>JARBWK010000006.1:25297478-25600835 GCA_030556195.1 Anolis apletophallus | reverse complement strand
CATATAGGTTAGATGAGTGGGAATACAGTACAGTTTGAGTTAATGAAAGTAATGGGATTCTTAATGCTAATGGGAAAACATCATTGCGCATGACAGAGCCGGTCTGGTTTCACTGCTGGCAGGAAGCCCAGACCTAAAAGTTGCAAAGAGAGAACAAGGAGGCTCTGCATTGATAAGTTTGCCTGTGAGAAAGGAATACGTTTATAGATGGCTATTGTTCTCATTTTAGTGATGACAGAGAAATGATGTAAATGATTTGAATGATGTTTATTGGATTATTGAAATGTCATGTAACAACATTAATCACCAGCCAATTATGATTGTTTTAACTATAAAGAAGGGTGGGTTTAACTGACTGGAATCCATTACAGTATAAATGCCTTGGTATGAAATGTATCGGGGTCCTTTTGCACTACCTACGGCTGCGTTCCGTAGGCAAAATACCCACCAGCTGGTGATAGAAAATAAACCTTTTTGTTTTTCACCTACTTCACAGTTGTCACGGGTTTTCCCTCCTCCTAGTATCCTTGGAAGCACCAATCGTGTTACATTCACGGGCAGCGTTGGTAAGATTAACTTGGTACTTGGAGTTCTAGAACTCCCGTTTCTGCTTCAGAACAAGCTGCTAAAGGGCAAGAGCCCCGAACAATCTCCACACTTAGATTTTATACAAGCAATGGCGACAAACCCTGTTGTCCCGCCCTTCTTTATGCCTTGTTACTGGCTGGCACTCATGAACTCATTTTATTATCCAATTAAACAAAGCATTCTCTAGCATCTCACTCCTATTTGTTAAAAGGCATGGCGTAGGTATTCATTCTGATTCCCAGGTTATGTTATCTGCTCTGATGCAGCGTGTTCCCAAATTGTTACAAGTCTATGCCACTTCCCCCCAGCATTCACACGGAGAGAAGCCTTCATTTGCCATGCGCACTATCTACCCATTCAGGAACATTGTAAACAAACGCACGTTGGCTAGTATTAGGCCAATCAGGGCCGCTTTTATCTAAGAGGCACATGATGTTCTCTTGCGAATCACTGCTTGTGCCTTTGTACCAATCAGAGTAGCTTATTCTCGTCATTGTTACTTGGCAAGCTACCCTGCTATTCTAAAGCCTTTACTGAGCAGCACTTTCTTCTGACACTGTTTCTGCTAAAAGCATCAATTTGTCCTTTAGTGTGAGAAAGTCTGAGTATGTAAGGGTTGGAATTGATGTTAGTTATGGTCTTGGTGGGGTCATGGCTGTGTCGTTGTGGGTTGTTCTGGTGGGTGGGATGTTGGAGTCCTGTGGAGTTGTTGGTGTGTGGTGTTGCTGGCGTTCTGCATAGCTTGTGGATATACAATGTTTTTTGTCTTTCCGTCTGCTGTGTTGATGTAGAGGTTGATGCGTGTGTGGGTGGGGTACTTTGGAAGTGAGTGGAGGTACTTGAAATCCCATCATCCATTGTGTACCCTCCTCTAAACTGCAGTTGGATGGAGTGTGGGTCATGAGGGCACTGTGTGCCAAGTTGGGTCTTTCCGGTCTTGGTTCTGGGCCACAGTGGTTGGTGGGGAATGAAGGGTTTGAAAGTACTACAAATCCCATAATCCATGGAGGTACATCAAATCCCATCATCCATGGTCCACCCTCCTCCAAACTGCAGTAGAATGTAGCGTGGGTCATAGGGGCTCTGTGTGCCAAGGTAGGTTACTGTAAATTCAGGCCATACACAATGTCCCATGAGATGTATGTACTCCTCCGATCGTAGTTTGGTCTGGTTGTAGCGAATGAAGTGCAATCGCTCACTCTCTATTTTCACGTACATGTCAACAATGTACTGGAGGAATAGTTAGCGACACTTCAGTATGTGATTGTCCTCATCTTGTCTGATCATGAGGCGGTAGGAGTAGTAGTGCATTGCACTGCATTTTTGTTGTGTTTCTTGTTTTGTTTGTGGATCTGTCATTTTGATGTTGATGTGGTACCCATCTGCGCCATCCCAAAATATGATTGGGTACTGGAGGGCGTCATAGCAGCGATGTTTCTGATACGGTCGTCAATTCAGAGTTTCTTCGCTGAAGTGCTATGTCTCTGGTAGGAAGTGATCGCCGACCATGACGATGGCCACTTCATTGATAGTTGGAGCGTTGTATCTGCGTTCATGTTGCCCTTCAGGCTTTTTGTCGGGATGTATTATAATTCTGTGTGTGTCAGTAGGCATCTTGTCCAGAGTGGTCTTGAATAAGTGGACTAATTGATTGTGTTCATGAAGGAGGTGTTGTAGTTGTGCGATAATGGGTTTTTTAACTTTTGGGGAAATGTGGCATCGTGTGTTGATTTCGGTGTCTTCATCACCAATGAAAAACACCAAAGAAATTGATGTGCTCCCTCGGTGTTTGGGAGCAGGGAGCCAGCTCGGTGATAGATTTGTCCTTTGATTTTGAAAGTAGGCATGAATTGCGCACTTTCTATGTGTGCTCCAAATGATGTCATCTGGAAGCATGAGTTGTATTGTCTTATTTGGCGGATGAAGTGTTTTGATTCTGGAGTGTCTCCACTCAGCAAAGTCTGTAGTGGTTGTGGAGGAGTGGCAAGTGGTGGTAGAGAGACTTTACCGGCTAGGCAGCACATTCCTGTTGTTTCTGCTGGGTATTTCAGGGCTTTGCAGTGTGTGCAGATGTGCGTTAGGGTGCCAATGTCGGCCTCTGGCGCCATGCTGTAGTCTTCTGCAGCATTGTATCTGAAGGCTAGGCGGTGGAATTGGTTGTGGTGTTTTTGAAGTTTGTTTTCTGTGTTGTGACGTCGTGTTTCTGCACTCCTTGCGCGCTGCTGTTGTGTTGCATTTCTGCGTCTTTGTTGTTCCTGGCTGCGCGCGTCTTCTTGTCGTGCAGTTCTTTGCATTTGGTTCTCAGCTGTGCGTCAAGCAGTGACCTGTTGTCTGTGTGTCTGCTGCGCAGTGTGTTTCTGTTCTGGCGTTTGTTCTGCCCTTTTTTGTTTGATGTATGTAGCGTTGTGAGTGTGTTGTCCGATGCTGTTATTTTTAGAAGGCATGGCTTGTCTTTTGGGTCAGTTTCTGTCTGTGTGGAAGGAAGGAATGGTTTTTGTTTGTGGTGGTGGTAGGTGTTGTGTGTACGGGGTCCCGTAAGGTTGGTGGGATGGGTTGTGATTGGAAGATGTGTTGTGTTGTGTGGGTAGGAATTGCTGGAGAATTGCTCCCTCATAGAGTTTGGTTTTGACAGTTTAACCCTCAAACACCAACTGACAACTTAGATCTCTCAGCATTCTATCCTAGCCTTGGATGGCTCTGGCCAGTGTTGCTATGGTTACTCAGCCTTCCTGCATTTTGTGTGGGCCGAGGTCGGCCAATGGCATTCGCTGGCAGCCGCGGAGGATGCTGGGAAATGTAGGTTTTTTTACTCGTTTTGGGGGCCTCTTAGGTTGTTGGGGGGGGGGGGGGGAGTTTCTTTACTACAAACGTACCTTGCTTGAGGCCTATTTCTGTTGGCAAGTTTGGTGTTTCTGCGTTGTAAGGTTTCTCTGTTTGGGACCGTCGTTCCATGACGGGAACTCCTTTATATAATAGATTATATTATAAATAATAAGTAAAACTATTTATTGAAATTATTTATTACCATTATAATATATATTACATTATTAATATTTCCATAATACTGTATATTGATATTATTGTATTACAACTAACAGAATCTTTCCAAGGAAGAAAGGGGGGGGAGGGGGGGGAAGACAAACAAAACAGGCGAGAGAGGTGTGAAAAAGATTTTTTTAAAATATATATATTGCACTGCGCATGCGCAGAGGTTTGTCCTGGAGGACTGCATTTCCCAGCCACCCTTGCTTCGGAGGCTCAAAGCTCCTCCCTGTGGAAAGTTGCGCCTGCGCAGAAGCGAGGCCCTGGCTTCTGACTGTGGAGGCTTGTCAGTGGGTCGGTGGGCGGCGGACGGTGTGCGGGAGGGCCCAAACAGGAGAAGGCGGCAGAGGCGACGGCGCGCGCGAGAGAGCGAGCGAGGGAGCGAGCAAGCAACGGCCGCGGCTGACGAGAAGGGAGGAAGAGAGAGAAAGAGAAGGAAGGAGTCTTTCAACGGCCGCCATTTCTGACCACCCGGACCCATGATTCCTATATGCCCGGTAGTCTCCTTCACCTATGGTGAGTGTGTGAGGGGAGGAAGGGCAAGGGGAGGCCGGGGGGAAGGGGAAGGAAGGAAGGAAGGGAGAGGCGGCTCTGACTAACTGACTCGGGCCGCCTCAGGCTGCAGGGCCGCCTCTGGCTGACTAGGCCTCTCTTGCCTTGCCTCCCTGCAGTGCCCAGCCGCCTGGGGGAAGATGCCAAAATGGCCACCGGCAACTACTTCGGATTCACCCACACCGGGGCTGCAGCCGCCCAGTATAGGTAAGGCCTTTTTTTCCTTGGAGGTGTAGGCAGAGGAACCTGGGAGCCGGCGCAGAGAACCAGCGGGGACGCGAGTCAGCAGCAGGCCCTCCCTCGCTCCCTCCAGGTGTTTTGGTAGCCTGTTAGGAATTGTGGGAGTTCTGGAGGTCATAACCTTTTGGAAAACCAGAAATCCCCTTAGGCTTTGGGAAGCTTGACCATTTTGGAGATGAGTCGGCATTCACACTATTTGGAGTCATCACCCTCACCTTTTTGTAAAGTATAATCTTCCCGAGAAAGAGTTAAATACTCCTTTGAGTGAATCTTCTCCTTCGAGGTAAGTATTCATGCCAGGCAATTTAGGCTCCTCGGCTGTTAGACTGATAGACCTGGTTATGCCAATGCACAAAATATATAGCAGGTGGCTTGTAGGTTTTTCGGGCTGCATGGCCATGTTCTAGAACACGCTTTTCTCAACCTGGGGGTCAGGACCCGGGGGGGGGGGGGGGTTGCGAGAGATCATCAGAAAACACAGCAACTACACCTGCAAAATGTCAAGTCTATTTCCCCCCAAAATCCACCAGGGTTCACATTTGGACATATTGAGTATTTCTGCCAAGTTTGGTCCGGATCCATCATTGTTTGAGTCCACAGTGCTCTCTGGGCAGGCATGTAGCCGGGGGGGGGGGGGCTAAGGGGGCTTCAGCCCCCCCCGAAATTCTCAGGGTGGTCCGCGAAAAGGCCTTACTGGTACATTATTTAAACTGTTATGTTTATTCATATCATGATCTGATCACCATGCTCATTATATCCCACATTAATGGGGTTATTGGGATAACAATACAAACGATTTGCTAGGGTAGACCCTCTTCCACCCAGTCTCAGCCCCCCCCCCCCGAACCAAACTCAGCCCCCTCCGAAACAAAATCCTGGCTACGGCCCTGTCTCTGGGTGTAGGTGAACTACAACTTCCAAACTCAAGGTCAATGTCCGCCAAACCCTTCCAGTGTTTTCTGTTGGTCATGGGAGTTCTGTGTGCCAAGTTTTGTTCAATCCCATTGTTGGTGAAATCCACAATGCTCTTTGATTTTAGGTGAACTATAAATCCCAGCAACTACAACTTCCAAATGTCAAGATCTATTTCCCCCAAACTCCATCTGTGTTCACATATTGAGTATTTGTGCTAAGTTTGGTCCATCATTGTTTGAGTCCACAGTGCTTTCTGGATGTAGGTGAACTACAACTTCAAAACTCCAAGTCAATGCCCACCAAACTTCCAGTATTTTTTCTTGCTCATGTGAGTTCTGTGTGCCAAGATTGGTTCAATTCCATCACTGGTGGAGTTCAGAATGCTCTTTGATTGTAAATTAAATATAAATCCCAGCAACTATAACTCCCAAATGACAAGATCAACCCAACCCCACCAGTATTCAAATTTGGGAATATTAGGTATTTGTGCCAAATTTGGTCCAGTGAATAAAAATACATCCTGCATATCAGATATCTACATTACAATTGATAACAGTAGCAAAATTACAGTAATGAAGTAGCAACAAAAATAATTTTATGGTTGGGGGTCACCACATGAAGAACTATATTAAGGGGTCGCAGCATCTCTCCCGCTCTCACAACCTTTGAGGATGCCTGCCATAGATGCAGACGAAACGTCAGGAGAGAATACTTCTAGAACATGGCCATACAGCCCAAAAAACCTACAACAACCCACTGATTCCAGCCATGAAAGCCTTCGGCAATATATAGCAGATCTTCAGAAGTCCTATTTCAGTTGCCCAGAAAACATCCACTCTCCCATAAAATATATTGCTTTTAAATCATGCTCTCAAGGGACCAAAAATAGGTAACCTTCATTAAAAGTAGCATAGATGATATACTTACAAACTTCATATATTCACCACACAGGTACATTTCTTAATGATTGAGAGTTTAAACAGTAAGTTCTCTAAAGCATTGTGTTCCAGTCTCTTCTGTGTTGCATACAAACTAACACTCATCAGTCTAATACAGTTCTCAACCCGTGGGTCCCCAGGTGTTTTAGCCTAGAACTCCCAGAAATCCCAGCCAGTTTACCAGTTGTAGGCCAAAACATCTGGGGGCCCATAAGTTGAGAACTACTGATCTAATACATTACTGAACATTGACTCAATAAAGACTGACTACACACTGCAGCATACTGACACTACTTGCTTCTTAACTGTACTGCTTCTGAGTCAAAGTCCTGACTTCTAAAATAGAGTCCGAGTAGTCCCAGATCTGGTTACATGGTCTGTAGTCCCTCTCACAACCTCAAACAACATAGGGAAAACGGCATATCAAAATCATATATTGTTGTGAGCCGCCCGAGCCATTGGGAAGGGCGGCAAACAAATACAAATAAATAAATATATAGAGAGAATCATAGAGTTCGAAGAGACCTCATGGGCCATCTTGTTTAACCCCATTCTGCCAAGAAGCAGGAAAATCGCATTCAAAGCACCTTTGACAGATGTCCATCCAGCCTCTGTTTAAAAGCCTTCAAAGGAGGAACCTCCACCACACTCTGGGTTCCACTGCTGAACAGCTCTCACCATTAGGAAGTTCTTCCTCATGTTCAGGTGGAATCTCCTTTCCTGTAGTTTGAAGCCATTGTTTTGCGCCCTAGTCTCCAGGGCAGCAGAAAACAATACAATATAGTAAGCAATCTGAATTGCTTACTTAGTAAGTAATCTGAATTATATACACAACAAATAACTAGTATAGGAGGCTTGTAGAAGGTTGCTATTTCCAACAGGGAGTCCAAAACACCTGGAGGCCCCAAGTTCACATACTGACTATATAATTATACCAATTTGTCAGTCCATTTGGTTTTATGTTTCCATCCCCTCAACAAACAATTTGAGCAGCCGCTATTAATTTGTCAGCCACGCTTTCCTTTTGCCCATTATACACTCCAAGAATCCTTGTGTGGAATACATTTCTGTCAGCTATTATTATTTGGAGATTTAATAATAAAATAAACTTTATACCCCACCACATCTCCCCAAGGGATTCGGGATGGCTCACAACATGAAAATACAATAAAATACATAAAAATAAAATAAATAACACATCCAGTCAATATAATAAAAAAACTAGATGAGCCACAACAGAAGTAATAAAAATTATAGAACATTAGATTAAAAACACAGTCATTCCTATGAGCTAAAAGGGGCCTACTGCCCAAATCAAGATATATCCATATATCAGATTGAGTAATCATTGCCAAAAACCTGTTTAAATGGCCATGTTTTAAGGGTGGGTGCTTGTCTAATCTCCTTGGGGAGGGTGTTCCAGAGTTTCTTCCAGCAATTTTAATCCCAGCCTTGCATTCATCAAGCCCTGCACATTGCATAATGTGTTCTGCATACAAGTTGAATAGGTTGTGTGAGAGTATACAACCCTGTCGTACTCCTTTCCCAATCTTGAACCAGTCTGTTGTTCCATGGTCAGTTTTTATTGTTGCTACTTGGTCATCATACAGATTCCTCAGGAGAGAAACAAGATGATTTGGTATGCCCATACCACCAAGAACTTGCCACAATTTATTATGATCCACACAGTCAAAGGCTTTAGAATAGTCAATAAAACAGAAATAGATGTTTTTCTGAAACTCCCTGCCTTTCTCCATTATCCAGCGGATAATCTGCCTTTTCTAAACGCAGCTTGCCTTTTCTAATTGTTCATCTGCCTTTTCTAAATGCAGCTTGTACATCTGGCAACTCTCTCTCCATGTTTTGCTGAAGTCTTCCTTGCAGGATCTTGAGCATTACCTTACTAGCATGAGAAATAAGAGCCACTGTACGAAAGTTTGAGCATTCTTCAGCATTTCCCTTATTTGGTATGGATTTTTTCCAGTGTGATGGCCATTCTTGTGTTTTCCATATTTGCTGGCATATGGTATGCAGCACCTTGACAGCATCATCTTTCAAGATTTTGAATAGTTCAGCTGGGATCCCGTCATCTTCTGTTGCCTTGTTAGCAATGCTTCTTAAGGCCAAATCAACCTCACTTCTCAGGATGTCTGGTTCTAATTCACTCATCACACTGTCAAACTATCCTCAGTATTATTATCCTTCCTATACAGATCTTCTGTATAGTCTCACCACCTTCTCTTGATCTCTTCAACTTTTATTAGATCCCTGCCATCATTGTTTTTGGCCGTGCCCATTTTTGCCTGAAATTTACCTCAAATGTTTCTAATTTTCTGGAAGAGGTCTCTTGTCCTTCCTATTCTGTTGTCTTCTTCCACTTCCATGCACTGCTTGTTTCAAAATGGTTCCTTATCTTTTCTGGCTAACCTCTGGAATTGTGCATTTAACTGGGCATATCTCCCCTTATCACTGTTTCCTTTTGCTTTTCTCCTTTCTTGGGCTACTTTCAGTATCTCAGCAAACAATCGTTTTGCCTTCTTGGTTTTCTTTTTTCTTTGGGACGTACTTTGTTGCCACCTCCTGAACAATGTTGCGGACTTCTGTCCATAGTTCTTCTGGGACTCTATTTATTAAATCGAGTCCTTTAAATCTGTACTTCACTTACATTGCATATTCACTAGGAATATTAGTGAGGTAATATCTAACTGGTGTGTTTTCCCTGTTCTCATTAGTCTTATTCTAAATTGAGCAATAAGAAGTTTGTGGTCTGAACTACAGTCAGCCCCAGGCCTTGTTTTCACCGACTGGATGGATGTCCGCCACCTTTGGCTACAAAGGATGTAATCAATCTGATTTCGGTGTTGCCCATCTGGTGAAGTCCATGTATAGAGCCATCTTTTAGGTTGTTGGAAGAGAATGTTCGCTATACACAATGAGTTTTCCTTGCAAAATTCTATCAGCCTGTGTCCTGCTTAATTTTGTTGTCCCAGACCATGCTTGCCTGTGATCCCAGTTCTCCTTTGACTTTCCCACCTTAGCATTCCAGTGTTCTGTAATGAAAATAATGTCTCTTTTTGGTGTATTATCCAGTAGGTCCTGCAGATCCTCATAGAATTGATCTTCTTCTTCAGCAGCTGTGGTTGGGGCGTATATTTGGATTACCGTAATGTTAAAAGGCTTTCCTTGCACTCAAATTGAGATCATTCTGTCACTTTTTGGATTGTATCCAAGCACTGCTTTAGCGACTTTCTTATTAATTATGAAGGCTACTCCATTTCTTCGGTGTTCCTCTTGTCCGCAGTAGTAGATCTGGTAGTCATCTGATGTGAAGTGGCCCATTCCAGCCCATTTCAGTTCACTGACCTCCAGAATGTCTATCTTTAGTCTTGACATCTCACCAATAATAACATCCAGTTTGCCCTGGCTCATAGATCTTACATTCCAGGTTCCTATGGTGTATTGATATTTAGAGCATCAGATTCGTTGTTCACCTCCAGCACCATCAGCCACTAGCCATCCTTTCGGGTTTGAGCTAGCTGCATCATCACATCTGGGGCTAGTTGAACTTATCCTCTGCTCCTCCCCAGTAACATTTTGACTATCTTCCGACCTGGGAGTCCCATCTTCTGATGGCATACCGACATATCTCTGGTTGTACTGGTCCATTTAGTTTTCTTGGCAAGAATACTGGGGTGGTTTGCCATTGTCTCCCCAGGGATCGCGCTTGGTCTGACCTCTCTGCCACAACCATCCCATCTTGGGTGTCCCTTCACAGTTTCGCTCGTGGCATCATTGAGGTGCTCCAGCGCCACGGCAAGGCAGCGATCCTTTGCAGGAGCATCTTCCCTTAGTACATTATATTTTTCTTTTGCTATATTCTTTCTCTCTGGATGTCTTTCCTCTCAATTAGCTCTACTGGGTTTCCACCTTCTGTATGCAAGCCCTCTACTAGTCTTTTCCCTCTTTTTTCTATTAATCTCATTGTTCTGCCCTTAATTTGCCATGTTATATAAAACCAATCATTATACTACACCGGTTTACTACACCATTGTATATTATAGGACTTGAGCATCCATGAATTTTGATAGGGAACAAAAACCCAGGAGATACCAAGGGCCTACTGTGTGTCCAATAAATTATAAACAGATTATTTTTCCTGCCTTATCCAGATTATCACTTTTCAAAACCTTGTAATTAAGAAATTGTTCCAATCCAGGTCTTGTCCTGGATTGGAACCTGGCTAAACTGTAGGAAACAAAGGGTGGTAATAAACGGACATTTCTCTGGGTGGAAAGAGGTGAGAAGTGGCGTACCCCAAGGTTCAGTTTTGGGTCCGTTACTTTTTAATTTATTCATTAATGATCTGGATGTAGGAGTGAATTCTGAGGTAGCAAAGTTTGCAGACGACACTAAACTGTTCAGGGTAGTTAAAAATGAAACTGATTGCAAAGAGCTCCAGAAAGATCTCTCGAAATTGAGTGAATGGGCAACGAAGTGGCAAATGCATTTTAACCTAAACAAGTGTAAAGTCATGCACATCGGGGCAAAGAACCCCAACTACACCTACAAATTGATGGGGTCAAAGCTTTCCGAGACAAACCAGGAAAGGGATCTTGGGGTTTTGGTGGACAGCTCAATGAAGATGTCAACCCAGTGCGCTGCTGCAGTGAAAAAGCAAATTCTATGCTTGGCATGATCAGGAAGGAATCGAAAATAGGTCAGCAAATGTTGTATTACCTCTCTACAAATCGATGGTAAGGCCACATTTGGAGTACTGTGTACAATTCTGGTCTCCGCACCTTAAGAAGGATATAACGGAACTGGAAAAGGTACAGAAAAGGGCAACAAGAATGATCCAAGGGATGGAGCGGCTCCCTTATGAAACCAGGTTGCAACGCCTTGGTCTTTTCAGCCTTGAAAGACGGCGTTTAAGAGGTGACTTGATCGAAGTGTATAAAATCATGCATGGGATAGAAAAGGTGAATAAAGAAAAACTATTTTCTTTGTCACAAAACACTAGGACTAGAGGGCACTCCCTGAAGCTCCAAGGTAGGAAAATTAGGACTAATAAAGGGAAATATTTCTTCACCCAGAGGGTCATTGGGTTATGGAACTCACTTCCAGAGGAGGTTGTGACAGCTGTCAGCCTGAACAACTTCAAGGCAGGATTAGACAGATTCATGGATACCAAGTGCCTGAAAAGGACATTCAAGTGCCACCTCGGAGTTGGTTGAGGTAGGCAGGATTTCCCTGGGTACTGGTTGTGGGGGGTCGGGAGCAGGTCAGGGTTTTGCCCTCCCTTCTGCTCGAGATCCCCGTGTACAACTGGGGGCCACTGTGTGATACAGAATGCTGGACTAGATGGGCTGAGGTCCGATTCAGCATGGCTCTTCTTATGTTATGTTAAGAAATGTTTCATTATAAAAAGCTTAACTATGTGATCTTTCATTGCAATGCCTATATATGTCTACTCAGAGTTCCAAGAGTTTAGTGGGGAATTGCTTTAAGGTAGTAATTGTAGCCTCAATTTGTCACAATCTGAACATCTATAAGGACTATATATAGGCCTGGAGAGTTGGTTTGACACAGGGCTTGGACCCTAAGTTCAATTAATTTAAGCATATTTCGTAGACATTTTCCATCCCTTGCTCCCTAATCAACCACCTATGCCTCTCTTTAAAGATTTCTGGAGAGTTTGGAAGGCCATTGGAAATAGTTGATGAGAGATGGATATTGGTCAGATTTCTATCAGCTCACTAGTGATTTATTAAATAAAACGTTCATAAACCTTTTTTAGTTAGCTAAGTTTTTTTTAGGTCAGGGCCCAAACAAATATCTTTTTTCAGTCCCATGAAAATAGGTAACTAGGGGAGATTAAATGCTTTTTGATAACTTTCATCAGTATAGATTTATTGTACTTGAAATTTCTTCTTTTGTCTGGGCAAATTTTGAGTGTGTGAATCTTCAAGTCACCTGTCCACTTGTGTCAATTCGATTAACTTTATAGTGTTTTTCTTAGTCAAGGAATATTCAGAGATGTTTTTGCAAGCACCTGATATTCATTGAAGATCTGCCATACTAGCCAGAGCTGATTCTGATTAGTTTACCAAGATCTGAAAGTATCTGTTTTCTGTAGGGTGTGTTAGAGACATGTCAAATACTAGTGAGTGGTTTCTCCCTGTTCTTCATCCATTTGAGAATAGGAGTGCAATGCCATGTCTTCTTATCAGTCATTATATTTCATTATTAATGATGGTTCATAAACGTGAGAGATGCATTTTTCTATCACTACATCATATTCTGCAGTTGGTATAGCTGTACTGTGAAAATGTTTTAATCATGAAAGTGATGGGAAATTGCTTCTTATTAATAAAGTCTAGGTGTGAATGCAGTGTATATGTCACTGTACCCCCTTCTGACATTATGCAGTACAGAATATTGTATGAAATTTTGGTGGGCATCATGATTGGGTATTGTAAATATTATACTGTATGTTTGTAAATCAGGCATGTAGAAATGTTAGCCCTCTGGATGTTTTTGACCCAGTAGCCCCAGCCTTTTATATCCAGTAGAAATGGATTATAGAGATCTAGAGGGGAAAATGCTATGAATAATTCATAGTCCCAAATAGAAGTGGACCAGCATTATATATGTATGTTGTGCATTGTTTTCTCTTAGTATTCTGTGTACATCCATTGCAGTAATTATTTAACACATCCAATTCTGGCCAAGGGAAATTTGTATTTAATTGCAAATGTAGATACACAAAATTCACATCTCTGGAATACTTAGTTTTTAAAATGTAGTTCTTAATCTCCATTTTTGGTACCTAGCTTTCATCAGATAACTGAAGTTGCATTTACTTTGCAATCAGTCTTCATTTGTATTTTCCACTTATGGCTATAGAAGACTTTCTATGTTGGAATTTTACAGTGTAAAGCAGTGCAAAAGGGTGCATATTTTTAAAAAGAGAAAAATTAAAAAGGTTATACTTTCAGTCTCTGATTCAAAATGTACCTGAAGAGGAAGGAAAGGTGGGCAGCACCATTACACAAAATAAGAGATATGCCTCAAAATGGCACTTAAATGTATCAGTGGAAACGGTAACCTAATAAGGCAACTCAGTAGAAATATTTGCCACAGGCACTGAAAGAATAACAAAATCTAAAAATTAGTAAAGCAGAGTGCATGTAATATGTGTAGTCACTAGTTAGAATCAGACTGTATTTAAATAATGTTATGTAATACAAAATTATTTGTTCTAAACATTAGATCAAGAAATATGTTGTTTCCCAAAGAGTGTTGGTATGTCAGAGCAGAAAAATCAAATATTTTTAAAGTATATCTGTTACTTTTTAAGATGCCTATAAGGAATCAATATGTATATTGGTGCTTCAGACATTGTAAAGTGCTATTATGTACATGCTGTTTATTTCTTGAGTTTTATATTTCCCTCTTGGGAGGTACAACTAAGCATTTTCTTATTTATTGTACCATCAAGCAGTTCAAGTGAAACTTTTGACCTGTGCAACTTTTAAAAGTATGAGTAATTACTAAACTTTTAAAGAGGACTTTTCAAAAAAAAGATTATCTGGATCACCTTAGGTTATCAACAAAGAAAGGAAAGTATAATAGTGAACATGCCGGCTGTATAGAAATCTATTAAGTCAGGTTCTTGGCTGGCAACAATTATTCAGAGAAAGATACTTTATATTATTTCTTGGTCACAATATTAAAATGTTTTCATTATAGGGACAAATGGTCATCATGGCTAATAGAAGTTACTTTGTTTTCTCATTTATTAAATGCCTTGATATTGTGTAAAACATGCATTTTTCATATCAGAACCATGAGAATTTCTTATCAGAACCGTAAGAATTTGAGTAGGTTGAAATCAGCCATTCCAAATTAATGTGGAAAGACAATGCTGTTACTGTTTGACTTGCAAATGTTTAGTCACATGCAAAATGAAACTGTTGCATTTGTAGGGCTTTAACAACTGAAACAGTATTTCATTTGAAGCATGTTCTTATTTCTAGTAAACATTTGCATATTTTATGGCTCAGAGACATTTTAACGCTTGTATTTCTTAGTAATAGAAGCGTTGTAAACAATGTGACTCTGCTAGTGCCAATGCTTTTTAAAAATAAAGGATGTTGTTAGTTGCAGAGAGAGAGAAAGGGCTTATGACCGGCATCAGTATTTTATTGATTACATTGTTCCCTCGCTACTTCACAGTTCGCTTATTACGGACTTGCTGTTTTGCAGATTTCAAAAAATATTAATTTAAAATATATATCATGATATTTTTGTTGTTTTGTGAGGTTTTGCCGCTGCCGCTCTCTAAGGTGCTTCCCCTTCTCAGTCCTCCCTTCCTCCCTCTAGCCTTGAAGGGCCTTTCCTTCACTTTATTTTAAGTTTATAAAGACTTAAAATAGTGCATAACTACTAAAATAATGTATAAATATTAAAGTAAATAGAGCATCCCTACACCGTGGTTTTTCATTTATTGCGGGAGGTCCTGGAACGTAACCCCAGCAATAAGGGAGGGAACACTGTATTGGTATTTGACTATGCATTTTTAATCCATATTTATTATTAAGATTAAATTATAGTGTCTGACCAGTCTTTTATAGTTTGGATAAGTACATTTATAGGTATTCTTGAGTACATTAATAAGAAACCAGTATTTTATCATTCAAGTAGCAAAATTCTGTAGGATGCTTGCTTCCTGCATTCTATTCTGAATCTTCAACCTCCAGATGTTCATGAGGAATGTCATTCTGAAGATTTTCATTAGTTGAATAATGTTTTATACAGAATTTTCATTCTGATGTATGCACTTTCTCCTTGTTGGTTCTGTTACTGCAGCCTTGGCCAGCACAAAAGTACAAAATACAAAGCAGATCAGCTGTTCATCTATACTCACAGACACATTTTCAACCTGATTTGCATTTGGAAGCAATGGGATAAAGAGGGGCTTTAGAGAGCTGAAGCCTGCAGTGTTGGAATTGGTTCAACCTACCAACTTTGCACCCCCATTGAACTTCTAGAAGGGTAGTGTCATAATAATCCCAGATGAGATAGAAAATCTGAAAAATGTGTTGCCTTGCAGCAGTTGGCATAAAGAAAACTGATGCACATGCTTGTAAAGTTTGACTAGTTAGAATTTTTAGTACATCAAGGTAATTTTTCAATCTTCTGTTCCATTCACAATCAGAGAATGTATCTTTTGCTATAGTCACATCATGTCAACAAAATTTAATTATTAAACCCTTAGCCACACTTCTGAAAATAAAAATTCCCAACAACCAAACAAATTGAATGCTTTATTTTCCCCTCCAAATGATGCTAAGTTGAATCTTAGTCTGCTATGGCACGGTGAAAGAACATGATGAAGCATTGTGCCTATGGTAGGCAGGCAAATGTGGCTCTCCTAGGAGAAAGGTATGTTATAAATCCAATAAATAAGTACAGTAGGATCAGCCAGATGGAATCCCACTATTTCACAACTCAAACTTTGTTGCATTTTTTTCCTCTCTAACATGCCTTCACTATCCTCACAATGCAAATGCTGCTAAAATACTTTAAGTTAGACATAGGGATGGAGGAATGTCGGAACTGAGTAGATGTTAAAGGTTTTGCTTATTTAAAAAAGGGTTTTTCAGAGACTTTCTTCAGCTGAGGTATATATAATGGTTCAAAAGCAATGTGAAATATTCCTCATACTTATTTTGGAAAAAATTGTTATTAAAATGAGTAACAATTAGTAACAAGATATGCAAATTCCTATGTGTAATCAGAATAGAAAATAATTTTTAAAATGTTGATTAAGGAATGAATGTTGGTTTCTGCACAGATTAGGGGAAGGTGGGATTCAATAAAGGCCAGTGTATATGAAGGCAAACAAAAACCGGGCACCCTGGGGGGAAAAAGTTCATATCAAACAGCTAGGAAGAATTAAGTACCAAATGAAAAGTTGACTTCAATGGTTTCTTACGTGATATTCCGCTAGTATTCTCCTTTGGTTCATTAAGTTTTTGGAATTCCTTTGAAATTGACTACTTTTTGCCAATTGACTGATGGTACAAGATAGGAGTTTTGCTTTCAGTCTTGTGCAGAGAATTTCAGGCCCTACAGCATGTGACATCTTGCAAACTCGATCACTGGCTCTGCATGCTGTGGCAGAAGCAAGGGGAACAGGTTTGCAAAAGTAATAAATATGGCAACAGAACCATAGCAGCCTTAGAACGACAATACTAAGGCTGTTTAGTCTGTGCCATGACAAAAACATAAACTATTCTGTGGATTTGCTGCTTACCATTCTAACATTGCATGTTTCTTGTACATTATTGTATAAGAAAAAGAAAGATACAGGTTCATTGAACCAGATTAATTAATGTAAATGTTTGAAGTTAGGAATGATGTATAATTTTATTACCTGTTTTTCCTTCTCCCTTAACTTTTTGTGGGAGGCGAAATACATGGCATTCTCCAAAGAACATTCCTTTTTTGGGTTTTCTTTGAAGAATGTTCTAGATATGTCTATTTGACTAAGCTATGTTTATATTGATGTGTGTTTGAAGGGAAATCATCCACAAGTCACAATTACAATGCTTTTGATATCACTTTAACTGCCGTAGCTTCATCTGGTTTGTTGAACTAGAGCCATTGTTATTAAAATGGTATCATAGTGCTATACTTATAAAATGTGAAAGAGACGAGGGAACATGATGGAGATATAATTGAATCACCGATTCTTTCAACTACAATGATAAATACTAGAACTGTATCAGTCTCCATCATAACTCCGAGGCCACTCAACTTGCATACCTGAAATGGGCACTCATATTGAAAGGACCATTTTGGTGTGCATCATGGAGGGATAGCTTTTAAAACACCTTGTAATTCATGCAAATGTCTCTGCTAAAGGCCCCCAAGCTCCTTGGAGTAAGAAGGACACCTGACCGTGTGAGGTGTTGTGCATACATGCTGTGAGAACATGAAAATTCCTGCTGCCCTCCATATTAATGACTTCCAGCTTATTCAGCTAATTAGTAAACATGCTACTGGGATTGACATTGCATTCTGAGGTATTGCAGCTTTAAAATCAATCTCTGCCAAGATCCCCCACCAATATTTAGAGATGAAGGGTTTGGCAGAGGTCAAATTTACACCTGTAGGACCTCAAATGTTGCCATGCTAAATGTTTTAAACGCTAGCCCTTTATGATTAAAGACTTAAAATGATACCCTCATCATAGAATGCTAGAGCTGTCAGTCAGTGTTCAATAAAGATGGTTAAGACTGCTTTCTGTCTTCGCATTTAGATTTGATTTTGCCTGCTTTGAAAGCTGGCAGACTGAGGTTAAATTGCATGTGAAGTAATTAGAGTGGATTGATGCCTCTTCAGAATCACTGTCTTTCATACTGCAGTCTACATATTCACTCATAATGGAATATGCTGCATTGAGCTCATTCACAGGATTGCATCGTTACTTGACTTTTTAAAAATACAATAAATTAAAGAATGGAAAGTTTTTTGCACATGATCACAGGTAATAGACCCTCAACTCAGTTTCTAGAAACAGAAGGCAGTTCCTTTCTCATTTATTTTTCTCATATTTTTTCCAACTCTTCCTTGGTTTATCTGCTTGAATATTTACTTTGTGTGTGAAGCACACAAAAACCTCTCTGGGTCTGGAAACTTTCCCTGCTCTTTATCAGCTTGTCATTGTTCAGTTATTTGAATGGCCTCTGTGTGCCTTGATCCTGCTGCCGCTCGCTTAAAAAAAATAGCATTACTCACATGTTTCCACATTATGTCCCTTGTAATGCAGTGGTTTGAGTGTTCTGCTATAATTGGAGTCCAGGCTTTGAGTCCCTGCTTGGCCATGGAAACCCACTGTGTGATCTTGGGCAAGTTTCATTCTTTTAGCCTCAGAGGAAGGCAAAAGTAGACCCCCTTTGAACATCCTATGTATTTCTCTGGGAGAAAGCCTTGTGAAACTTGCATCTGAGTAGATATGTGTGAGAGTGTGCATTAATTGTTCTAATATGAGTGAAATTGATATGCAAGGGATTTGACTCTAAGCTAGAGATCTCTGTCATGTGATCTGTGTGAACAACTGAGCCTTTTCAAGTCAGGAAATTCATTCCACTGGAAGTCTTTACTAAAATTCCAAAGGTCCAGCATCTGCTCATACAACTTAATTTTTCTGTGCTGTTCTCTCCTCTGACATTATCAAAATATTCTCTGGAGTATATTTAATTCTCTGCAGCAGATTGGGGAAAGAGCCCAGGATGCTATTGGTAGACTACAAATCTGCTATGCCAGTGGATAGCATTCTGTCAGTAAGATGTCACCTTAAACCAACCTTATATATTGCAGGTCATTACTTCTCAAATTTAGCTGATATTGAAGTACAGCATTTTTTTAGTTCGGTTGTGTGTCTAGTTTAGTTTAATCTTTGTTGAATCATTTTTATTCATTACTTCATATGAATATTCTGTCTCCTCTTCCTATTACAGCCAGCAGCCAGCTTCAGGTGTAGCTTACTCCCACCCAACTACAGTTGCCAGCTACACTGTCCATCAGGCTCCTGTAGCTGCACACACAGTTACTGCTGCCTATGCCCCCGCAGCAGCAACAGTTGCAGTAGCTAGGCCTGCTCCAGTTGCTGTTGCAGCTGCTGCAACCGCTGCAGCATATGGAGGTTACCCCACGGCACATACAGCAACTGACTATGGGTACACACAGCGACAGCAAGAAGCTCCACCCCCGCCCCCTCCAGTCACTACACAAAATTACCAGGTAAGTGCATCTTATAACTCTGAGTATACGGTATATCTTTCCCAAATGGTTGAAAAACTAGGAAGTCTTGTTGATGTAGTAAAAGTTCTCAAGCTAACTAGTTTCTGCACAAGAGTATTGAGTTGTTTGTGTTTAAATGACCACGTCTAAGTTAAAAAGTTATTTTATGTATCAGAAAACTATTCTATAGGCTACCTCTATTATGTCAGCAGTTCATTTTCCTATCTTATTTTATACAAAACACAAATCATACTTCACTTCTTTTCCGTCATTCAGGTTCTTTAAAACATTTCAGCAAACATCACATTTGCATCTTTTGATGCAACGTCTGTAAAGGATAGAAAGGTTCCTTTTAAAAAGAATAAATTCTATTTTTTCAATTCCAAATATTAACAAACTTCTGTATTTCTATCTTGAGTATGAAATATTGATTGCTTGGAGACTAACTATCCCCTTGCGTTGCAAATGTTGAAGGTTGTATTTAGTTGTCTCTGTTGGACTGAATGGTTCTACAACATCTATTTTGTAAGAGAAATATATATGGATGTCTGTCACTTTAATGCTGGCTTAGATATTGCTGAATTCTATCCTTTACTAACTTCATTTCTGTAATAATTTCAGGAGATAGACCCTCATGCAGGCATATTGCATGCTTTGGTCTTTCAAAGATAACACATTGATTATTTAAAATGTTCTACATATTCTAAAGATTGAATTATTACAGTAGAATAGTTAAAATAATTCATTAGCAGTCCATGGCTCAGATCAGGCATGGGCAAACTTCAGCCTTCAACTCCCACAATTCCTAACTCCCATAATTCATAAGGCCCTTTCCTTTCGCCCCTCAGCTGCTTAAGTTGAAGGGGGAAGAGGAATGTGCCTGAGGCTGTTAGAACACCTGGAGGGTCGAAGTTTGCCCATGCCTGGCTCAAATTCCAAGACAGGTTAAAATATTGCAGGCACGGCCCTCTTGTACCTCCTCCTCACTAATCATGCCCAATCCCGCTATGAAGATTTAAAACTGCAAAGACTGTTGGGAAGGGAAATATCCCAAAATACAACCTCATAGCCAAATACAAATGATATATCATCTAGCATTGTTTAGGAAAGACATTTCTGGGAAATCTGTAGGCAGTAAAAGAGGGAAATGATCTGATAAAAATAACATAGTTTTATTGTGTTTCTTCCCAGGACTCCTATTCATATGTCAGATCCACTGCCCCAGCTGTTGCTTACGATAGCAAGCAATATTATCAACAGCCTACAGCAACCGCAGCTGCGGTGGCAGCAGCTGCTCAGCCACAGCCTTCTGTAGCTGAATCATATTATCAGACAGGTAAGTTGCATGAAAAGCTTTGTTTTTATTTCAAAGAATTTTAGCTCTTTTTTGTGATGTTAGAAGAAACAAGAAATGTTACATAGCAGCCTATATAATTGGCACACAGCCCTTTCTTAATGCAGATGTAAAAGAATGTGAGATCTGCACAATTGTGGATTGTTTTTGTTCGTGAAAGTGGTAATAAATCAACATATAGCTAGGGGGTACTATATAAAATATGGCCCTTATTAATATTTCTGTTTCCTGGTGCTAAGGTTAAACCTTCAAATACTAAATTTTGCATCTCTGCAGTCTAAGTTTTTCTGTGACTATGTCTCAAATCTAAAGTATGATAGCGTGCAACACTAATGCTTACTATATTATTATTATTTACATGTGCATTGGCACTGATTTATTTCTAGTCAATTCAGAGAGGGACAAAAATCATTAATTTGAATTAAAGACATAGGCTTGCAGTCCTGAGGCTTTTCTATGGACCTTAAATTTGTCCCTTTTAAAACTCATAGCATGCATTATTTTTATAAACCCTTCTGACTCTGTTAGGGTGTCATTTGTAACAAATATTAATATGGGTGATGATGAAAAGCAGTAGGGAGTGCAGAGTTTTTATGTGGTCTCTCTCTGTGTGTTTGTTTTAAGCTCCAAAAGCTGGCTACAGCCAAGGAGCCACTCAGTATACTCAAGCCCAGCAAACCCGACAAGTGACTGCCATAAAACCAGCCACTCCGAGTCCAGCTACAACTACGTTTTCCATATATCCCGTTTCTTCCACTGTGCAACCAGTTGCAGCAGCTGCTACTGTAGTTCCATCTTATACCCAAAGTGCTACATATAGTACAACTGCAGTCACTTATTCTGGTGAGTATAATCCATATAGAGAAGCTTTCTGAGGTTACTGAGATTGAAAGTCAAAGTTATCTTACCAAATATATGTGAGCTTATTTATTAGATAAAAGAGATCCTGTACTCCATATAAATGTCATGTTTGATCATTTTTGGTCTGCTTGTGGTGTTGTTTAATCCTGTTCGTGTTCTCTAGGAAATCACTCAGTGTTCAGTGGAATTTACTTCAAGTTTTAGAGCAGTGGACATATGCCATCCAGTAGTCGTTATCTGCTCACCAACAGAAAACCATGTTTAACAATGTAGAGCTAATGTGGTAGTAGCAGTCTTTCATGGGTAGTCAGCCTCTCCCCTCCCAACATCCCTGTTGTCTCTGAACTATCAGAGGGTTTTGCGAGACTGTTTTGTCACATGGTTTTAAGGCAACGGTGTAGTAATGGTGAGGTCGCAGACCATATTTTCATTCTTGTGGACAGCAAGTTGGGAACCACGGCTTCAGTGTGGTTCCCAACAGTTTTAAAGCCAATGGGACAGAATGCTAAATTTAGTGGGGAGCAAATTACTTTTATATCATAAAAGTTCTGCAGAAGTTGCTTATATTTTGACACTTTAGCAAACATGTTAATGTTAAATTGCTTCTCTGAAGGGTAAATTCTAGGCTACCTTCTTCATAAGCATCAAACACTTAATTGCAGTATTTTAACTTTCAAACCTTAATGGACATATTTCAACTCTTTTTTTTCCAAAGGTACATCTTACTCTGGCTACGAGGCTGCAGTATATTCAGCTGCGTCATCTTATTACCAACAGCAGCAACAGCAGCAGCAAAAACAGGCAGCGGCCGCTGCTGCTGCCGCTGCTGCAACAGCCGCTTGGACCGGGAGCACCTTCACAAAAAAGGCACCATTCCAAAACAAACAGTTGAAACCGAAACAGCCTCCCAAACCGCCCCAGATCCACTACTGTGATGTTTGTAAGATCAGCTGTGCCGGACCACAGGTACTGTTATTTTTATTAAATGATACACTTCGTAAGCTGCCACTGTTCAAGAAAGATTCTGGCTATTTTTTAGCTTCAGAGTCATTTTAATTAAAAACAACACATTACAAATAATGGTTACATTTAGAACATTAGCCTGGATCTTAATTGCTGCGACTTGTACTTTTGTGCTTATCCAAATGGGACATTGTTGGACATCACCAAATTCTTCTTGGAATTCCTCTTAGTTTCAGAAGCTTTTTGTCATGCAGGGACAGTGCAGTGGCAGAAGCTGACCACAGAGTTGCACTGCAGAACCTAGAGATTTCTAGAGAGACTATTTTACTCAAATGATCATATCCACAAAAGTCGAGCCTGCAAATGTGGGGGGCTGGTTGTATGGTAAATTATTTACTCTAGCAAAATCAAGCTGTAGATAGTGATTATATCTTCTAAATACATGATTTTTCCACAGCATAAATAACATAAGTAATATGCTAATGTATATATATGTATTTGTGGCAACGTAAATAGACTTACAAAGAACATTTGGAGGGACAGAAACATAAAAAGAAAGAAGCGGCATTGAAAGTAGCACAGAATACCACCAGCAACAGTTCATCCACTCGAGGGACTCAGAACCAGCTGCGCTGTGAGCTCTGCGACGTTTCTTGTACTGGAGCCGATGCCTACGCTGCTCATATTCGTGGAGCGAAGCATCAAAAAGTAAGCCTTTCGTTATCGTTTTTACTAGATCAGGTTAGCTGGATTTACAAAGGACCTTAGGACTAGACACCTTAAGAAAAAAGGAGCAAAGTTATAATTATCTCTTACATGGGTTGTTTGTTGAAAACGTTAACACATTTATGTCAAATGCAAAGATACAGAATGGGGATTCCTGGCTCAATAGCAGTATGTGTGAAAAAGGTCTTGGGAGTCCTCGTGGACAACAAGTTAAACATGAGCCAACAATGTCATGGGGGTAGCTAAAAAAATCCATTGGGATTTTGGCCTGCATAAATAGGAGTCTAGTGTCTAATTGGGTGGGTAATTACCGGCCCTCCAGGTGTTTTGGACTTCAACTCCCAGAAATCGTAACAGCTGGTAAACTGGCTAGGATTTCTGGGAGTTGAAGTCCAAAACACCTGGAGGGTTGGTAATTGCCCACCTATGGTCTAGATCAGTGCTGTCCAACTTCTAACCGGCCAAGGGCCGGATTCCAGGTCACTGATGACCTGGGGGGCCGCCCGCCCCCGGCTGCCGGGATGCTTTGGGAGAGAGGGAGGAGCCACGGGGCACCCCCTCCCTTCCAAGGCATCCTGGCCGCAGATGAAGCTGGCGGTTTCGCCGGCTTCAGCTGCTGTCGGGATGCCTTGCAAGGGAGGGAGGTGCCGCCAGGGGACCCCCCCTCCCTTGCAAGGCATCACGGCAGCCGCGGAAGCCGGCGGCGGCTTCAGCCGCTGCCGCGATGCCTCGCAAGGGAGGGAGGCGCCGCCGGGGGACCCCCCTCCCTTGCAAAGCATTGCAGCAGCGGAAGCTGGCGCCGGCTTCATCCGCTGCCGATGCCTTGCAAGGGAGGGAGGCGCCGCGGGGACCCCCCTCCCTTCCAAGGCATCGGCGCCGGCAAGAGAGAGGGAAGAAGAGGGCGGTGCAGGGAGGAGGAGCTAGCTCTCTTCTCCTCCTTGTACACACCCTTGTCCCTCTCTCACCGGCGCCGATGCGATCCGGTTTGCATCAGCGGCGGAGAGAGGGACGGAGGGGGCGGTGCAGGGAGGAGGAGCTGGGTCACTTCCTCCTCCCTGCCCCGCCCCCCCCTTCCCTCTCGGCCGCCATTTTTTAAAATAGTTTTTAAAAAATAATAAAAATGGCGGCCGGGGGCATAGCGGGGGCGTGTCCAACAGGCTGGGGGGCCGGGAAGGGGCCCGGGCCGCCAGTTGAACAGCCCTAGTCTAGATCCAGGGAAGTCATGGTACCCCTCTATTCTGCCTTGGTCAGACCACACCTGGAATACTGTCTCCAATTCTGGGCACAACAATTGAAGGGAGATGTTGACAAGCTAGAATGTGTCCAGAGGAGGGAGACTAAAATAATCAAGGGTCTAGAGAACAATCCCTATGAGGAGCGACTTAAAGAGCTGGGCATGTTTAGCCTTCAGAAGATAAGGCTGAGAGAAGACATGATGGCCATGTATGAATATGTGAGGGGAAGTCATAGGGAGGAGCTTGTTTTCCGCTGTCCTGGAAATTAGGACACGGAGCAATGTGATTCTTTGAATGGGATTTTTATAGACCTGTTTCACATTTTTGTTTTTCTAACTGTTCTTGTTTTGGCTCCAGGTGGTTAAGCTGCATACAAAACTTGGCAAACCCATTCCTTCAACTGAACCGAACGTCGTCAGCCAGGCTGCATCTGCCGCAACAGCTTCCAAACCAACGGCATCCTCTTCAAATATTGCAGCTAGCAGCAACACTGTGAATTCTTCTGTTTCATCTATGGCAGTGAAGATTCTCACTCCTTCAGCTAATGTGCTGCTTACAACATCCAACAACAAAACTACAGTAGTTCCAACTAACATCGCTGTGAAAAAGATATCTACACCCAAAATTAACTTTGTTGGCAAGTACTGAAGTCTTTAATGGTGCAGTTGAGCCAATAATGTACTTTTTAAACTAGTCATATACAATCCTATAATTGTACTTTAATGCTTCTGCTATACTTTTGACAGCCTGTGAAATTTTAGAAGTTTTTTTTCTTCTTAGTTTCTTTGTTTTAATTTGAAATCATTGAACAGGGACCATTTAATTTGTAGTTTTAACAGTGGGTTGAATGTAATAGTTTTATTACATTAGACCTTTTGAAATAATTGAGAGCTAATAGTGTTTTCAAGTTCCATTGATTTCAGTGGATCAGCAGCAGATATTTATTTTATTTATTTATAATTCAAACTTTTATACCGCCACTCCCTGGAGGCTTGGAGCGGTTTACAGCTGAATTATAACATAACAGAGAAACACATATTACAAGACAAACACATAAATAAGGGGGAGAACAAGACAAACTATGGAAGCAGGTCTGCCAACGACTTCCCACTCCCAGAGTACGGCATGAGAGGGGCTGGGGTGAACGTCATCTCTCTTGCGAACCAGGAGCCACACACATGGGGGTTCTTTGACGCTGAGAGTTCATCACTTGCTTTATTTATTTATTTTTTATTTACTATTTTTATATGCCACCCTTCTCAACCCCGAAGGGGACTCCGAGTGGCTTACAGCAAACAACAATACTGCCAGAGTGGCTTACAGTGTACATATAACAATATTGCCGGAGCGGTTTACAACCAACTGAAAAAACAACAATTATATTGCATGTAATACAAATATATAAATTACTAGCTGCCCTATTTAGAGATGTGAGGAAGTGTGGGTATGTAAGGGTTGGTAATGTTGTGACGATGTGTTTTGTGTGTGTATGTATGTGTTTGGGTGTGTATGTATGTGTATGTATGTTTGTGTGTCTCTGTGTGTGTCTGTATGTGTCTGTGTACGCATGTGTGTGTGTCTGTGTATGTATATGTGTTTGTGTATGTACGTGTATGTGTGTTTGTATGTATTGGTGTGTGTATGTGTATGCATGTGTGCACGTACGTTTGTGTGTGTGTGTGTGTATGTATTTGTCTGTGTATGTACACTTCCCTCCTATCTTTTCCCCCTCCCTCTCTGTCTGATTTTCCCCTTTTCTCTTTCGCTTCCCCGTCTCTCTGTCTCACTGTCCCCCCTCCCCCCCCCCCCCCCATCTCTCTATCTCTGATTCTCCTCTCTGTCTTAGGCTTCCCCCTGTGTCTCTCTCAGTCCCTCTTATCTCTCTCGGTTCCCGTCTCTCTCTCTCACTCTCACCTCTCTCCCCCATCTCTCTCTCTCTGATTCCCCCTTATCTTTCCTCCCTCCCTCTGTCTTAGGCCTCCCCCTCTGTCTGTCTCAGTCCCTCTCGCCCCTGTCTCCCGCCTGGCGGGAGGCAGGCCGAGATCGGCGATCCGCCCTCCGCAGCCGCCTCCCGCGGATCCAGCGGCGCCTCAAAGAAGGTAAGCCCGGGGAACTTACCTTCTTTGAGGCTCGGTCGCTGGATGGGGGCGGCGGGCGAGGGCGGATCGCCGCGGCCCTGCCTCCCGCCCTGGCGCGCATGGGGGAGGCAGGGCCGAGGCGGATCCGCCCTCCGCCCCGTGCCCCCGTGGTTGCAGCGGCGGCGCCTGAAAATCGGCGATCCGCCCTGCCGCCTCCCCCGGATCCAGCGGTAGAGAGGGGCGGAGGAGAGCGATAAGGGGCCTGGACACGGCGCCGTCGCCCGCAGGGTAATGGAGGCTCACCCTCATCCCCGCCTCCCAGGGCCGGCTACTCTCTGGCCTATTTCCGGTTCTGTCTCCGCCCTTTCCTCCGAGTGAGCCGCGCGGAGCCTTCTGGGATTTGTAGTTCTGTGGGCGCGCCGTTTTCATTCGCCGTTTCTGTGCCTCTCCTGCTGGTGGGTCATGCGGGCGGCAGCGGCGAAGTGGGTGCGCCTGAGCGGCGTGGAAGCGGCGGAGGAGGGCAACGTGCTTGTGGGGTGCGGGAGCTGCGTGTCGGCGAAGGAGGCCCGGTGGCGGTGGCACGGGGCCGGGTCCTGAGTGTATGCCGGTATTGTGACGTTTTGATCGTTTTGTGTGTCCGCATGCGTAGTAATGTTTTTTCGGGGATGTTTTGGGGTGTTCTGTTGGATTTTGGGGTGTTTTAGTGGGTGGGTGATGCGGGGTGGGGATAGGAGGTTTTGGTGTGTGTGGGGAATGTAGTTTTGGCGTGCATTTGCCCCGTTGCACGACCACTTCCCTTTTATATATATAGATAATATCACGATATAATTATTGTATCACATTATCATTGGCAGTATTATACTGTGTTACAATACAACACCACCAATACCAAATGCATATACCACATACCATACCGTAATCATACTATTATTATTACATTACAATTATTATACTATAACATAATACAATATATTGACATTATATTATATCAAATTGCAATGCAATGTAACACTATATTCTATTATATATTATTATATTATATTATCTTTAAAAAATAATAACATTATTTATTTAAACAAATAAAATTACTTATTTAAATAAATAATTTTATAGAATCATTTTAAACAATTATTTTAAATTATA
Organism: Anolis apletophallus; assembly: GCA_030556195.1. NCBI lineage: Eukaryota > Metazoa > Chordata > Lepidosauria > Squamata > Anolidae > Anolis > Anolis apletophallus. Next base: position 25,573,387 of record JARBWK010000006.1, on the reverse strand, counting down.
ATGCAATGTAACATTACATTATATCATATATTATTACATTACACCATACTTTCTATAAAATAATACATAACATTATTTATTTAAACAAATAAAATTACTTATCTAAATAATCTAAATAAATAAATAAATAATCTAAATTATCTAAATAATTTAATCGCCGATGGCAAACAATTCATGCCAGAGGGTATGGTGGTATCGACTTCCCCGGCAGTATTGTCATTAGATGAAGAGTCAATCACCTTAAGTGGGTCTGATGTTACATTACCCTTTGTGGGTTTAACCAGGCCACCCCTTGGTCTCCTCTGGAAGCTGGAAGAGGTGGCCGACCTCCAGGAGAGATAATCAGCTCCCCAGAATGTCTTGGGCCTAAGTTTCCTCTGCCTATTTCAGGGCACTCGATTGTAGGTACCATTGTTGAAGGTGCTGATATTAGTTGGCCTGAGTAAGTTGGGCACGTGCTCAGGCCCTGCAGCCTGGGGATCTGCCAAAAAGCCAGCTCTGGCTGCCTCTTTCCTTCTCTCAGAGGAAGGGCCGCTCATCTCGGAAGTCAACTGAGGAAGAGATAAGGAGGAAGCTAAAGAGGGGGGCGGGAGGACGCACTGACTCCTCCTACCACGCCTCCGGCCCCTCCCCCTACCACGCCTCCGCTCATCCGGGGAGTCAGATGGACCCGTCTTCAGTGCAGGGTCGAAGGAAGGAGGCGGAGGGGGTGGTGATCCAACCGCCATTACGGCGCCTTTGGGGGCCAGTGTCGTTCCACTAGACTCGGCCCAAACCCCCGAAATTGGGAGTCGGCCCGCCTGGCGCCGCGGGCGTCCCTCCGGGACCCCCGCAGAGGCCTCCAAGATGTCCGCGGCTCCCGGTGCGCTATCGGCGCTCTCAAGGAGTGGCGCACGGGAGCAACGGATGCTATAGAGGGACCAAGGGCAACCACCCTTCCCTGCAAAGGGGCAGTCGTTGCCGAGATATGATTAATACCAGATTTAATAGTTTCTCTCTCATGCCCCAGTGTTTCTTGTTCAACCCAGAAGTACCTCACAGATGATACACAAAAATACTTATAAACATCTGTTCTATTCCAACATTGCCTTCTAACAGAACACGGAAATGTTTGAACAGCTTGTTTTCAATAGTTTACATACATACAGTGTTGATTAGATCTTATTTAATTGATGTGTGATATCGTTAAGCCTTGCTTCCAGTTGTATGAGGATAAAATACATAGTGTTATCTGTGGTTTTATAATAATGGAAATGTTTGCTTATTGATCTATTTCCTGCAATGAATCTCTGTAGGTACCTCTCACCTGCAAATTTTAGGAAAATTATATTTTGTACCTTTGAATTTTTTTCATTAGGTGGCAATAAGCTGCAGACAACAGGAACTAAAGTGGATGAATTGAAAGCAGTAGAAAATCTCAAGACCACTCCAATTACTGCAGTGCAAACACAGGAAGTTAAGCCAGATTCCACCAATGACCCAGTAACTCCTACAGCTCTTGCGGCTTTGCAAAGTGATGTCCAGCCAGTGGGTCATGATTATGTTGAAGAGGTATTAATCTCAAAGCTATATTAACCAAGTACAGATTTTTTTTGCATCTACTAAAGAATAATGTAGTAGAGAACCAATACCAGTGTTCCTCATGCCACAGTTTTTGTATTGAGAAAACATTTTTAACTGTTGTGATTGACTGAAGGTAACTTTAGGGATTCTTCAACAGACAAATATCTTTGTTGCTTTGGCTCTGACCAAACAGGCAGAACAGTATGGCATGTGAGATGGTATGGGCTACGCTATATAACATTTTAGAGTGATGTAGTGACAGGCAGTCCTTTTGAAGTTATGTAAATCGTAGTCCCATCCTATTGGGTGTCTTAAAAGTTAAATCCCTCACTATTAGTCCTTGAAAAGGACTGTGGTTGGTAGGGAGTGCAAGTGTAATATGAACGAAATGGCCACCGCAGCTAATGCACATGCAGCCTGTTTTGATCTAGCTGTAGTTTTCAGATTGTTCTAAAAAGAAATTCCACATTCAATAAATGGTAATATTAATTTAGTGCTTGAGATTGGAAGTGTTTGTATCTTGGATTCGATTTACTTTTTCTTGGTGGGCCTTTATTACAAAGTGTTGGTTAATCTGACCCACTAATATACTGTAATTGAAGTCAGAGATAATTTTATACTGTGATCCTTTTTCAAAGGTACGGAATGATGAGGGGAAAGTGATTCGTTTCCATTGTAAACTCTGTGAATGCAGCTTCAATGATCCTAATGCAAAGGAAATGCATCTCAAAGGAAGGCGGCATAGATTACAGTATAAGGTGAGTAATTTCATGATAGATGAGTAACTTCTGTGGGTGGGGTTTTTTTTGTTTTTGGGGTTTTTTTGGAACTGAATTCTAGGCAAGGGGCTATATCTCCTTTATTTACCAAGACTTGAAAATATAAATCCATGTATTTTAATAAATTGTAAACTACTGAGAGATGCTCTTCCAGGTCATCCAAGAATGAACCTTCATGGTTAGTCTCAGCCTCTCATTCTAAAGTATTGAAATAATTTGACCAATATCTAATTATGAGTTCATAGGGAATCACCCCATATATAAAAGCTGTTCTAGTTATTTGAGGACAGAATGATGTGGAAATCGTTCTCTGTCCCAAGCTAATACATCTTTTGTCAGACTCCAAATAATGTTCAGAAAATGGAGGATAACTCTTAAAAGAAGAATAAAATAAATAAAACAAAATCCTTAATCTCTGAAACAGAAAAAAGTAAACCCAGACTTGCAAGTAGAAGTGAAGCCTAGCATCCGGGCAAGGAAGATACAAGAAGAAAAGATGAGAAAGCAAATGCAGAAAGAAGAATATTGGAGGAGGCGCGAAGAAGAGGAACGATGGAGAATGGAAATGAGGTAATAGATTAACTTTTCCAGTGTTTGAAATAACTATTTTAAAAGAAAAGAGCGATGTCTAGCCACAAATACTCAATGTATTGCTCAACAATAGTGGGGCAATTATCCTGCAGTATCAAGTCTGCTGTTTAAGTGTTAATGGAATTACATTGAAGAAATTTCACTCCATTACTGCAGTCTTTTCTCTGCTTTTCTAAAATGAACCTTGCCCTCGCAGAATATATTATTATGATTGTGTTGTTATTATGTTTGTTTATACCTCACCTTTTCGCTTCACAAGAAGACTTAATGCGGTGATGACTTTGTTATATAAAAGATTAAACTTTATCCACATTGCTTGGTAATGCCATCAAAGTGAATTTATTGGATTGCTTACTCAATTTATTTTCTGGGATCTGGAGGATCTTTTAGGTTATTGGAGTATGTTAGGCCTTTCCCATTACAACTACATTCCTCTGAACTGTTGATATCAGGAACATTGGTCATCTTGCTATTTGGCACTGCTAACTTTTAAAATCTAATAAATGTTTTTGCAGGTGCTTCTAGTGGAATTCAATAGGAAAAGGCCTTTAGTGGCTAAAGCTTTAGTAGTCTTGTGCAGCTTTAAACAATTAACCATTCCTAAAATAATTACTGGAAAAGACATGGTACAGATCAAAATATATATCACCCAGAAATTCTAAGATGTAATTTTGTTCACGTGGGCAGACGTTATGAGGAGGATATGTACTGGAGGAGGATGGAAGAGGAACAGCATCATTGGGATGACCGCCGTCGAATACCTGATGGAGGATATCCCCATGGACCTCCAGGCCCCCTAGGGCTTCTTGGTGTCAGACCGGGAATGCCTCCGCAGCCACAAGGCCCAGCAGTGAGTATTCTTGAATGGATAATAGCTGTTGGTTGCAGTAGAGCTTTCCCCCATCTCTTTCAAACCTAGTGCTTCCCCTAATCAGATCCCAGAACCTAAAAGTAGAGTTATTGAGGGGGTTCTTCTGTTTCATCAGCCTCCCTATTGATTTCATTAACCAGCACCAACATCAGTCATGTTACCACCTGGGCTGACTTCTTCAATAATACCTTGACACAAGCAGTTCTTAATTACTTACTTGATATTTCTATTGCCAGCAGAACCCATATTGTCATTTTGGCCCCAGTTTGTACAAGATGAAATAAAGTTTCTTTTCCCCACATCCTCATCTATCTTTGTCACTTAGGTGATTTTCAGGACATGCGGTTTCTGCTGTTTCGGCTAATTGTATCCAGAAAGGCAAGGGTTGGGATTGATAGGGAGGGAACCATACAGTTCTGGCTGTATCGGTGTATGTTGACATTTTCTGTTTTGGGAAAGGGCATCAGACGCCCGAATTGCTCTAGGGCCATTATAACAATCTTCGTGAACTGAGAAGAAATTCACAGAAGGTTTATGAATTCATGCAATGGGTTTGAGCTCTAGAATCTTTTCAAACAAGATTCTGTGTTTTTGCAAAATGTAGGTTTCTAAAAATTTAGATAAGCATTTCTTGATCTGGGAGTTGGGAACCCTGGGGGAGGAGGGGTCACAAGGGGTTGTCAGAGGGGTCACCAAAGACCATTGGAAAACACAGTATTTTCTGTTGGTGGTGTTAAGAATGTTCTTAGATTGTAGCTTAACTATAAATCCCAGAAACTATAACTCCCAAATGACAAAATCAACACCTCCCCAACCCCACCAGTATTCAAATTTGGACGGATCAGGTATTTGTGCCAAATTTGGTCCAGTGAATGAAAATACATCCTGCATATCAGATATTTACATTACAATTCATAACAGTAGTAAAATAACAGTTATGAAGTAGCAACAACAATAATTTTATGGTTGGGGGTCATCACGACATGATGAACTGTATTAGGGAGTCGCGGCATTTGGAAGATTGACAACCACTGATTCAGACTATTATTTAAGCAGCCAGTTAGTTACAAAGTAAGCAGTCTGTTCTTTGAACCATGAAAGCTTCCTAAAAACTAACCTGTAGTATTCATCTACTAGAGCAATACTCGACTTTTTAAATTTTAGGAGCTCTGATACTGTGTCTGAATACAAATGTAGCAAGCAAGAAAAAGAAGTGAAATACAAAACCTACTTAGGAATATAGCTGAATTTGAAAAATATTGATGTTTCTTGTAGCCTCTGCGTCGACCAGATTCATCAGATGACCGTTATGTAATGACCAAGCATGCAGCTATCTATCCAACTGAAGAGGAACTACAGGCAGTCCAAAAGATAGTTTCTATCACTGAACGTGCACTGAAACTTGTGTCTGATAGTATGACTGACAATGAAAAAAGCAAGAAGGAAGGAGATGATAAAAAAGAAGGCAATAAAGACAGGTATATTTTGTTTCATTGTGTTGTATCATTCACCATGTTTGGAAAAGGAGTAAGCTAAATATGCATGCTTTAACCATCACTTCATGCCATCCTCTTCAGTATCCTGTTTGTTTTGTCTGAGCTTATCATTGGAGGTCTTGGTTCCTGTAATCTTTGAAATCTTCGCTTTCAATTCCTGATTTCTTTGTTCAGTAATGAGTCCCTTGGTATTTTTAGCGGGATAATTTCCTCAAAGACCATAGTCCCTTAATATCAGCTGTTCTTTGGATAATTAGCACTTCAGCTTGCTTTTCCTTGGGTTTGTTTTATCCTTTTGCTAAAGGTGCAGAGGAATTGCTTCTTTGTGGTCTCTGTGGAAACCACACATATGTGCACCTGTGCAGCATTTCGGATATTTCAAACAGCTGTTTGGACATGGGCTCTAGCACCACCCATCCTCCTCTGTGGATATATACCCACAATGGGGCTAGAGGCCTTGTTCCATTTTTTTTCCTCCACAGCAAGGAGCTTCAGCTCTGTTGCCAGAGAGGTGTGTTCTTAACACTTCTCTGGCTTGGCTGTATTTTGTGAGATTGGGCCCTTTTTGGCTATTACTCTTTCTCCTTGGATTTTGGGCTACATGGCAGAATGGGGTTGGACTGGATGGCCCTTGTGAACTGTTGCATATGTTTTATGGTTTAATATGGTTTTATAGTTTCATTCATAGTTATATGTTATTGTTGTATGTTTGGCATTAAATTTTGCCATTACTATGTTGGAAACTTCTTTAAGTTCTCCGAGGTGAGAAAAGTGGTATATAAATACAGCAAATAAATAAACTCTTCCAGCGTTATCATTTTATGGTTCTAAAAGAAAGTAATTTCAATCACTGCTTAATAATACTATGGCATCTGCTACCTTAAAATGTAGTGATGGCCACTAACGTGAACAGCTTTCAAAGGAGGATGACAATATACTGCATGCATCTCAGAGGTAGTTTGTCAGTAGTTTTTCAGTTGTTGAGAAACAAAAGTTAGGTAATGTGGTGGTGCTTATCCCCGGCTTTTGCACCCCCCTTCAGCTTCTGGTTTTTCCACTATGAATTGGAATGGGAATGAGATGGACCTTTGGTTTGATCCACTAGGCCTCTTAGTGGTGCCAGCCTAAGTACTGAAGTGTACAAAGATAATCACAAAGCATTTACTGCTCTGATATTTTTCTTAGAATAACGATTGTTTGAATTGCTGTTTCTTACATAGATGTATTTCCTTCCACAGAGCTTTAAAAGGAGTCTTACGAGTTGGAGTGTTGGCTAAGGGATTGCTTCTCCGAGGTGACCGAAATGTCAACCTTGTCTTGCTATGTGCTGAGAAGCCTACTAAGACGTTACTGAGTCGCATTTCTGAAAGTCTTCCCAAGCAACTTTCTGTATGTATGACCTTGAACTCTGGCCTCTATTTTGTAAAGACTAAATTGGATTCTGCCAAACTTTGAGTATCCTAATTTACTTTTAGAGTATAAGGATTACAGGTGAAATACTTTGTAATTGCTTTAGAATTTCTTCAGCTTTAAACAGGAGTGCTGTTGTTCAGAACTTCAAGTAGCATGGGAATGGAGAGATGCATTGTGGCAGTGTGAAGAATTGGAGACACATTTTCTGTTCAGATTTTCTGAAATGTTCTTCCACAACACTGTATGGTGCTGAAGCTGTATTTTATTCGAAATCTAAATATTTTTCCATTGTGTAACATGCTGGGGGGAGTGCCAGGTTCTGGAGCTTAAGGACCTGTTTTCCTTAATCTATTTCTGAGCACCTGCTCTCCATCACATGGGAACGAGAAGGTTTTGACCTCATAATGCTTATTTGCTTAATCTTTCCTTCTCTCAAATTGATATATATCAGTGGCGCACCTATCATCCTGGGGGTGGGCGGTGCTCTGTCATTTGATTTCTTCTAAGACCTTAAGATTTGGGAACATTGTGCATCAGAGGCTACTCATTGGCCATATACTGAGTCACTGTCACTATGCTGTCTAGCTCCTTTCTCTCTATTATTAACATCTCTGTTTTCCTGAGTTGGATCGAATTATACAAGAGACAAGGAGTAAAATAATAAGTTCTGGGTTTTGCACAGGAAATAGGCTAATGTTAGGAATTGTAGGAGTTGAAGCCCAAAACACCTGGAGGGCCAAAGTTTGCCCATACCTGGTCTATATGTATTCAAGAATCAGTCAGGAGTGTGTCCCATTTTGCTTAAATAAAGAGTTCATAAGATACTACTGAATTTCCAGCTGTAGTGTTAAGTCTACTTATAGTTAACCATTTTTCTCATCTGTTTGCGAAACATCTAATGGATGCTTATATTTTCCCCTATTTAGGTAATAAGTCCTGAAAAATATGACATAAAGTGTGCTATACAAGAAGCATCTATCATCTTGAATTCATGTGTGGAACCAAAAATGCAAGTGACCATCACATTGACGTCCCCAGTGATTCGAGAAGAGAACATGAGGGATGGAGGTCTGAAATGTGTTAAAAAATGTTCTATTTCACTTGGCCTGAGCATTCCTTCTGTTCAAAGATAGCATAAAGTCCTGGAAGGCAACATGCTGGCATATCATATAGGTTTAATGGAAATTCAGTAATCAACCTGTATTACAAGAATGTATTTTCCCACAACATTTTGTTCTTATTTTAGATTCCTATTACTATAACCAACAACCTCAGATTTCTGGAAAAGATTTAAGTTTTAAAAATCCTAGTAAATGAAATGTAGGTGTGTATTGGCAAGTGCCTATGTGATGATCATATTTGTCCCTTAAGAGGAAATTGCATCAAGAAATCATATTGTATGTCTGAAATGGAGTCCGTTTTTGTTTCCTGTTTGGCTTCAATTGATATAATTATATTTATGCATCCAATTTTCAGATTCCAAGTGATTTTGTCTTCTTGGATCAAAATGCATATTTCTCCCAGTTTTTTGAGGTTGGATTCTGGTCTGGTGCACAACATGCACAGCTCCTAGTACTGATCGAAGTGTGTCATTGAGCAGTACGCAGGCAGTGTGTGTTATTGCAAAGAGGTAGCTGAGGGCAGTTGATGTAGATGTTGGAGCTTAAAAACCAACACATAGTTCTAACCTGTGCAATCCTACTGATGCCAGCAGTGTTGCTTTAGGATCTCTTTTGAAATACTTTAGAAAGCTGCACATCTTTTAAGCCAGCAAGCATGATATTTAAATGTTTGCAATATGTTGGCTCCACTGATGGGTCAGATAAAATGAACTTTGTTTTCTTTCATGTGTTTGCAAGATGTTTATTTTGACATAAATGCTCTGGTGTTGCTGGGCTCACATTCTCAGGGCATGAAATATGAGACTTTTGTTGAAGTTGTTGATAATGAGAAGGAGGAGAGAAAGTATTTACGTGTGTGCCTGTACATGTACATAGAGCCACAGAATGAATTTTCTGAATTATGCCTTTGGTAGCCTAGCAATTGCTTGAATTTTGTTTACAATTAGTGTAATTAACTTTTTCAAAAAGTTTTTGTTTAAAGAAGACAAAGCTTTTTGGTGGGGTTAAAATAAATAAGATATTACTTGGGATTTATTGATCTGTGTGCACTAAATGTTTGGTTTTGCAATAGGCTTTAACATCTGATATGAAATACTTTACTTTTCCTTTAGTTGCGAACAATTTAATGTCTTAATGTAGCTTTTGCATTTGGTTATGCACAGATTTTAAAGATTTGGTAGACAAAAATGAAATCTGGCTTGGTGTTGTTTTCATTATGGCAAAACATATTAATTTTGACATCAATGGAGTATTTGAATTATGAAAAAAATGGTCCTCTCTTCAAAAGAAAACAAAGCTCTAGTTTTGTCTGACCCAGACTTGATTAGAGTTACTGCTCTAAGTTGATTCACTTGCTGAGTGTTACATTGAGGGAAGCAAAGCTTTTATTTCAAATAATTTCTCAAAGACACTGAGCAGATTAAAGTAATATGCCAAAATGTTTGCCTATGAAATGTGTGGTGTTGGAACTGCAAATTTGCAGTTAGCTAGGCTGTCTTAAGTATTTATTGCCAAAATGGTGAAATGGGTCTTAATTTAAAAAATCAACATCGGTGGCTCTTATTACAACTCTCTGTGCTCGGTGTCTTAATTTGGTCGATGGAATCTTAGCTGGCTTTTGGGAATTCAGGTGGCAAGGAAGGCTTTGCTGGATAAACTCAATTATAAATAAACATATGTTCGTTGGTGAGTAGAGTTAAATGACACCATAGTCTCCATAATCCTGTTCACTTAACACGCTGTGTAACAGTGTTTGCAAACTGAAGGGATGGGGGAAACAAGAAGGTAAACACAAAACTGTCAACATTATTGAATGTCTGCCTTACAGTTTTGTGTGCTGAACAGTACATTTTTCTGAATTTGCACTGGCTATAATAGTAAAGATGTTCTAACTGGTGCTGTGGAAGATATTTCTTCAGCAAAGTGTGTCTGTCTATGTTTTTTATCCTTAGCTTATTAGTCCCGGTCCAAAGCCTTCTAACAGAAACAATTGAATCCTGTCAGAGATTGCTGCCAAGACATCGGAAGGATTTTTGACCAAGGTTTTCTAAAGCTCAGTGTCACACCTGCCATATTTGAACAAAGAGGGGGTTTGGTTGCATAGTCCTAGCATTTACTGTTACTTTTGTGTTTTGTCTTTTATCTTCTTGTCTTTGTCTCTCTCCCTCTGGAATTAAGCAGTGTTCACACTAGCTTTGAAATAGTTGACTGGTGAAACGGAATTTGCACCTGAAATTTAAAGAGCATGGCATAGTCATGAAATAGTGTGGACACAGCATGTCTCATTGAAGATTAACCCCTTATTTTTAAAGTGAAGGGAAATAATCTGTTGCTTTTTTAAAAAAAACCCTTATGGTACAGCTAACAAACCACTGGGATTTGATTTCTTTATTTAGGAGCAGTTTTAAGGGGTTAATCAATTTGGAGTCTTAAAAATAGATGCAAAAATCCACATATACTTGAGCTCTAATGAATATCCAGCCCAGATGTCTTCCCGGTTTCTATAGCTGCTTTGGCATGATGGCTTCAGGTTTCAAGGTTGATAATGGATATGATCCATCTACTGAGGTCAATGGCAACCCACCCATTAATTTTAATGAAGTTGACTCACATATGTAATTTTGTGAATTATATATGGGTCATTCTTGATCATTGCTTCTAGAGAAAAGGAGACATTTAAACTATTGGTTTGCGTGTATTTTATGGGAGTATTAAATAGTTGGTGTGAGACAGAGTACTTTTCTCCTATAAGATATATTGAATAAACTAAAACCTCCCTATTTTATTGCTGCTATTAATTTTACATGAATCAGTTATCAAATCATATTGCTGACTTTGGCCTCGGTTGAACCCTTTCCTTTTAAACTTTGTTCACTTTTCACTTGATATATCTATAATCTGATTGTCTTCTTTCGTTTGCTTTTAAAACTCTTACCAGTGTGTCTCATTCTTCATTTTGCTGTATCGGTATGAGCGCATGGAAGTCACCATGTGAAAAATTACATAAATCCCATTGGCCAAACATTTTTATGAGATTCACAAACCCCAGTGATGACATATTCATAAACATGAAATTCCTATGATAAGTGAACAAGATAGACATAGCAATGGAAAACTGGTACACAATTCAAGTGTGCATTCGTTTTTCTTAACCTGTTTCTCCTTGTTGGTAACCTTCCAGCCTGATTTGATGAGTCTTTGGCTTATATTCTTTTTTGAATTGGTGTGATTCATGAGTCTTTGATTGGCTTTTACTAGTATGTTTCTTTACATTAGAATACATTTTCATGCTCACTCCCATCTATCGATTAAGCCAGACCAAATTTGCTTTCTTCATTCCTCATGGAATTTAGTTATTGTAACAACAAATTAACTTGAGCAGAAAATAAAAAACAAAAGTATATTCACCAGTTATAGAATAAAAATAGTTAAATTCAACTGCAAATGTTATATTTGGACGCAGTTAAAAATCTTTGTCAGAAAATATGAATTTACCAGATGCAGTAGATTTTCTTTCTTCCACACTGCTGTTCATTCTGTTGTCTGTGGATCTAGATTTTCCTTTATTTCTTTTCTTACTGAGACCAATTTCTCCAGTTTTTCCTTCTATCCTTCTGACTGAAATTGGGATGGATATACATATGGCATGCACATGATGTAATAGTAGTGTAGGGAATGAGAAATATGAAAATATACAGACATCCCTCACTTGAAATTTATATATTGCTTTACATTCTTTAGGAATTCATGAAAACAAATAATCTGGTTTGTTTTTATAAATATATTTAATATTTATCTTACATTATTGTGAGGTACACTCGTTCTGAATGCCCAGGAAGAAGTTCGACCCTTTAGTTAGGATTCTGATCTAAGGTCGCATGTGGCCATTTTCAGTTGTTCCAACAAACACAGGGCACAATCCACTGGGAAATTCTCCTTCACAAGTTTCATTAAAATGAATGGAAGCTGATTTTTTAAATTAAAAAAAACCTATTTATTTCAGTGGGGCTTGCAGAGGAGAGCTTCACAATAGTTTTTGCTCATAGTTTGTTGTAACTTTTGCTTCATTCAAGTGGATTTTTGTGTTCCTTCTGTCTTGTGTTTTCTGTGCTGGTGCACTGTGCCCAACCATTCTTCCTTAAACTCCTTAATTTTAGGGGAATTTCATTTCTCCAGAGCATGTTTTCGATAAAGAGTTAAGCATAAAAATAAGATTAAGAGCTAATTGTACTATGCTCTTGATTATCTTTCATATTGGATTCAGTGATTTTACATATATTAAGGGATATTGTTCAATATTAATTATTGGGAGACAGGAACTGCAATATAAATGGCATGTGTGACATGGAAGCTATTTTAAGGAAGTGTCTTGCTCACCTGGTCAAACACCCATTCCTCACTGCATTTTGCCAATTCAATCCATTTTAGATGTAACCTCGGGTATGGTGAAAGACCCACCGGACGTCTTGGACAGGCAAAAATGCCTTGACGCTCTGGCTGCTCTACGCCACGCTAAGTGGTTCCAGGTTCGGAACATCATTTTACTTTCTTCTTGTAGCCTTATGAGAGAGAGTAGTTTCAGTTGTTCAGTTGGATGTTGAACTACATGGTGGGCGGGATCAAGGTTGCCCATCTTAAGTACATATGTTCACATACATAAATTAAATAACTAGGGGAAACTCAATTCATCTTGGAAGACCTCTACAGAACTGCTTTATGCAATTCTTGCTAATTTGACATCCTTTTTTCCTGTCCATTGAGATAGCAAAATTAATATTCTTTGGGGGAATCTTATGTTTTTGTATTTGTAATATGTTCCATAAGGCTGCAGGGTAACTTTGCTTTAAATAACAGAATGCGTGTTTAAAGCTTTGTGTTCTAGTCGTAAGACTTTTACCCTTTATTTCTTTAAGCTCATTAAGTGTAGGGAATGAAAGGTGAGAAACTGCTTGGTTTCGTGACTTTGCATTTCAACAAAGGCACAAGAAAGCAACCAAACAGATTCCCATAACCTTTCAGTCTCTCTACTTGTTAGCTCTTTACTTTTGTATTTCTATTATAGGAAGACCATTGTATTTGTTGTTACAAGTAAACTGTATGTCAAAGTGTGCAGGACTTCAGGAAATATTAGTCTTGTATAACCTGTGCACCTTGACTTGTTAAGTTACTAACCTTGGCATAAAATGCTTCTGTAAATGGCAGCTCCTGGAATGTTATCAAGTGGTTTGTTTCTTTTCTTTGACTGAGCTTCCATTGAACAGTGGCGTTTTAGCTTTTCTCAGAGGCCTCTTCTTTGATTATGCCAGGATTGATTAACTTGATTTTGTATTGCTCTCAAGGCTAGAGCTAATGGTCTGCAGTCCTGTGTCATTATCATACGTATTCTTCGTGATCTCTGTCAGCGAGTTCCCACTTGGTCTGACTTTCCAAGCTGGGTAAGTATAGCCTTTGAAGCTACAAGCTGATTGTTAAAAGTGAAACGTCAGATGCATCCCACCTGAACTCATTTTTTTGAATCTGTTCATTTGTCTTTGAAAGTGACATCACCCATAACATCAAGACAAAGGAAAACATTTCTAAATGTGTTTTCTCGTTTAAAAGTTTCAGGTGTGCATGTGTGAAAGAGAAAAATCAGCTTCCAAAAATTATGTATTAAATATCTCAAACTGCCACTGCACCCTTTGGAAATGTGTGACTTCACATAAATATTTGCTGTTATGTGGTGCTTTATACTGCCAAACAAATTGGAACTGGGAGTGTTAAAGAATGGACAGCACAAAATAGGTTAAACATTTTTCCAAAAATTATCTGTGACACACATTTTTCTCTTATCATTATTTTCACATTGGTCATTAAAAAGAGTCTAGACTTCAGATACAAGAACTGAGGAGATATTTTGCTATTCTGTTCTTCATGTCCGTAATTATATGCAACAGGGTATAGTGTAAAAAAGTACCTCACATGAGCTTGAACATAGGCAGCCATACTGTTCATACAGCAGCCTTCTTCTCCCCTTCAAGCTTATCCCAAAGAGTGTTGCTTTATTTTTTTTTAAAAAACAACACAATGGACAATCTCTACAGAATTGCCACCATCTGCATTTTATCTTTACTATAGAAGGCATTTACAGTTGCAACTGGAGCTCATTCTATCTCTGTACCTATCCCCTGCCCCCTCTAGTGATTTTTACAAAACTGCAGGTAGACTGCAAGCCGTTCCTTTGTTTTTAAGGATGTTGCAACCCACCGTGGGTTTAGATTAGACCAGGGGTCCCCAAGCAAATGCCTCCAAGGTCATTTACCCAGCCCACACCCTAAACTTTAGACTTAGGGTCAACCTAAGTCTAAAACAACTTGAAGGCACACAACAAGAACAATCCTAATTAACTTGCCTATCTCATCAGTCAAAAGCAAGCCCACACTTTCCATTGAAATACTGGTAAGCTTATGTTGTTATGTTGTTATTCATTTTAAATATTGTATTGAGGGACCGCGAACTGGCCCTCTGCTTCAAAAGTTTTAGGACCCCTGGACTAGACGTTTGACATTTAGTTTTCCAAAACTTACTCACCCATTATTTATAGGTTTAATACCTGCTGTGGCTTGAAATACTACAAGACCCTTTCATGATGTGCACTATAAAAAATATGGTGGTATGATTGTATACAGGAATATGAATACAGTGTTCCCTCACTTATTGCTGGGGTTAGGTTCTAGGACCTCCCACAATAAGTGAAAAACCGTGATGTAGGGATACTCTATTTATTTTAATATTTATACATTATAAACTAAAGTCTTTATAAACTTAAAATAAAGTGAAGGAAAGGTCCTTCAAGGCTGGAGGGAGGGAGGACTGAGGAGGGAAAGCGCCTTTGAGAGCGGCGGCGGCAAAACCCCACAAAACTGCAAAAATATCATGATATATATTTTAAATTTGTTTTAATCCATGAAACGGTGAGTCTGCAATAAGTGAACCGCAAAGTAGCGAGGGAACACTGTACTACTGATGTGATAGGACTTGAATGTATTTTTTTCCAGAAGCATTGAGGTTATTAGACAACCACATTGTTTGATATTACTTTGTTACCTACCAGCTCTTGATGAATTTCTACGCCTTGCATCTTAAATGTGTAAACAGAAGTATATCTTTATTGTGTATTGTTTTGTTTAGGCAATGGAATTACTGGTAGAGAAGGCAATTAGCAGTGCTACTGGACCACAAAGCCCAGGCGATGCCTTAAGAAGAGTGTTTGAGTGTATATCTTCAGGAATTATCCTTAAAGGCAAGTTGAAGTATTGAACTTTATGTGAAAATAATATTTTTAGTTGTAGTGTTGGTAGACTTCATTTATTATTTCATTGTATTATAAAATAATAAAATTACAATCTGCATATTAAATTAGGAAAAATAATTGTTACAGGAGGTCCTGGACTTCTGGATCCTTGTGAAAAAGATCCTTTTGATACACTTGCATTAATGACAGATCAGCAACGAGAAGATATTACTTCAAGTGCACAGGTAACTAAAAGTTCTTCTTAAAACAGCAAAATATCCTGTATTACTTATACAGAAATATAATCAAAGGCAAGACCTGAGCTTAAAATGGGTGTTGTATTTAATGCTCTTTTCGGAGTATAATGGATGCAGCTTGGCCAATTCTCAGTTGGTGGAGAAGGTAGAGAAGGAGCCATCCAGGAAAAGTTATTCAAGATGCCACAGAATCATATGATAATTATAGTGGTTCTATATCTTGATCCCTAGCTCCTACTCTTCAGTTCTTTTCCTTGTCTCTCCCAGAAAAAGTAGTAAGAAAGCTCCCCTGCCTTTCTTTGACTACCATATATTTCTCTCTCCTTTCTTTTTCTGAGATTCCCCAACCTTCTTTTGCCTCACCTCTTTCCCTTTTTCATCTTTTTTGCATTTTGAGGTTGTTGTTGTTTTATTGCTCTGGATAGGGGTAGCTGGAAGACCAAGGTGATACTGAAAGCGCCTTCAAGCCCTAAGCGCATCCCTTTAGAAAGGAAATCACCACCATCATCTCATCATAGAATAGCAGCAGTTTAAATAAAACCAGATGCTAAGTTTATAGAAATACCACTGCCAGAAATTAGTAGAGCTGGAATGAGAAACTCCTTTAATTACAGAAAGATTGCTAAGATATTCTCAAGTTATATTCATTTAATAAAATGGAATTCATCTTACAGTGCTGCTGGTGGATGAGCAAATGTTGGCACTTGTTTTGAGAGATATAATCACTAAGGAGGGAGACACACTTCTCATGGAAGTGGATAAAAAGAAAAATTGCTTTTAAAAATCACATGTTTTTGCCATAACGATTAGAAGCTCAGCGTTTGCTAGGGAGATTGTACTTTGTGTACAGAATATTTTAGATTCTCAAGAAAACAATAGCAGGAATTTAAACAGAGCATTACATAAGATCCCTGGAACACTATCATGTATTGCTGCTGGCAAAATATTGCAGAGGCATTTGTGGCAAGAGGTATTATGGCTGTTCATTGGGTTATAGATCAGAACTTCAAAAATAATCTGGGATACCTGCCATTCAGAAGAGAATTTCTCTTTGGGGATTGGGGAGCTTTTGAAAAAGTCTTAATAGAAAAAAAGGATAAGAAGCAGGAGCTTCCCAGAAAAGGGTTTGATAAAAAGCCCTTTCACAATAGCTACTCTTCCTTTCAAGGATGAAGAAATTTCAAAAGACAAAATGATTTCTAGTTACAATGAAACAGAGAAAGAAACCAGGGTAAGAGACAGGATTTTCAGCAACAAAAGATGAGGGTTGGGCTGCTAGAGATAGCAGACAACAATAGTGACATAAATGAATCTTTGGTTGGGGAGAGATTGCTGTGTTTTAAAGGGGATTAGGGAGAAGGTTATCACAGACCATTGGGTAATTTAAGTAGTTATCCAGGGTTGCAAGATTGTCTTCTCCAAAAAAAAACAAAAAACCCCAGCATATCCCTGCCCCTTACCAATCTCAAACACAGGAGATTGTACAGACGGAGATGGCTCGTCTCCTGAAAAGTGGAGCCATAGAATGGGTATCACAAGATCAAAACATCAAGGGTGTGTATTGTGTTCACAGTACAGAAGAGCAGGGGGATGCGCCTTCCACTGCTGGATTTGAAGGTCTTGAATACATGTCTATCATTGGCTCAAGATGGAAACATTATTAAGGATTACAGAAAAAATTCAGATCAACTGAATGGTTTCAACCCATTTAAAGGAGGCATATTTACATGTACCTGTGGCCACAGATTGCAATAAATATCATTGCTTCCAATTCAGGTGCTCTCATTTTAGCCCTGCTATTTGGTCTTACAGATATTTCAAAGGCTCGGTTTTGTAAACAGTTACGAGAGTCAGTACCAACTCAGTTTCTGTCTCATTTCAGTCTATGCTAGTACCAACTCTAGTTTCTTGCTCATTTTGGAAAGATATCCAGAAAGGTTATTCAGATATCCAGGAAGGAGGTTGAAAATAAAAAAATACAACTATAATGTATAATGAAGATAAGGTCTATGGGCACATAGGGATAGAGTTAAAAGCAGCTTGCCTGGCTCTAGTAGGACTTGCTCCCACAGGGCAGCACATGTGTATTGGCAACACAATAGTGAATTCTTTCTACATATAAAAGCAGGGCAGAATATGATCTGTTAGTGTAATCTAGAATGGAAGATTTCTGTGTCTGCTCTGACAGAAATTGGATCTTCTTAATCTACGAGTCCCTTGGTCTTTCCAAGCCACAACATATCACTGCTCTCTCTACCAGGTCAGCAGCTACTTCTGCGGCCTTATCAACAAATGTCCCATGGAGGGAGTTTGTAGAACCACTTCTGTTTAATTATCTACTCTTGCCACCATCCCTCCTAGGATTTGATTAAGCTAGAGAAAATCCTTGTCCAGGATGGCTCCTTCTCAAGCTGAGAATGGTACATTAGAGAACTTACCAGGAAGGACCATTCCATGTAAGGAGAAGGAACCATACACCTTCTATATCTTTGAGGATATTCTCCAATGTTCTGCTTTTCTTGGCTTCATTAAGAACTGAATAGGAGGAGCTATGGATCAGGAAATTGAATCACTCAAATTAATATATGATCCCATATCTTGCCTGGGCAATGCCTGTAATGAACCTTTTCCTGGACTAGAATGGACCTTCAAAGTAAGTCTTCTAATGTTCATTTATGTTAGCTATTTTATAAGTGATTGTTTTTTAACAAAAAAGAATTTGAAGACATTAAAGCTTTAGTAAGTTAATAAGAAAATAGTAAAAACGTGCATTGTTTTAAAATTATGCAATATATGTGCCAATGTGTTTTAATATGAAACTGTTGGGAATATTCAGAAGCTATATGGTTAACTGAAATATTGTCATGATATATGTATAAAAGATCCGAGCTATGAACAGTATAAATATCGCCTAGACCAGGGCTGCCCAGGAAGTCGATCGCGATCAACCAGTCGATCCCAGGACTGAAGGAGGTCGATCCCAACCGGATGGGGCGCTTCTCAGGGGGGTGGAGCCAGGCTGCGTCAAGCCCCGCCCCCTCCCCCAGCTTCGGCACTCCCAGCAGCTTCTCCAGGCTTGAGGATGGCAGTGCCAAGCCAGCCTTGTGCTAGCTATGTCACCACTGGCTTGGCATTGCCATCCTCAAGCCTGGAGAAGCTACTGGGAGCTCCAAAGCCAGAGTGGAGGGTGCGGGGCTTGGCGCAGCCTGGCTCCACCCCTCTCTGGCTTCCGCTCTACCAGCAGCTTCTCCAGGCTTGAGGATGGCAATGCCAAGCCAGTGGTGGCATAGCTAGCACAAGGCTGGCTTGGCACTGCCATCCTCAAGCCTGGAGAAGCTGCGGGTAGAGCTGAAGCCAGAGGGGGCGGAGCCAGACCGTGCCAAGCCCCGCCCCTGCCCCCTCCCCTCTCCAGCCTTGAGGAGGTCGGTAGATCTTTCTGACTTGGTTTTATTATAAGTATCTCGCATGCTGAAAAAGTGTGGGCACCCCTGGTCTAGACTTTTGGAAGCATTGTACTAAAATTAACAGCTACATGTTTTTGGAAGTTAAATTTCCTTATTCTAACATTATTTATTCTCCCTTCCTGCTACCAGTTCGCTCTGAGACTTCTTGCATTCCGTCAAATACACAAAGTTCTAGGCATGGATCCTTTGCCCCAAATGAACCAGCGTTTCAATATCCACAATAATCGTAAAAGGAGACGGGACAGTGATGGAGTTGACGGATTTGAAGCAGAAGGGAAAAAAGACAAAAAGGACTATGATAACTTCTAAAAAATATGTGTGTGTGTGTGTGTATCCAGTGATAACATAGAAAGGAGATAATGGAAGCTATTTGTCATATTTCTTTTCGTAAGGTCTGTCTATATGCATCCCAGAACATTAGAAAAATTACTTTTGTGTGGCAATCACACCATTTTTAAAGGATGTGCAGACTAATTATGGTGGAAAGAGTTCACAAATGGAAGCTGTGTTCTGATTTTTTAGCCTGGCCCTCATTGCTTAGATTTTAACACATAACTATTGTTTTCTGTTTGTTTTTGTTAACTGGTACACTGTACTTAAATTGTACTGTATTTAATACAGAGTTATGTGCTTCCGATTGTGTATTTTGCTCTTCATTTTAGAATATTAGTTATCTTTTTACACTAGCTGTAAGTTGCTTTGTATTAGAAATGGTAATACAGCTCTTCCTTTGCTTACTTTTTTGTAGCAGAACCCTTTTTTCTAAAGTGGAGCTACATATTTCTCCTAAACGTGAAGCATTAGCACATTCTTAACCTGCTGTTTAAGTGCTTTCGGTTCAATGTTACTGCCAATTCCGTGGCATTTGTCTATCTCTAGTGATATAATGGTGTAATTAAGACAGGATTTGTGATATTCTAATCAGGTTTGTTGTTGCGCAATATAAATGCTTAATGTGTATACAGTATGGACTTGCAGCAATTTTAGCAATTGCATAATTAATCAAAATTGCATGACTTTGTTTTTAATAGAAGGCCTTTAAAAAAAGTTTTGTTTTAGGTTTCATACCTAGATCTTTGATTTTGACATAGCAAGGCCAAGAAATAACTTTCTGAAAATTTTGCTGAAAATGTAAGCAAAAGGGCATTTCCCCCATTTAGACAGTTTGCTAATTGTTTTCAGAGCTTTATCAGTATGATATTAAAATCATCAGCTCATAATTAATAGTTCACCATACCAGTGCCTGTGAGATAGCTCCTTTCGCTGTTGCTGTACCAAATTATTCAGTGATGTTAATTTAACCCTAAAATTTGAAGGTAGATAACAGTGTTTCTAATAAATAGAAGGCTTTAAAAGAAAATCACAGAAAATTATTTGTGGCCATGATGTATGCTTATGTCACCTTCAAACTACTAAATATTATAATAGTGGTGTAATTCAGGTCTACATCTGGCTGTCGATCTGTGCTCTGATACACAGGTGTGATTTGTTACAGCACTATAGGTGAATAAAGACTAAAATCTATCAAACAACGTATTGATCATTGTATACTGACATGCAGATCTCACTTGATCTGAGTGAGTTGATGCTAGTTTTCAGTGAATCACTTCAATCCTAAAATTGCTTGAGTAATACAAATTGCATTTTGGTTTATTTCATTAATCAGTTCAGATTTCCCTTGGCCAGTTTTTTTAAACTGGAAGACTCAATAGTATGCTATTGCTGCTAGTCCTTCAGGCTGTACTTGTTTTCTCAGACTGCAGAAAGGAACCATTTAGGATCGCGTTTGTCTCCTGTGTTACCCAGGTCAAATAATTGTGCCCCCGGCCCCAGATGCTCATCAATGCCTCACAATCCAGCACGGGTCCATGGGCCACCACTTTGAGTAACAGTGATTTTGCTCATATGAACTGTGTCCTAGAACTAATGCCTTAAAAACTTGGTTTTTTTCAACAAAAGTCCATTTTTTCTCCTAGCTTAGTATTATTGATTAGAAAACCGTAAGAATTCCTTGCCCAGAACCACCTTTCTCACTGCCCCCCTTTGAAGGGAACCGCTGATTCCGTCCCCCTCAGTAAAAAGCCTTGGTGTTATCCTGGACTCCAAATTGTCGATGGAGGCCCAGGTTGCCTCCACGAGCAAAAGGGTCTTCTTCCACCTGCGCCAAGCGAGACAATTGGCGCCCTATCTTCCGACGGAAGCGCTAGCTACAGTAATCCATGCCACGGTTACATCAAGGCTGGATTACTGTAACGCTTTGTATGTAGGTCTACCCCGGTCACTAACCCGCAGGCTCCAGATCGTGTAGAACGCGGCCGCCAGGCTTCTCACAGGAACATCGATGAGATGCCACATTACACCATCTCTGCAGCGCCTGCACTGGCTGCCCGTTGAGTATAGAGCCTTACACAAGACCTTGACCTTGGCTTTCAAAGCCCTACGGGCCGGGGCCCAACATACCTAAAAGACCGCTTGCTGATGCCTGCTTACTCAAGGACCCCGCGGCCAGCAAACAAGAACCTTCTTCACGTACCAGGCTTGAAAGAGGCCCACCTGGAGACCACGAGACGGAGATCGTTCTCCGTTGTGGCCCCCGTTCTTTGGAACTCGATGCCACCGGACCAGAGAGCCTCCCTCGACCTGCCCCAGTTCCTGACCGCTCTGAAGACCTGGCTATTTAGGAAAGCCCATGGTTAATGCAGAACCAGGAACTCAAATACCGAGCCTGGCCCCTGCATTTAACCACTGAATATTTTAATCTAGTTTTAAATACTTCTATTTTAATTGTGGAATTTGTTGTGTGTAAGTCGCCCGGAGCACTAACGTGGAGGGCGACTCAGAAATAATAAAGTCAGTCAGTCAGTCAGCTTAGTACACTAATACTGAATGTCATGTGAAACTCTAGTGAACCCTGCTGCCTCACCTTCACTTATCTGTTTGTTTTTGCAGCTCCTTATATTTTTATTACGCACAGCTCCTGCATCCCAAAATGGTGCACATACAGTAGATTTGTATTTATGTATTTACATGCTCACCACTGGTAAAAGGTAAAGGTTTCCCCTGACATTAAGTCTAGTTGTGCTCATCTGCATTTCTAAGAGCCAGCGTTGTCCATGGATGCCTCCAAGGTCATGTGGCCAGCATGACTGCATGGAGCGCTGTTACTTTCCTGCTGAGGCAGTACCTATTGATTTACTCACTTTTTCATGTTTTCAAACTGCTAGGTTGTCAGAAGCTGAGGCTGACAGTAGGAGCTCACACTGCTCCCCGGATTTGAATGACAACCTTTCGGTCAGCAAGTTCAGCAGCTCAGCAGTTTAACCCGCTGTGCTACCAGTGCCTCCTCACCACTGGTGGCTGGCCACCCCTGAATGTATTTACTATGTTGCAATTAATATTGATGGGAAGGGGCAGGAAGCAACCTTATTAGACATTTCACATAATATAACTAACTGCTCCAAACTGCAGAAGTTCACTGACTTCCACTTCAAAATGGGGAGAAACCTTCTTTTTTGTGCCTCGCCTCTAGACTCTCCCTGGCAGCCCTTTTTACTAAGTGAAAATGTCAGGCTGTGATCTTATGTTCCTGGAAACTGCCGAGGTAGCACATAGAGAGCCTTGTGGCACCACCATCAAGTGCAGACATTTTGAACTTACATTTTGTAGGGGTTTTTTTATATAAAAAAAAAAGACAAGAAATGTATCTCAAGTCACTTATAGTTACAACTGTCCTTCACACTTCACTTCTCAATTCTTCTGGAGTCCCTGTGAAACAAGAAGCAGCTTGTAGGTTGGTCCTGTTTTTTCTCAGAGGGCTTGCCATTACTTTCCTCTGAGTGTAACTTACCCAGGAACACACAGTGTGTTTCCAAGGCTGAGTAAGGATGACACCCATTTAGAAACTGAATGTACTCTCATTTGTATTTTGGCTTAGTGTAATATAAAATGGGAAGTAAGGATTTGTTTGTTTATTTGCCACATTTATACCTCTCCCTTCTCACCCCAAAGGGGATTCAGCAGCCTAACAATCGGCAACAATTTGATGCCGCATAAATACATACAAACCGCCTTTTTTTCATCTGCAGCAGGCTAGACGGCTGGCCCCCTATCTGTCTAGAGACTACCTAGCCACGGTGATCCAGGCCATGGTTATCTCAAGATTAGACTACTGTAACGCCCTTTACATTGGCCTACCCTTGTCGGTGACCTGGAAACTTAAGCTCGTCCAGAATGCCGCTGCTCAACTTCTCACTGGGGCTCTGGTGAGATGTCATATAACTCCCATCTTGCAGCAGCTTCACTGGTTGCCGATCGAGCACCGGATCACTTTCAAGGTGATGGTACTAACCTTCAAGGCCTTGTATGGTCCAGGGCCGATGTATCTGAAGAACCGTCTCACTCCCTACCAACCCTAGAGATCGCTTCATTCTGAAGATCTGAATTTATTAGAAGTACCCAGTTTTAAAACTATTCGCCTAACATCTACGAGGCACAGAGCCTTTTTCATCGTAGCACCATCTCTTTGGAATGCCTTGCCAGCTGAAGTCCGTGTCCTGCAAGACCTATCGGCCTTTCTCAGGGCTTGCAAGACTCACCTGTTTTGGTTGGCCTTCGAAATCTGAATTTTGAATTTTTAACTTGGTATTAATTAATGTTAATTCTGTTTTATGGTGATCTATATTGTGTTGTGAGCCGCTCTGAGCCCTCGGGGAGTGGCGGCATACAAGACCGAATAATAAATAAAATAAATACATTAAAATTCAAACTGTTAAAAACGTCATGCATTAAAACCAATCATTAACATCACACAGTCCAAAATCATAATCCAGAGCCGTTCTATTTGTCATTGCACATTTTTGTATTCACTTATTGCACTGATCGAAAGTTATTGACCAAAAGCTTGGTCCCACATTTTTAGTTTTTCCTGAAGGTCAGGAGGGAGCTGATCTAATTTCATTGGGGAGTTCCATAGACAAGGAGCTTCTACTGAGAAGGCACTGTCTTGCCCCCACCAACAGCGCCTGAAAAGGAGGTGGGACCGAAAGCCGGGCCTACTCCAATGATCTTAACCCCGAAAAGGTTGTCTCCCATCTTGAGAAATGTAAAAAAATATTATTTTTCAAAGGTAGATATCCCCAGTTTTAGCTATCTTTCCATATTTTAACCTTGGGCTGCTCCCTTGAAATATCAATGACATCACAGAATATTTCTTATAAATGCTTGAAGTACCTTTATGACCTCATAGAATTTCTCCATACCTGACTGACTGATGATGTTGCTCATATTGAAGGCTCTGCAGCGCAATTATTTCTGGGGAAACATTTCTGGGCAGGCACCATGATTCTTCAAGGTTCTTCGTCTGTGCTTCTCTTGGAGCCCCCAGTGGTGCAATCTGTTAAACCCTTGTGCCGACAGAACTGAAGACCGACAGGTCAGAGGTTCAAATCCAGGGAGGATGAGCTCCCTCTGTCAGCTCCAGCTCCCCATGCGGGGACATGAGAGAAGCCTCCCAAAAGGATGGCAAAACATCAAAACATCCAGGCATCCCATGGGCAACATCCTTGCAGACGGCCAATTCTCTCACACCAGAATTGACTTGCAGTTTCTCAAGTCATTCCTGACAGGAAAAAAAAATGGAACAATCTCCTTGTATTCAGTCTTCCTGCAGGATGTTCTCAGTTGTCAAAAAACAGCCTGGACAAACATTGCCTTTGATATGACACAACAGGAAGCACAGGAAGGTTCAATCAAAAACTGTCTAGTAGTCTTTATGGGTCAACTTGTCTAATATACCATCATATTCCTTGCTGAGACTTTTCCACAAGCTGTCTAGAGAAGTTCTATGCTAGCGTTAAACTCTACTCCTTGCAGTTATTGGTTTGTCTATACTCTGCCTTTTACCAAATCTCGTGAAAAACATCAAGGTAAGATTTGTATGTATGAATTGTTTAATGAAGAAGATGATCCGCCATTTGCAATTAAGAGTGCCTCACATTTTTTTAATTTTTTTCCCCTTGGTACAGAGTTCAAAACACAACTTTCATTAAGTTAGATCTGACACTTGTTTTTACTAACTTTTGGTATCTGAATCCAAAAATGACAATTTTTTTCTATCACGTCAACATTTTCAGGTACAGAATACCCTCTCTTTGTTCCAAATTCATACAAAAAGTACATACAAAGGAAAATAAAGAAAAATATTACCTAAATATACTATTTATTTAAGAGTTACTTTATTCTATTGTTATAAGTCAAATTGTGTGCAAGTAGTAAAGTTTTGCTACCAAACATACATATTAAGGTAAAAATGTATGCTTATAGTTTCACTCCTCTTTCAAGCAAGTTTATCTTGTGCAGTCTTGATGCTAGGAGTTCTAAAACCTTTTTGGATAGTCCCAAATCTTGTGCCAAATCATTCAACTCATGCTGATCAAATCCCTTATGAACCAAGTCATCTTCAATTTCAGAATCTTCATTGTTGCTGTCACTTCGTTCTTGAACTGTTTTTCAAAAGAGAGTAGTGCAATGAAAACTGGCACTGGGATTTCAGCTGAATGAGACATTGGCCGTTTATTTATTTATTTATTATTATTACATACATTTTTATCCCACACTTCTCCCCACAAGGGGGCTCAGGGCGGCCTTACATAAGCAGCAGAAGATGCTATCCACACACACACACACACATATATATATACACACCAATAAAATCACAAAACTATAAAATCCATTTAAAAATATACAGATTCAACAATTTATTAACAATAAATTAACATGCCAATATAGATAGAGGTAGAGAAGATCGGGATACATAGGTAGAGAAGGTATAGGTAGAGAAGATTGGGATACAAAAGTTCTAAATAAATAAATATAGCTGGTGGTAGACTAGGATACTCTATTCCAGTGATTTTCAACCTTTTTTGAGCCGCAGTACATTTTTTACATTTACAAAATCCTGGGGCACACCACCAACCAATATGACACTCTAACACAGTGATACATATAGTTAATATGTTTTTAAATGTATTTATACACTCACTTAGCTGGCAGTATTAATGTTTCTGCCGCAGTGTGGGACTTTTTAAATTTAGCTATGAGATCAGCAACAAGGTAGCTAGCTTTGAGGACTCTCTCGTTTACCTTTGTGGTTTTTCTCAAAGAATTTGCCTGTTTCTCATTGTTTGTACGTAAGCGTACAAAATAGTCTGTCGTCTTGTTTTGAATGGAAGGGTGTTTCGTTTGGAGATGGCGTTTAAGCTTGAGCTATTGGACAGCTTCTAATCACACACCAAGCACAGCGGAGTCGGTGCCGTGAAAGTGAATCCAAATGAAAGATGGCTTTTGCTGTATTGCCTCAAGCTCACCGTCTTTTCTTTTTTCTTTTGTCCACCACTCATACTAGGGCCTTCATCTGTGTCATAATTTTGTCCAGGGCCCTGTTTGGCATTTGCATTTTCCCTTCTCAAAAACTACTCCATCACTGTCACTCGCTTGTCTTGCTGTGATCCCAAATGGCCACTGTTACTTGACGCACAGCTGCAACACTAACTCTAACTTTGTTTACTTAGGCGCGTCTGAGTGAATCCAAGATGGCACGACCATAGCACTCTCGCGTCACTTCTTAGGTGACACGAGAGTGCTATGGTTCCATTTCTTAAAGGGACAGATGTGCCTTATAGTTTATATATGAATGAAGTTTGAAAATAATTTTCCACGGCACACCTGATGATCTCTCACGGCACACTAGTGTTCCCCGGCACACTGGTTGAAAATCACTGCTCTATTCTACATTTATTTTTCTTGTTATATTCTAATGTTTTCACTATACCAAAGTCACTGGAACGATCTCTGGGCTCTCGCCAAACCATAAGTGTACCAAATGGTAATTTATCACGTGTTTCCTTCATCCACATCCGTAAACTCTCGATACACTGCTTGAATATTTTGTGAGGGGGCCAAGACTTATCTTGATAATCAAGTTTTACTTTAAAATATGCAAAATAGGCTTGCCTGGAAAATGTTCTGATGTTTGTCCTTCGACTGGGAATGGTGAAATGCTACAGATATAACAATATGAATCGGGGTTTTTTAGTCACATGATGAGAAATAGCAGAAGCAGAAGGAAAAGAAATAAGTACTGTACATATTTAAATAAAAAATAAATAAATTCTGCTAACTTCTTGTATACAGACAAAAACTCGCACTACACTTCAAAATGTTATCCACTATAGAATGGCATACAACTTCTCACCCCACTGTCTCATGTGTAACTGTACTGCTTAGACAAATAGGAACCTTTTGCTGGTCTCCAAGGTTATCTGCCATCCCTCCCCACTCGAGGGAGGTTAGTTCTCGGCCAATAGAAGGGGAGCACTAATGTTTCCCTCTATCCAGCCTAGAGTTGTCACATTAAGATAAGCTGTACAGAAAAAACTTGATATGATAGAAGAAAACTAACTGGGAGCAGAATGGCACCAGCAATTGTTGCTTTTTGGCCCCAGGTCAAGACATGGCTCTCTATTAAAGCATTTGGTGCCTAATTGCCTATTAAACAGGCACATGGCTTCATCTCTTTTATCTGATTAGTTCTTTCAACTTGATTGAATCGATTCACATGTCATCTTGTCTTATTTATTGATTGATTGATTGGAATTTGGAATTATTTGAATTCCTTATATTGTCTTCTTGGTTGGCCACCCCTGAGCTCTTATGATTTATTTATTTATCAAACAGTTGTATTGTTGTTTTTTTAAATAAAAAATAAACCACAAAGTTTGCAAACTTGGCATTCTATTAAATGCGCGTAGTAACAGTAAGAGAATTAAATATATGTGTTGTTGAAGGCTTTTTCCCAACAAAGGATCCCCCAGGCAGCAATCAGCAACAATGCCATTAAATGCTAATTTATTTATTGAATCAGAAGCAATAGATAGATATATATTTCAAACCACAGAACTTTTTAAAAATGGCATTATACTAAATGTCCTTTGACCAGTAGCTGGCCACTTGGAGTGCCTCTGGTGTTGCTATAAGAAGATCCTCCATTGTGCATGTGGCTGGGCTCAGGTTGCATTGTAGTAGGTGGTCTGTGGTTTGCTCTTCTCCACACTCGCATGTCATGGGTTCCTCTTTATTTATTTATTTTTTGGACTTAAAAAAGCTCGGGGCTGTTTCCAACACATGTAGCCCAATTTCTTAAGATTGGCCCTGCGTCTCATGGTGCCAGAGTGTTCAGCGCCTTCCAAGTCGCCCAGTTTTCTGTGTGCCCAGGAGGGAGTTTCTCATTTGGTATCAGCCATTGATTGAGGTTCTGGGTTTTAGCCTGCCACTTTTGGACTCTCGCTTGCCGAGGTGTTCCAGCGAGTGTCTCTGTAGGCCTTGGAAAACTATTTCTTGATTTAAGTTATTGGTGTGCTGGCTGATATCCAAACGGTATTGGCTGGAGATGTCACTGCCTTGGTCCTAGCTCTTAGGATATAAGGGCAGGATAAAAATATTTAAGTACATACATACATGGCTCTTTTTCGAACCTTCACTTTCAGGCAAATCTCCTTTTTCTGGATTGCTATAGGAGGGGAACCTGTTTACCACAAGGTGGCATTGTGGGCCCTGAGCTATATTTCATGAGTCTTCTTTTTTGTGCTGCTATTAAATGCATTGAGTAAGTAATTAACTCCTGATGGATCCATGCTCCATCTTTGCCAAAGTTAAGAGTCTAAACATATTCAGTCCCACCTTTACCCCCAGTTTCTTAGAAGAAACAAAAGCAGTGGTCCCATGTTTATTTTAGACTAGGCTTCCTTGGCGGCTTATAATGAAACAAGCAGCTTTCATTCTACAGTTTACTTCCCCATTCCCATATTGGTCAGGATTTGATACTTTGAATGTGATTTTCCTGCTTCTTGGCAGGGGGTTGGACTGGATGGCCCACCAGGTCTCTTCCAATGCAATGATTTTATGATTCTATTTTACTCAGATTGTACAAGGGGATAAAATAATAGCTCAAGGCTAACAGTGGAAGAAACAGTTTTAAACACATCTTCTTTCAGTTCTCAAAATACTTTTTCATATATAAAAATTACAGTGAGGCCTTGCTATGTGCTTGATTCCAGACCCCTCCTCCCTCCGCAGCTATCAAAATCTGTGGACATTCAAGTCATATTCTATACAATTGTGTCCCTTATTTGTTGTTTCCTCTGTGTGGTCACTCTGAAATGCACGCATATGGGTTTTCTGCACCTGCACAGACAGTTTCGGAACTCTAGTGTTAAAGGATACTTTAGGGGGGTTGCCCTGCCCATGCTCCCCGATAGTATATATAGCCAGTAGGCAGGGCTACCGCTCCAGTTCCTTCTTTCCGCCGCAGTAGCAGTTAGGAACCTCTCTCACAAGTGACTACCTTTTCTTTATATCTCGATCTTACCCTTAAAATTTGTGGACTTTGACTGGACCGTTCCCTGACTACTCTTTGCTTACCGATTTGGACCTTGTTTGTATCTCGCCGGCTGACCATGGACTGTTTAGACTCCTCTCAGGCTTGTACTTACCTTTCTTTTGTGCCTCAAGATGGTGGCTGTCTTCAAAAAATGTTCCCAGTGTGGTGGCAAGTACCCAGACATGGACGGTCACTCTGTTTTTCTATTATGCTTGAGAGAAGGTCACACAGTGCGTTCTTGCCCCATTACTCAGTCTTTCACCCCCACCCCCACCCCCCAGGCTCGTAAATATAGAGAAATACGTCTTAAAGCCCTACTTTATGAGCAGGTCCTTCTGCCACTGCCTACCAAGGTCGTCAAAAGAGCAGCTTCCGAGCCTCCCTCCTCTGCAGCTGCTTCTAGCTCCGCAGGACCCAACCTACCTTCACCAGTGGAGGCTGGAGCATTCAAGCCAGGCTACGGCCCCCTCCAGGATAAAGCTGTCCAGTGCACCAAGAAAGTCTAAGACACTCTCAGAATTTTCCTCCAACACCACAGTTCAAAAGCATCTATCTTCCTTCACTCAACCTTCCTTATGGTCCAATTCTTGCATCTAGAGGTTACTACGGAGAATATCATTGCTTTAACTATGCGAGTCTTTGTTCCTAGTGTGATGTCGTTACTTATATAAATGGGGGGAAAAAATCAATATTTACCTATTAGATTTTTAAAAAATATCAATGTAAAGATGTGGATACAGAACCTGTGGATATGGCAAGCAGGCTGTAAATCTAATAGTTAGATGCTAAAATGTTCAGAGCATGAACATCTCAAAACTACATATACAATAGTAAAACAGACACATAACTAGCGGACATATATTTAGGAAGGGATTCCAATTGGATACAGCTCCACTGCCTGATCCTGTTGTTGCAGGAACTGGGTGGTAGTAGAATATTACGGCTTCTATGGGGCATTCTAGGATTTGTAGTCTAAAGCAACAACTTTTCATTCTTCATTTTTGGTTAGTTCATGAAACTAAGCAAAGTCCTCGGATATTCTGCTAGCTATATAGAAGCGGATTGGAGGCAACAGCAGCACTTTTGAATGCTTCATTGGGGACTTAGACTTATTCCACATATTTGAATAAAATCCCACATCTGCTTTGAACTGGGATATATGGCAATGTGGACTCAGATAACCCAGTTCAAAACAGATATTGTGGGTTATTCTGCCTTGATATTCTGGGTTATATGGCTGTGTGCAAGGGCCCTAAGTGGGGATTTATTGGGAGCAGGTTTAAAAAGTATCTGGGTTTTCTTGGGAGGAAGGGGCTGCTAATTTTGGGGTAGAGGGAGTTGGGCAGGGAGAGATCACCAGATTGAAAAGCTGGCTGAAGCATATCTTCTAAATCAGAGCATAAAACATTTCATGCATTGTTTAGACATGCATCATTTCGAGACATAATAGCTTAGTGTTAATAGCAAATTGGAGATGAGCCCACCCCTTATGAAAGAAAAGGAAACAGAAATCGTAATAATCAAATGTATGGAAACACAATATGCAGTATCTCATGAAAGCCTTTAAACAAAAATACATAATTTGTAAAACATTAACATACTTTCCCAAATTCTCATTACGAGTAGCAATATGTAAATATGTGCAAGAATTTTAGCTATATCTCTATCTTGGAGTCTGTTCAGCAGTTCACCTACCTGGGAAGCATCATCTCTTCAGATGCCAAGATTGTTAAAGAGATAGATCACAGATTATTAGCAAAGGCATATAGTGCATTTGGAAGACTTCACAAAAGAGTCTGGAGCAACAAGCACCTGAGGCAAAGCACCAAAATCAGTGTGTACAGAGCTATCGTACTGGCTATTCTTCTATATGGGTCTGAAACATGGGTCACCTATCGCCAACACCTACGACTCCTCGAACGCTTTCATCAGCACTGTCTTCACACAATCCTAAATGTACACTGGACTGACTATGTGATGAATGTTGCTGTCCTTGAGCAAGCCGGGATCACCAGCATTGAGGCCATGCTATTGAGAACACAGCTGCGCTGGACAGGGCACGTCGGTAGGATGGAGGACCACCGCCTCCCAAAGATACTACTCTACGGTGAACTTGCCACAGGTCAGCGCAAGAGAGGAGCCCCCAAAAAGAGATATAAGGACTCCCTGAAACAACATCTCAGGCTCAGCCAGATTGATCACCAACAATGGTCCACCCTGGCCTCACATCGGGAAGCGTGGAGACGCACTATCCACAATAAGAACATAAGAAGAACATAAGAAGAGCCATGCTGAATCGGGCCTCAGCCCATCTAGTCCAGCATTTTGTGTCACACATTTTGTGTCACACAGTGGCCCACCAGTTGTACACAGGGATCTCTAGGATGCTGCTGCCTCTTTCGAGAAGTCATGTTGAATGGGTCTCAAAGAGAAATGACAACGCAGAAAGAACCGCAACTTGGAAACAACATCACCCAAGGAGACTTTCTATTGTGCTTTCTGCAATCGGACTTGCCTATCTCGGATTGGCCTTCTTAGTCATCAACGCGCTTGTAGAAAGCGTGGGATGAGTCCTTCCTGAATCTTTGTTCACAAAAAAAAAAAGCCAAGAGATCTTGGAGTCCCCAGTGGCTCAGCAGGTTAAACCTCTGAGCTGCTGAATTTGCTGACTGAAAGGTTTGAATCCGGGGAGCAGGGTGAACTTCCGCTGTTAGCCCCAGCTTCTGCTAACCTTGCAGTTCAAAAACATTCAAAAGCAATAGATCAATCGGTACCATTGAGAAGGTAATGGCGCTCCATGCAGTCATGCCAACCACATGACCTTGGAGACATCCACGGACAACACCAGCTCTTTGGCTTAGAAATAGAGATGAGCACCCCCCCCCCCCTCCAGAGTCAGACACAACTAGACTATGTCAAGGGGTAACTATGGGTTGCTTACCTGTAACCGTAGTTTCTTGAGTGGTCAGCGTGAATAGCACCTATGGTATTTCCTGTGCTCTTTGGGTTGCAAAGGTCGACAACAAGCTACACAAATTGGTCGAGTATTCACCTTGATCCGGGCAGGCCTCGACTTCATGAACTTCTTGTTATTAGAGATCTTATGAATCTCCACTTATGAAGTTCCCTGACTCCATAGTCATCCTGGCTATTAGTAAAACAAACTCATTCATGCTATCCTCCTTCGCGTTCATCGGAGGGCCAGATGTGTACCCGAAGAAACAGTGTAATCCAGGTGAATAACCTCCATGTCAAGGGGTCACATTCACTTAAGGCCCATGAAGTCTGCAACAAGGGCCCCTACCGCTGAGTCAACTGAAGTAGATGAGACAGTTGCGATCAGTTTATGTATCATCCTGACATCTAGTAAGGGACGCTAATGTTACCAAGTAATACATTCTGTTCACTTTATAAGCTCAGACGAAACCAGTCAGGTTTTAATACCAATGTTTCTGAAATACATTGTTAGCTCCTGATACAAGAAACATATAATTACTCAGCAAACATAACTATGTGACGAATGTTGCTGTCCTTGAGCAAACAGGGGTCACCAGCAACGAGACCATGCTATAGAGAACACAGTTGCACTGGGCAGGGAACATCTATAAGATGGAGGAACACCGGTTCCAAAGACACTACTCTATGGTGAACTCGCTCCAGGTCATCCCAAAAAAAAAAGGGCCTATAACAACATCTCAAGCCCAGCAATGGTCACATTTGGAGGCATGGAGATGCAATATCCACAATGCTGTGGCATCTTTCGAGAAGACACGCCGAACGAGTCTCGAGAGAGACGACAGCGCAGAAAGAACTGCAACTTGGAAACAATCTCACCAAAGGAGACTTTCTGCTGTGCTTTCTGAACTTGCTTTTCTCAGATTGGTCTTTATTCATCAATGCTGACCTCCTGATGTGCTTTCTGCAAGCGAACTTGCTTTTCTCAGATTGGTCTTTTAGTCATCAATGCTGACCTCCTGCTGTGCTTTCTGCAAGCGAACTTGCTTTTCTCAGATTGGTCTTTTAGACATCAATGCTGACCTCCTGCTGTGCTTTCTGCAAGCAAACTTGCTTTCCTCAGATTGGTCTTTTAGACATCAATGCTGACTTTCTGCTGTGCTTTCTGCAAGCAAACTTGCTTTCCTCAGATTGGTCTTTAGTCATCAATGCTGACCTCCTGATGTGCTTTCTGCAAGCGAACTTGCTTTTCTCAGATTGGTCTTTATTCATCAATGCTGACCTCCTGCTGTGCTTTCTCGAACTTGCTTTTCTCAGATTGGTCTTTTAGTCATCAATGCTGACCTCCTGCTGTGCTTTCTGCAAGCGAACTTGCTTTTCTCAGATTGGTCTTTTAGACATCAATGCTGACTTTCTGCTGTGCTTTCTGCAAGCAAACTTGCTTTCCTCAGATTGGCTTTTCAGCCATCAACTCGCTTGTAAAAAGCGTGTGATGAGTCCTCCTAAGAATCTTCATTCGCGAAGCAATGTTGAGAGTCCCATAAGTAAAGGTGATGACACCTGTTGTGGTCTCTAGGAGGGTATGAGGAACGTTCTCTTGGTAAACTAAAACATGCTCTTAGGTTTGTAGTTGAGTCATACCAATTTTACAGTATCTCAATCCATGCCTGCTTTCAGTTATTTAAGGCACCAGCACTCCAGTGTCCTCATGGATAAGTAAACATATCATTATAATTATGTTAGGCTCAAGTAATTATTATTATTTCACTTTGTTTCACGTCTCCATTTATTTTGAGAGCCGTTGTTGTCCTGAAACACCTTAAATTCATATGGCTGGCATGACTGCATGGATTGCTGTTACCTCCCATCAGAGTGGTACCTATTGACCTACTCATATTTACATGCTTCTGAATGGCTGGCTAAATTCCTAGCACCCCAATCCATGGCTGATACAATATATGGCACACTATACTTTCAGTGCCATCAATGACAAGTAGGAACTTCCTCTATAATATCATAGGCTCAAGTAAGGGTTCCCTTGACATAAAGTGTCTGGGACTTTGTGAATTTGAACTCACATTAACCTGCCTTGGAACTGGTAGGTTGGCGAATGCCAGGGTGACCTCTTGGAGATGCCATAGTAGCAACCCTTGCCACGTGGCCAGATTACCCATCAGTCGTTGTGGCACGTCACACTTAAAACGACACTGCGGGGATTCCTACTATATCTGTGCCACGCAAAAGCCCGAGAGCCATTTCGACGAGACAGTCTTCAGGCTCCCGGCTAAGGGACGCGTCCCTTGCGTGCGCCTTCATCCCGCGCGTCCTCTATGCCTCAAAGGCCTTTCCTCCCTCCCGCAGTGGTTCCTGGCGCCGAAGCCAAGTTCACTCCGGGAGCCTTGCTCGTACAGAGGTAAGGCAGAGAGGGCTGCTGGCACACGGTCGGGCTTCGATAGAAGGGCACACTTTGGCCTCTGGCAGCATTAAATGGAGGGCTTCCAGTTCAGGCGGGCCTCTCCTGGAACGACCCGCATCGATGGTGGGCCTGAGCTCGATAGAGGGCCTCCATTGAGCGCCCAAGCTCGACGGAGGGCCTCTGTTTCCTCCGTTTGCCCTCGCGCATGCCTCACATGGGGGCAGAGGTGGGGCAGAGGCGCTGTTGAAGGGACTCCAGTCCCAGCCGTCTTGCGCATGATTCACACCTGAGGGTGGAGGGATCAGAGGTGCCGAATGGGGAACTCCAGCCCCGACGGCCTCGCGCATGCTTCACACCCGAGGGTGGAGGGAGCAGAGGCGCTAATCTCCATGTTGCTAGACACATGGGCTCAAAGAAGGTTGGCGGCCATTTTGGCTGCATGTCGCACACCGAAGGTGGGACAGAGGCTCTTTAAAGTGGTGGCCCAGGGAGCTGTTGCTATCCCATCTATGCTTCAGTCTTCGACGTTGCAGAGCTCCTGCATTCCGGGAGGTTGGCGGCCATTTTGGCAGCACTTCTCTTCAGCCTTTTACAGTTGATGCCACCAACTGTCAACTCAGGTGGTGTTAATATATAACTACCAATATGATGAATATAGAATTTCATTATTTAATATTAATATTAAATATTAATATGTTACATTTTATTAATATTATTTTCAGTAAAAATAAGTGGTAACAAAACACCTCTTATCAAAAGGTAATAATTAATATCAAAAATAATTAATAATTCCAAAAGGTAATTAATAATATCAGAAGATTAATCAAAAGTAATAATTAATTAATAATAAATGGTGATGGCTAATTTTCACCAAGATGAATAATTAATATAATTACAATTAATAATAAATAATAAGTGGTGATGGCTAATTTTCACCAAGATGAATAATTAATATAATTACAATTAATAATTGGTGGTGGCAAAACACCACCAATATGAAGAATATTAGAAATTTACAATTTGTAGTCCTTAACGCTAGTCAAGAAATATGAGATAAGATTCCTAGCTGTTGCAGCAGCGGCGGATAAAAGGATCTGAGGTGGCAGCCCCTCCCACTGGCTATATATGCTCGAGGGGATGTGGGCGGGACTACAGTTTAAAGTGGTATTAACTTTTTAAAGATTCCGAACTGTCTGCGCAGGGCACAGGAAATACCATAGGTGCTATTCACGGCTGACCACGAAAAGAAACCTTTACCTTTTACCTTATCTTGGGCTGCTCCCTTAAGGAATATGTGACATCAGGAGCCCCTTTATGACCTCATAGAATTTCTCCATGCCTGATTGGCTGATGATGTTGCCCATAACACTTCCCTAGCACAATTACTTCTGGCTGACCACCATACAGTAGGGATGATTCTTCCAGGCTGTTATGTGCTTCTCGTCATCTTGTCTTCAGTCTTTCTGCAGAACGTTCTCAGTTATGAAAAACCAACCTGGGCAACAGTTGGCTTTGATTTGTTAGCACAGGAAGGAGAGCAACTGTTGAAGAAAGAGCCATCTAATGGTCTTTATGCCTCAGCCTGTCAAATATTTCATAGTATTTTTGGCTTAGACATTTCCGAAACGAGTCTAGAATATGTTAGTGCTGCAGTGCTACTCATTACAGTTATTAGTTTATCTATACTCTGCATTTTATTGAAACACAACAAAAATATTAAGGTAAGATTTATATTTATTTATATTATATTTATATGGGCTGGGCTTTAGCACAGCTACCAATAAAAAGGTCGATAGTTCAAGCCAGGGTTAGGGTGAGTGCCCAATCATTAGCCCATCTTCTGCTCACCTAGCAGTTTGAAAACAGTAATGTGAGTAGATAAATAGGTACTGCTGTGGCGGGGAGGTAATAAAAGGTGCCCATGTGGACATACCAACGATTCAATCAGGAGGACATCTAACGACAACAGAGCTTCTCAGCAACAAAGATGGAGCGACAGCACCCCCTGTGGCTGGAGTCGAGCACAGACTCCAGATGCCAGAGATGGGAAAAGATGGGAAAGCTTTACCTCTGTTTATGTACTGTCTGTCTTTGATTGAATGTTTGCCGTATATGTGTCCTGTAATGCAGTGTTTCTCAACCAGTGTGCCGGGGCACACTAGTGTGCCGTGAGCAATCATCAGGTGTGCCGTGGGAAATTGGAACCTCCAGGGGGGGGGGGGGGAGAAGAGTCTAGTGTGTTGAAGTATAAAAACCCTAAGAAATCTATCTTGATAAAGGCACAAAATTGCAAACACCCCCCCTCCCCACCTGTTGTCTACTTGGTCTCTCCCTCTCCATGCATTGGGAAGGCCTGCCTCCTTTTCCCCCAAGTAGAGACCTCCTCTTGCCTCCTGGGGGTTCTGTGTGGGAAGTTCTATCATTGGTGGCGTTCAGAATGCTCTTTGATTGTAGGGGAACTATAAATCCCAGCAACTACAACTCCCAAATGTCAAGGTCTATTTCCCCTGAACTCATATTTGGGCATATTGAGTATTCATGCCAAGTTTGGTCCTGATCCAACATTGTTTGAGTCCACAGTGCTCTCTGGATATAGGTGAACTACAACTCCAAAAC
The DNA here is from genome assembly GCA_030556195.1 of Anolis apletophallus. Classification (NCBI taxonomy): domain Eukaryota; kingdom Metazoa; phylum Chordata; class Lepidosauria; order Squamata; family Anolidae; genus Anolis; species Anolis apletophallus. Next base: position 25,536,137 of record JARBWK010000006.1, on the reverse strand, counting down.
TCAAGGTCAATGCCCACCAAATTCTTATAGCATTTTCTCTTGGTTATGGGAATTCTGTGTGGGAAGTTTGTGTCTTTCTGCCATTCCTGCCAGGATATCTATGTTGAGTTCATCCAAACAGGCCCAGGTTTCACACTGAGTGTATAAATACATTTTTAAAACCTATTAACTATATGCATTACTGTGTGTTAGAGTGTCATTTTGTGTCATTTTGGTTGGTGGTGTGCCCCAGGATTTTGCAAATGTAAAAAGTGTGCCGCGGCTCAAAAAAGGTTGGGAAACACTGCTGTAATGTGCCCTGAGTCCCCTTGGGGAGATAGGGTGGAATATTTATTTATTTATTTATTTATTTGCGACATTTATATGCCACCCCTCTCACCCCAAAGGGGACTCAGAGCGGCTCACATGTCATACCTACATAAAAACATACTATATTATTGGCATAATAGTAATACATCACTCATAATATTAGTATTATATAATATTATATGGTTGTTTGGGGAGGAGCTCTGATGTTGCAAGAGACAAGATGGAAATGTCTTCTCTGCTCCCTTCTTCGCTCTGGCCCCAGAGCGGTCATTGGTAGTGAGGGAAGGACTCTGATTGCGCAGGAGACAAGATTGAAATGTCTTCTCTGCTCCCTTCTTCACTCTGGCCCCTGAGCGGCCGTTGGTAGTGAGGGAAGGGCTCTTCTGCAGGAGACAAGATGGAACTGTCTTCTCTGCTCCCTTCTTCACTCTGGCCCCAGAGTGACAGTTGGTGGTGGGGGAAGGGCTCTGATGTCGCAGGAGACAAGATTAAACTGTCTTCTCTGCTCCCTTCTTCACTCTGGCACCAAAGCGGTCATTGGTGGTGAGGGAAGGGCTCTGATGCTGCAGGAGACAAGATGGAACTGTCTTCTCTGCTCCCTTCTTCACTCTGGCCCCAGAGTGACAGTTGGTGGTGGGGGAAGGGCTCTGATGTCGCAGGAGACAAGATGGAACAGTCTTCTCTGCTCCGTTCTTCACTCTGGCCCCAGAGCGGCCGTTGGTAGTGAGGGAAGGGCTCTGATGCTGAAGGAGACAAGATGGAACTGTCTTCTCTGCTCCCTTCTTCACTCTGGCCCCAGTGTGGCAGTTGGTGGTGGGGGAAGGGCTCTGATGTCGCAGGAGACAAGATTAAACTGTCTTCTCTGCTCCCTTCTTCACTCTGGCACCAAAGCGGTCATTGGTGGTGAGGGAAGGGCTCTGATGCTGCAGGAGACAAGATGGAACTGTCTTCTCTGCTCCCTTCTTCACTCTGGCCCCAGAGTGACAGTTGGTGGTGGGGGAAGGGCTCTGATGTCGCAGGAGACAAGATGGAACGGTCTTATCTGCTCCCTTCTTCACTCTGGCCCCAGAGCGGCCATTGGTAGTGAGGGAAGGGCTCTGATGCTGGAGACAAGATGGGACTGTCTTCTCTGCTCCCTTCTTCACTCTGGCCCCAGAGTGGCAGTTGGTGGTGGGGGAAGGGCTCTGATGTCACAGGAGACAAGATGAAACAGTCTTCTCTGCTCCCTTCTTTACTCTGCTCCCTACTTTACTTCTTTACTCTTTACTAATATAAATAAATTATATTAATATTATATGTATGAATTATACAATGAAGGATATGGTCCACCCATTAGATTGTTTCGCATATTTTATTTTATTTGCATATTTCTAGTGATAATATATTTACATGGTTCTCTAAGCCTGCAAGAAGAACCGTACAAAAAGGTTGCAGCACTTTTTACAGGTCTCCTCCCTGTATCTCATGGCAGACTGAGAAAATGTCACTTTAGTCTTTGCTTTCTATGCTTACTCTCATAGGTATGCTTAGACATTCATATTCTGCTAAGGGACACAATGACAGGGAGGAGAGTAAAACAAAATTACCATTTTGATAAATCTCTAGTTATTTAGTTATTTATTTTCCTTAAGTTGATACAACGACTTTGTTTTGATGTTTTTCTCAGCCTTGTCAAACCATGATCAAGAAACCAGCCGCTTTAGAAGTGAAAAACGAGTCGACCCAAATTAATACAAAAGTGATTGAACTGTTGGTGAAAATCACCCACATGCTGAATAGAAACGTGAAGTATGTCCTACACCATGAGAGGAAAGAAATGAAATCTAAATTAAGAGCAAGAAGAAAGATCTATGAAATGGAGAGCGACGCTTCCCTCCCAGTGTGTTTCTGCCACGATTCCGGTCAAGACAGTGCACGAACCTCAAGAGTGGAAAGCCTCCCGCTTCCCATGCGCCAATCATCCTTCATGTTACAGACAGACTGTAAATGACAACGTAAATAACATGTCAAGCCTCAACATGGAGCTCAACACGTGTTGAGATAAATATTAAAGATTGTACTTGGTAAACAATGCTGTGGTTTTTCATATGATCCTGTTATTCTAGGCCACATCACTCATCCTAAACTATGATTGAAGTAAATATAGTAGACTCTCAGTTAACCAGAATCCAGGTAACCAGAATGGTCATGCAACTGGCAAAAAATGAATAAATAATATTTTACATTTTAAAAAAGCTGTTTTTATAATACAGAAAAATAGTAACACCATGTTACCTTAAATTAAGTTTGCCCTTATTTGCTTTTGATTACTGCATTCCTGTATTAATATCAAATCAATACACCCTGAGGGGTACTCAGGGCAGATCACAGAGCACATAAAGCGGAATTGATGCTTTTAGCAGAAGTACTGTCAGGAGAGAGTGATGCACAGCAAAGGTTTCGGGGTAGCTGGCCTTAGAATAGCGAGGCAGCTCGCTAAAAGCCATGACGGGAATAATCAGCTCTGATTGGTAGAAAGGCACAAGCAGTGATTTTCCAGAAGAACATCATGTGCCCCTAGATAAAAAGTGGCCTGATTGGCCCATAGTCCACCATGCTGCGTTGTTTACATTGTATCTGAATGGTTAGAAAGCGCGCATGGGCAAATGAAGCTGTTCCTGTTGGCTGGCACAGGGAATGGCCGTAGAAATGTTGCGATCTAAGAACATCTTGCCCATATGGCCGATAACATACCGTGAGAATGAGAAATTAATACTGCGCCACAGTTTATTAGCAAATGAGAATGTAGTGCTGAACAATGCTTTGTTTAACTGGGTAAAAGAAATGGGTTCATGTGTGCCAGCCTATTGCAAGTTGTGAAGATGGGCGGGATCAAGGGACTGTCACCATTGAATATATAAAACCTGAGTGTTGGCGTTTGTTCGGGGCTCTGCCATATTAGCAGCCTTTATGCTAGGCAGACTCCGTCAGCTGATGTTTTGCAAATAAAGATTGGCTTCATTTGGACCAGTATCAATTGTTGCGTCGTTCGTTCCTGTGCCCGCACGAAAGTCGCCGCCTGAGAGTTAGAGGTATTTGCCTGGGAGTTTTGGGACTCCAGATATCCGCTACATCTTGGTGACCCCGACGTGATGGAAAAGGCAATCCAGACGGGTCTGTAACGCTGACAACGCAATCCTGTTGACAGGACGGCCCTCGTTCGCAGGTGAGGAGCTGGGACGACTTAGGAGGGCTGAGAAGGGGCCTTGCAAAACCAAACGACCGGCTGCCTAACTCGTCCCAGAGCACCGCTTGCTGAACCCAGGGGCCGCAATTATCATATACTGCCAGTGAAGCCAAAGGAGAGGGAAGTCCGGGGGCGCAGTTGGCATAGCTGCGCCTAGTGAGAAATCCGGCATCTAAGGCGCGCCGAGGGAAAGTCGGGGGTGCCGGAGGACCGTGCACCTAGTGAGCAATCCGACGCAATCGAACGAGGACGCGGGGAGGATCCCGGGGTCTGCAGGAATCGGCAAGTATATAGCTTTTTACACTATCACTTAGGGCAGGGCTGTCCAACTGGCGGCCCCCGGGCCGTATACGGCCCCCCAACCCCTTCCCCACGGCCCCCTACCCTCCTGGAAGATATCTGCCTTTTAAGATTAAAAAAAATTAAAAAAATATTTTTTGGAATATTTTTGGAATATTTTTCGAATATTTTTTATTTATTTTTTCACGGCGGGGGTGAGGGGCGGGCAGGGAGGAGGAGCAGGCTCTCTTCCTCCTCCTCCTACTTCCCTCCCTCCCCCCTCTCTCTCCCTCCCTCCTTCTCTCTCTCTTTCCCCCTTTCCTTCCTTCCCCCTTCCACCACCTGAAGGAAAGAGGGAAGGAGAGAGAGTGCACGAGTGAGAGGGGCGTGGCCAGAGCGAAAAAGGGGCGGGACCGAGTTCGGAGCAGGGGGGGGTGCTCATTCATTCCCTTTCCGGCTTCCTCCTCTCCTGAGGCTTCGTGCCAAGTTTGGTCCTGATCCATCATTATTTGAGTCCACAGTGCTCTCTGGATGGAGGAGAACTACAACTCCCAAACTCAAGGTTCAGTACTTTCTGTTGCTCTCATGAGAGTTTAGGTTTGATTCAACATGGCTGAGGAATGCTTTGATTGTGTTTTCCCCTTATGGCAGAAGGAGATTGGACTGGATGGCCCTTGGAGGTCTCCTATTCTAGGAACCCATTGTAATTATTATTATTATTATTATTATTATCATCAGAGGCTGAATGGCCATCTGTGAGGAATGCTTTGATTGTGTTTTCCCCTTATGGCAGAAGGAGATTGGACTGGATGGCCCTTGGAGGTCTCCTATTCTAGGAACCCATTGTAATTATTATTATTATTATTATTATTATCATCAGAGGCTGAATGGCCATCTGTGAGGGATGCTTTGATTGTGTTTTCCCCTTATGGCAGAAGGAGATTGGACTGGATGGCCCTGGATGGCCCTTGGAGGTCTCCTACTCCAGGAACCTGTTGTTGTTGTTGTTATTATTATTATTATTATTATTATTATTATTATTAGCAGAGGCAGAATGAATATTATGCCTTATCATTCAGGGTTATAGGCCTGTGTGGAAGGGCCCTGGCTTCTTATTTGCCTTCCTTTCCACACATCTGAATAAAATCCCATGTTATTTGCTTTAAACCAGATTATATGAGTGTGGACTCAGATAATCCAGTTCAAAGCAGGTATTCTGGGTTATATGGCTGTGTGAAGGGCCCTGAGTCCACACTGCAATATAATCCAGTTCAAAGCAGGTTTTGTGGGGTTTCCTTCCTGGATATTCTGAGTTATATGGCTGTGTGAAGGGCCCTGAGTCCACACTACAATATAATCCAGTTCAAAGCAGTATTCTGGGTTATATGGCTGTGTGAAGGGCCCTGAGTCCACACTGCAATATAATCCAGTTCAAAGCAGGTTTTGTGGGGTTTCCTGCCTGGATATTCTGAGTTATATGGCTGTGTGAAGGGCCCTGAGTCCACACTACAATATAATCCAGTTCAAAGCAGGTTTTGTGGGGTTTCCTGCCTGGATATTCTGAGTTATATGGCTGTGTGAAGGGCCCTGAGTCCACACTACAATATAATCCAGTTCAAAGCAGGTTTTGTGGGGTTTCCTGCCTGGATATTCTGCGTTATATGGCTGTGTGAAGGGCCCTGAGTCCACACTGCAATATAATCCAGTTCAAAGCAGGTTTTGTGGGGTTTCCTGCCTGGATATTCTGAGTTATATGGCTGTGTGAAGGGCCCTGAGTCCACACTACGATATAATCCAGTTCAAAGCAGGTTTTGTGGGGTTTCCTGCCTGGATATTCTGAGTTATATGGCTGTGTGAAGGGCCCTGAGTCCACACTGCAATATAATCCAGTTCAAAGCAGCGACTGGGACTTGAGACTGGGATTTTGGTGTTCATCTCTATCTCCAAGTCAAAGCCCCGGTGTCCTCCACAGACACCTCCAAGGCGGGGAGAGGGTGGAGCCGGGGGGGGTGGGGCAGGGGTGGAGCCAGGGAAGGGGCGGAGCCTGGGTGGAGCCGGGGAGGGGGCGGAGCTGGGGTGGAGCCGGGGAGGGGGCGGAGCCGGGGGCGGAGGCAGACCCTTTCGGCCCCCCAGGTCATCAGTAACTGGAATTCCGGCCACAGGTCTGGTAGAAGTTGGACAGCCCTGACTTAGGGAACATACACCACTGGGAGGGCGGCAAGCACTGAAGTGTTCTTGGCCACTAGAGATGGGAGGAGCGGGATCCAAGGAAAAGAAAGAAACACCTCTGAACTGTGTGTTAGTCAACTGGGACAGGTTTTGCAGGTTAGCAGTGGAGGGAAAGCCGCAAGACTTGAAAGATTACCGGCTCAAGAACCTGTGCACAGAGGTGTGGCCGGCTGTCCCAGAGATTAGCTGGCTGAAGGCAGGAACCTGGGATCTGAGAAAATGTATGAAGCTAGAATCCTATTGTTTCGAAGTACATCCATCTGATCAATGGATTTACTCCGCGACCTGGATGAGATTGGTTTCGGAAGGAGTGTGGTGGGCAGGCCCAAAGGAGCCGGCCCGAGAGGGATGTTTTGTTAGCCGAAAGGCAGGGAGGAAAACTCCGGTACTGCAAGCAGAGCCGGAAGAATTGCCACCCTTGAGGAGAAGATCATGCATTGCATTGATTGATTGTTTCAACTTGGATATTATCGATACAATTACTTTATTTCTTCGAAATTCATGTGTTTTGATTGTGCTTGATTCCAGCCACAGGGGGTGCTATTGTTCTGTCTCCTTGCTGAAGGACTTCTATTTGTTCGTAAATGTCCTCCTTTTTCTGAGCAAAACGCCTTTACATCAATCTTTCTAACTAGATTCCTGAAGCGGGATATACAATACTAATAATGCTAATAATTTACCTAGCTTCCTCCTCTTCCTCTCCCAGTTGATGAGACACTATGGTCTCATTTTCTGCATCCTTTTGGCTAGAACTAGTTTGTTTATGTGCCTTCAACTCACCTATCAACTTATGGAGACCCCATGCATTTCAAAGGCTTGTCCTAGGCAAGGAATATTTAGAGGTAGCAAGCCTTGAAATGTAACCTAGGGTTTCTGGTATTTGTTGGTGATCTGCCATGCAAGCAAGTAGGCTAGATTAAATCTTCCTTATTCCATCTCCCTATGGGATCAGCCCCTTTATGGTTTCTGTCATCATCTTCTCAAAAGGAATATGCGTTCTGTGTGCGCATCACTGGGTCTGTCCCACATTTTGGTCTAGAAATTAATTTTTTATTATTTATGTAGTATATTTATACCCCACTCTTCTCACCCAAAGGGGACTTAGAACAATTTACAGATTATGACAAAATGCAATGCTGCATTATATGAACAGATAAACAAAAATATCTCAAATTATAAAACAGTTTAAACATATAAATACAATAAATCAAGTTAAAACATAATGCCTAGTCCCATAGTCATTATTCCACCTGCTACATTCTAGCTGGATTCCATATCGCACTTCTCCTCAAACTGTGCGCAAAGCCTGGTCTTTAACTTTTTTCTGAATACCAGGTGGGAGGGGGCTAGTCTGCTGTCATTGGGGAGGAACTTACATAGCTGGGGGGCCACCACTGAGAAGGCCCTGTCTCTCATTCCCACCAATTGCACTTGCGATGGGGGTGGGACTGAGAGCAGGGCCTTCCCAGCAGATCTTTACGCTCTAGCTGGCTCATAGAGGGAGATCCGTTCAGACAGGTAAGTTGGACTTTATAGGCTAACTAAAGCAAGCACTTTGAACTGAGCCCAATTGCAAAAGAAATCTGGCTGCCACCCGTTGGACTACTTGGGGCTTCTGGACAGTCTCAAAGGCAGCCCCACATAGAGCGTAGGAAATATCAAGGATGTCCCTGTCCTGTAAACCCTAGTGTAAACCCATCTTTCAGGCTATGTGTATTTCATTGGCGTTGTTGTTGTTGTTGTTTTGGCCCACCTTTTTCTCAGTAGGGAATCAGCCCATGACAACAAATGTCACACAATATAAATTTTTAAAAATGCAATTGTTCTAAAACATTAAAATACATTTTAAAATGACAGCCAATTGCATCCCCCCAAACTGCATTTTCAAATGAACTACAACGAAGTACTTTAAAATCTATTTTCATCAATTTACAAACTGCATATACTATTTTATGTAATTTTGCTTAGTTCAGTTTGGAATGGAAACTGAAGAAATGAAAGCTTGCCTCCCATCTCCCTTGACAAGTGTAAAAATGTGTTTTTAGAAGAAGGTTATAGCTGTGTCTCCATGTTTAAACCTTAGTCTGACTGCTCTCTTCTGGTATCAATGAGGTCATAGACTATTTTTTATAAATACCCCTTTATGACCTCAAATAATTTCTCCACGCCTGATTGGTTGGTGCACCTATATTAAAGGCTTCCTGTCCTAATTATTTCTGGGGGAGAAATTATTTCTGGGACAACAGCATGATCCTTCCAGGCCCTATATATGTGCTTCTTTTGGGAGCCATCTACTTCTCGTCAGTCTTCTTCTTGCAGGATGCTTTCAGTTGTTGTGAGAAACCAGCCTGGGCCAATGTTGCTTTCGATACACTAGAACAGGAAGCAGATCAAATTTTGACAAAAGCATCATCTAACAGTCTTTATGGCTCAGCCTCTGAAATATGCCATAGTAGTTTTGGCATAGACTTTTCCAAAAGGGGCCTAGAGAAGTTGTATTCTGTTGGTACAATGCTACTTGTTACAATTATTGGTTTGGTTATGCTCTGCCTTTTACTGAGACACATTAAAAACATCAAGGTAAGATTTGTATGTATTAATTATATATTGAAGGGAATGGTCTACGCCAGTCTTTTTCAACCGCTGCTCTTCGGCACACCAGTGTGCCGTTTGGGATCAGCTGGTGTGCCTCGCGAAACCTCTTCCCCCCCTTTCTCCCCCCTCCGAGGTTTTCCCGCGGCACACCAGCTGATCGTGGATCAGCGGTTGAGAAACTTGACCCTCTCTAGGACCTAGAGAGGCAGGGGAGGCTCAGGAGGGGAGGGGCCGGGCGACTCTCTCCTCCTCCTCCGGAAGTGAGCCACACGATAGAGTCTATCCTGTGGGCTCACTTCCAGAGAAGGAAGAGGCGGGAACCTGGACACCTCGGGGAGCCCCACCCCCGGCTCGTGGCTCCGCCAAGCCCGGCAGGGCCTTTTCTCCTGCTGTCTCCCTGGTCCCAGCCTGGCCTTCTCCAGCCACCAGGACAGGGCCTCGCCCCATCCCGGTGGCTGGAGAAGGCCGGGGAGCCAGCGGGAGGAGCAGCTTTGGAGCTGCTCCTCCCACCCCCTCCCTGGTCCCAGCCTGGCCTTCTCCAGCCGACGGTACGGGGCCTCACCTCCTCCCGGTGGCTGGAGAAGGCAGGGGATCCAGCGGGAGGAGCAGCTTTGGAGCTGCTCCTCCCACCCCCTCCCTGGTCCCAATCCTGGCCTTCTCCAGCCACCGGGACGGGGCCTCGCCTTCTCCTGGTGGCTGGAGAAGGCGGGGGAGCCAGCGGGAGGAGCAGCCTCTCCCTGGTCCCAGCCTGGCCTTTGGTCCTGATCCAACATTGTTTGAGTCCAGAGTGCTCTCTGGATGTAGGTGAACTACAACTCCAAAACTCAAGGTCAATTAACTACACGTATTACTGTGTTGGTGGTGTGCCCCAGGATTTTTTAAATGTTAAAAGTGTTCCGTGGCTCAAAAAAGGTTGGGAAACACTGGTCTACGCATTTGTGATTAGAGCTTCCTACATATTTTATTGTGTTTTTGCATTGCCACAGATTCCAAGGATTAGTGAAAATATTAGTTTCACACGAATTTAATGCTCATGGCTCAATGCTATGGAATCCTGGGTATTGTAGTATGGTGAAGGAGCCCCTGGTGGCGCAGTGGGTTAAACCCTTGTGCCGGTAGGACTGAAGACCGACAGGTTCGAATCCAAAGAGCGCGTGGATGAGCTCCCTCTATCAGCTCCCGCTCCTCATGCGGGGACATGAGAAAAGCCTCCCACAAGGATGATAAAATATCAAAACATCCGGGCGTCCCCTGGGCTACGTCCTTGCAGACAGCCAATTCTCTCACACCAGAAGTGACTTGCAGTTTCTCAAGTCACTCCTGACATGACCAAAAAAAAGTATGGTGAGACATCAGAACTCTAAAGACCTTGTGAAACTAAAACTCCCAGGATCTCATAGCATTGAGCCATGGTAGGTAAAGTGGTGTCAAACTCCAGGAGTTCTACAGTGTAGATGCAACCTCAGAGAATGGAGACATAAGAAATCGAAACTTTGCGATGAAGCTGGAGGCAGGAGTTGGGAAAGGGGTGATATATAGGCTGTGAGACTACAACTAGTAAAAACAAAGTAGCAATTTTGGTAAACCTCTATGTATGTTTTCCCTTCCCCTTATGTTTGATAACAATGATCTTGTTTTGTCATTTTTTCTCAGCCCAGTCAGGACATAACCAAGATAGTACCCACTTCAGGACCGAATAATGAATCGACCCAGAACAATCAAGAAATGCTTGAACAGTTGGTGAAAAACACCCACAAGATCAACAAATACATGAAGTTGCATGTTGTAGGACATTACAGGAAAGAAATTAAATCTAAATTAAGCAAAAGAAGAAAGAACTATGAAACGGAGAATGAACGTTTCCTCCCAGTGTGTTCTTGCTATGCTTCCTGTCAAGACAGTGCATGAACCTCAAGCCCAGAAAGCTTCCCTCTTCCAGCATACTTTGTGTTACAAGCAATTTTGTCAAGAACACCATAAGTGACAAAAGCCTCAATGTGGAGCTCAACATGCATTGAGATGAAAATTAAACATTGTGCTTGGTAGCCTACAGCTTCCAGTATTCGTTGGTGGACTTCCATCCAAGCTATGTTTCTGGTCCCATCTCCCAATACAGATGAGAAAGAATAATCTAGTCATTTCAGCTTGATCTGGGAACAGCCCCTTCATGGTTTCTATCATAATCTCCAAAAAAGAAAATCTGTTCTCTGTGTATATCAGTCATTCCCAAAGTGGGCGCTAACGCAGGCCCGGATTAACACTTTTTGGCGCCCTAGGCTACACTCTGGAATTACGCCCCCAAACCAATCTGGGATACTCGAGCCGGCCGGCGGGCAGGAGCGCCTACTACCTTGGCCAAGCCCTCCTGTACAGGTTGGGCCCAATGTCGCCTGACCTCCCTCCCTCCCGGCGGGGGTTTTGGCCACTTGTTCCGCCCAGACGCAGCAGGCGCCTTCCTTCCTCCCCTCAGCCGCTGAAGCCGCCTCAGGCATTACCTCTCTCTCTCGCCGCTTTCCCGCTTCACCAAGAAGAGACTCCCCTCCTCCGCCCTCCCATTGACACACAGCCCGTGACCATGCCCTGCCCACCGAGAGCCCCCATTGGCAGAAGGTGCCGCTCTACAGCTTTGATTGACGGGTTGCCAAGAAAGGCTGGGAGGAAGGCCTGTGGTGGCGAGCAGAAGGGAGACGGGGCTCTTCCTCGTCAGAGGGAGTGACGTCACCGCAGGCCTGAAGCCTCTTCCTCCGGGAGGGCTTCCCTCCTCCTACTCCTTGCCCCGCCCTCCTTCCTTGGGCGCGAGGAGGATGAGGCAGAAGGAAGCTCCACCCCCGGGGCCGCTGGCGGGCATGCGTGCACGGCAGGAGGGCGCTTCTGCCTCTGCCTCCTTCCCCAATGTTCCTGGGTGCCGCGCATGGCCGGCAGCAGCACCAGGGGCTTCCCTTCCTTCCTCCTCCCTTGGTCCTTGATCTGGCGCCCCCCTAGGCCTGCGCCCATAGGCCATGGCCTAGTGTAATCCTTATGGGTATTCCGGGCCTGCGGTAACGCCTCCTGGTGGGCGCTACAGCGATCCAGAGGGGCGGTGATGGCCACAGGTGCATTTTGGGGGCGATGAATAACTGTAAGGGGGCGGTGAAAACATGGCTGAAATCACGGGGTTGCTGTAAGTTTTCGAAGAGAGGAGTTTGCCATTTGATGCTTGTGTATTTGCGTGGCTGGCTCTACACTGGTTCTCTAATGCAGATCTAAACTGTATTGTGTGGCACTCTAGATGCACGCGGCTTGTATTGTGAGTCCTTTGTGCTGGGAGGATCATAAAGTCAGGAAAAGGAGATATCAAGAGAGAGAGAGAGAGAGAGAGATCCGTGTGGATTGGGGCAGAGGCTCCCCACTTGGCCAAAAGGGCGAGAGAAAGAGGAAAGGAAGCTGCATTCCTTTGGAAGCCGGTCACCTCTTTCCTTCGTGGAACAAACTCCCTTCCCCAAGGAAGCAGCCAGCTTTGGAGAGAGAAAAAGAGAAGGGCTTTGGCTATGATTCCACAGGAATAGAAGGGGAAAATCAGGGCGTGTGATGCCTTTGTAATAGGGTTCCCATATGTCCCGTATTATACGGGACGTCCCGTTTTTGGCCCTTTTTTGGGTGTTCCGTATTTAGAGCAGCTGTCCCTTATTTTTCGCTGGTGCTGGGAAAAGAGGAGTTGGGGGGCTTTCCCTTCGCCGTGCTCTCCGCTTTGCCTTCTTCCTTCTCCGCTTCCCTTTGCCTTCTCCTCCGTCTTTGCTGCCTGCGAGTCTCCGACTGCAGGGGAGAGGAGGCGGGGCGAAAGGCAACTGCCCGTACTTCAAGGTGATTGGCAGGGCAGCCCGGCCTAAGAGAAAGCTGCGGCTCGGTTTCTGAGCGATGAATTGCTCTGGCGGCGGAGGCAGGGCTAGGCGGGTGGGCCAATCAGCGCCGAGGCGAGTAGCCGCTGGGATTCCCTTGTGTTCTTTTTCAGTTTGTGGGAGGAGAGTGAAAAGCTCTCTGGGGGAGCCTCTGTGGTGGTGTGTAAAAGTGAACTTCCATTCTGAAGCGGACAGCTAAAGAATAAACAACAATAACACAGCCTCTCCCTTCTTATGGGCAGAGGAAAAGCAGGGGAACATCCCTCTCTTTAGTCTGGAAGTGTACCCGGATACACAAAGTATTCCTGGCAGTTTTTAGTTCCCTTAGAAAGAGAGGGAGACAGGGAAGGTGTTGCTACAAGTTCCTCCGGGATCCTTAAATACTCCAAAATCCAATATTGTCCTCCTGAGATAGGGATATATTTGCTTTCTGGTGGTCCAATGGACACACAATTGGTCTGCTGCACAAAATTATCAAAAATATGATGTCTAAAATGACTTTCAATCTATGGATATTAAATATGATACAAAACACGAATTGGTTTGCTGTGAGTTTTCCAGGTTTTGCCCACATCTATGGCAGGCATCCTCAGAGGTTGTGAGGTCTGTTGGAAACATAAGTGAGGTTTATATATCTGTGGAATTAAAAAAAACAAAAACTTTTAGATATCTCACTATGTTAGTATCCTAATGTAGTGATTCCCAAAGTCAGATTCTTTTGTGAAACATTATCTTATTCTGTTAATAAAAGTATACCTAACGTTTGATTTTCAAGTTTTTATTAAGTGTCCCTTATTTTTGCGAAAAATCCTGTAAATGTCCCTTATTTCTTCTGTCAAGATATGGCAACCCTACTTTGTAAGCACGTGGAAAAGACTGGGAAGGCGAGCCCTGTGGGAAGGAAAGAGGAGGGAGTTGCTTCTGGAATTCAGAAGGCTCATTGATTGCAGGTGAGCTATAAATCCCAAATGCCAACCAAGGGCTATTTTGCTCAAACCCCCCAAGGTGTCTTAGGGGGTATTCTCCTGTTCTTTAGACCAGTGTTTCCCAACCTTTTTTGAGCCGCGGCACACTTTTTACATTTGCAAAATCCTGGGGCACACCACCAACCAAAATGACACAAAATGACACTCTAACACAGTAATACATATAGTTAATATGTTTTGAAATGTACTTATACACTCAGTGTGAAACCTGAGTGCCTGTTTCGATGAACACAACCTAGATATCCTGGCAGGAATGGCAGAAAGACACACACGAAAGTCTTGCTCAACAGCTGGGAGTTATACCTGCCATAGATGCAGGTGAAATGTCAGGAGAGAATGCTTCTGGAACATGGACATACAGCTTGGCTTTACAGTCCTTGAACTGTCAGTCTGGGTATGCAGCGCTGCGATTGGCTATTGGGAAACGGCCCCGCCCTCCGCTCCTCCCAGAGCAGCAACAGAAGCGGGGAGGGGTGCTGTGATTGGCTGCCCGCCGGCCCAATGGCGGGGCGGGGCGCGAGGAGGCGCCTGAGCAGAAATGGAGCGCCGCGCGCGCACGCGCGCCACACCCGAGGCGAGGAGGGCCAGGAGGCAGCAGTAGCAGCAGCAGAAGCAGAAGCGTCGTCGCCTGCGATGGGAGGGATTAACTACGTGAGACGGAGCAAGGCGGCGTTAGAGGAGGACCAGGAGGAGGAGGAGGAGGAGGAAGAGGGCGCGGAGTCCTCCTGGGAGGAGCTGCCCACGCCGCCGCCCTCGCCCTCCTCGCCGTGGGGAAGCCGGCCGGGGCCTGCGCCTGGGGCCCGGAGAGGGGTGCAGACATGCTGGGCGCAGCCGGCGGCGCGGGGCCCAAGGCGGCCAAGCCCTCCTTCGTCTCCTACATCAGCCCCGAGGTGAGCCAGGCCGCGCGCCTGAGGGGAAAGCGCGCTTGGCGCGAGGGAAGAGGCAGGCGAGCGGCCGTTGGGAGGCGGGGGGAGGGGGCGCGAGGGCGAGGCGCGCGGGAGGGGGCGTGGCCACAGGGGAGGAGGGGCGTGGCCGAAAGTGGGCTTGCCTCTACCTGGCTGAACCCTTCTTGCTACATCTGTCGCTATTTATTTATTTATTTTCCAAGTGTTTATTTATTTATTTACATTTATATTATTATATATGTCGCCCTTCTCACCCCGAAAGATCTACACATACACAATATATTATAATATTAATATTATAATAGGGAACTGTAGGAAACAAAGGGTGGTAATAAACGGACATTTCTCTGGGTGGAAAGAGGTGAGAAGTGGCGTACCCCAAGGTTCAGTTTTGGGTCCGTTACTTTTTAATTTATTCATTAATGATCTGGATGTAGGAGTGAATTCTGAGGTAGCAAAGTTTGCAGACGACACTAAATTGTTCAGGGTAGTTAAAAATGAAACTGACTGTAAAGAGCTCCAGAAAGATCTCTCGAAATTGAGTGAATGGGCAACAAAGTGGCAAATGCATTTTAACCTAAACAAGTGTAAAGTCATGCACATCGGGGCAAAGAACCCCAACTACACCTACCAATTGATGGGGTCAAAGCTTTCCGAGACAAACCAGGAAAGGGATCTTGGGGTCTTGGTGGACAGCTCAATGAAGATGTCAACCCAGTGCGCAGCAGCAGTGAAAAAAGCAAATTCTATGCTAGGCATGATCAGGAAGGGAATCGAAAATAGGTCAGCAAATGTTGTATTACCTCTCTACAAATCGATGGTAAGGCCACATCTGGAGTACTGTGTACAATTCTGGTCTCCGCACCTTAAGAAGGATATAACGGAACTGGAAAAGGTACAGAAAAGGGCAACAAGAATGATCCAAGGGATGGAGCGGTTCCCTTATGAAACCAGGTTGCAACGCCTTGGTCTTTTCAGCCTTGAAAGACGGCATTTAAGAGGTGACTTGATCGAAGTGTATAAAATCATGCATGGGATAGAAAAGGTAAATAAAGAAAAATTATTTTCTTTGTCACAAAACACTAGGACTAGAGGGCACTCCCTGAAGCTCCAAGGTAGGAAAATTAGGACTAATAAAGGGAAATATTTCTTCACCCAGAGGGTCATTGGGTTATGGAACTCACTTCCAGAGGAGGTTGTGACAGCTGTCAGCCTGAACAACTTCAAGGCAGGATTAGACAGATTCATGGATACCAAGTGTATCGGTAGTTACTGAAAAGGACATTCAAGTGCCACCTCGGAGTTGGTTGAGGTAGGCAGGATTTCCCTGGGTACTGGTTGTGGGGGTCGGGAGCAGGTCAGGGTTTTGCCCTCCCTTCTGCTCGAGATCCCCGTGTACAACTGGTGGGCCACTGTGTGATACAGAATGCTGGACTAGATGGGCTGAGGTCTGATTCAGCATGGCTCTTCTTATGTTCTTAATATTATCATAGCACAATATAGTATTATATATTACTTTTTGTACTATACCATTATACTGTAATATTATTAGTAATATTACATAGGGTTGCCATTTTTTGATATAAGAAATAAGGGACATTTACGGGATTTTTCACAAAAATAAGGGACACTTCATTAAAAACTTGAAACTCAAACATTAGGTAGAAATAGTTTTATTAACAGAATTAGATAATGATTGAAACTCACAAAAAAACTGACTTATACCCTCTTAACAGTACATGGTATGTTTCTGCATGCTTTGTCATTATTAGAACTGCCTAATTTTCTCCATCTGTATTTAGTACTTGACTTTGCTGACTTTAAAAGTGCACTGTCTAAACATTAAAATAAAATAAATTTTATAACTCAGTACATCTTCATGATTATAATGTCAATAGTTAATGGTATAGTATAGCAGTCTTTCTCAACCAGTGTGCCGTGACGGACCTCCTGCTGTGCCGCGAGAAAAGCTCTCTGCCCCCTTCCTCCCCCTCCTGCCGAACTCCTGCTGCTTGGGGAGGAGGAGGAAGAGGCCGGGCAGTGGCAAAGAAGAAGGGGGGCGGGCCTCCCTCAGCCATTTCCCCAGCCAGCCTCCAATCCGCCATGACTTCCTCCCACCATGACTCTCGCCCCTCGCTCGCTAAAGCCGCATGGAAGAGGAGCCCTGCCCACTGAAGCCCGTTCACTGCTCATGTTCCTCCTCTGTAGGAGAGCTGAAGCTGGGGGGAGGGACGGGGCATGGCACGGCCTGTAGGAAAGCTGAAGCTGGGGGGAGGGGGCGGGACATGGCCTGGCTCTGCCCCCTCCCCCGGCTTCGGCACTCCCAGCAGCTGCTCCAGCCTTGAGGGGACAGTGCCAAGCCAGCATTGTGCTGGCTCTGGCACTGCTGGCTAGGCACTGCCCCCCCCCCTCCCCGGCTTTGGCACTCCCAGCAGCTGCCCCCAGCAGGCCACCAACCCCCAGCCGTTCTTTACTGTGTTAGAGTGTCATTTTGTGTCATTTTGGTTGGTGGTGTGCCCCCGGATTTTTTTAATGTTAAAAGTGTGCCGCGGCTCAAAACAGGTTGGGAAACACTGTAGTATAGTATGGGATACACAGCATTGTATAGTATTGGGATGCACAGCTAGGCCTATTTTAAGAGTAACTCAAGCAACCAGAAACTATCTTTATCCAACATGATCCAACATTCCCCTTGGGTAACAGTTAATTAGCCTACTGTACTTTGAAAAAGTCCTGTATCGCTTCTTCCTTCCAACGGGGACGCAGGCTGCCCTGCGAGTTGGAATCCCCGGGCAGGCATTGCTGTGGAAACCACAGCGTGGACCTTCCTCTGGTCAACCCCACCCAGTCCTGTCCTGCTAGTCAAAAATAAGAGACAGGGCCTGAAAATAAGGGACACAAATTTTAGGGCCAAAATAAGGGACGTCCCTTAGAATAAGGGACATATGGCAACCCTAATATTACATATAATATAAATATATATAATTATGATATATTATTATTAGTAGTAGTAATAGTTTGCTACCGGGCACAATTCAAAGTGCTGGCTTTAGCCTTTATGTTTAAGATCATCCGGAGAGGCCCTGCTCTCGGTCCCCGCGATTGGCGGGGACGAGAGACAGGGCCTTTTCAGTGGTGGCTCCTCGGCTTTGGACCGGCCTCCCTAGTGACATCAGATCGACCCCCTCCCTCCTGACATTTCGCAAGAAAGTCAACACCTGGCTGTTTGACCAGGCACTTGCTGATGAAATATAACAGTTTAATTAGATATATGGAATGGTGACGCTGAGACTGTAATTGTATGTTTTAATTGCTAATTGTTGTGTTATAAGGTTATTGTCTGGTTTTTTTGCTCGTGTTTTGATTGGAGGGCAGATATTGCCTTGTGTAAACCGCCCCGAGTCGCCTTCGGGCTAAGAGGGGTGGTATAGAAATGTGATAAATTAAATAAGTAAATAAATAGTACCATCTTCGCAAGCGTGCCCGGTGAGGATGAGGGACAGGGCCTTCTCTGTAGTGGTCCCTCGGCTGTGGAACTCTCACCCAGGTGATGTTAGATCTGCCTCCTCCCTGTTGTCTTTCAGAGGCGGGTGAAGACTTGGTTGTGGAACGAAGCTTTCTCAGAATAGGCTGAGATTGATTATAGTTTGAAATGAGTGACCACGTTCACAGATCGAGTTGAATTGGTTTTAAATGGCAATGTGATTTATATGTATGTATTTTGGTGTTTTATGTTTTTAATATATTGTTGTAACAGGTTTTAAAATTGTAATAATAATAATAATAATAAAAACTTTATTTCTAACCCGCATCTATCTCCCCAAAGGGGACTCGGGGCGGCTGACATGGGGCCGTGCCCGAACAACAAATCACAAAACATATCAGAAACATCGGAAAACAATAAACACAATGAAAGCAATAACACAATAAAATAAATACATCTTTGAAAACACAACAACATAGGTGAATCTAAAACAGAAACGCTAGGGCAAGCCACATGTACATATAAAATGTTTAAAACTCGGGGGAGATAACTGAAGCAGTGTCAAAATATAAAAGATCACATAGGGGGGGAGAGGTCTCGCCAAAAAGGGGGCATTTGGGGAGTCTAATCTCCAAAGGCCCGGTGGAAAAACCAGGTTTTCAGTTGTTTTTTAAAGGATTCCAGTGAATTGAATTTTGCTGTAAAATTGTAGAGCATTGAATTTTGCTGTAAGTCGGTCTGAGTTCCTCTATAGAGGTGAGAAGGTCGGGGTACAAAATTTTTAAATAAATAAATCCAGCCTCTGTTTAAAAGCCTTCAAAGAAAGAGCCTCCACCACACTCTGAGGCAGAGAGTTCCACTGCTGAACAGCTTTCACAGTCAGGAAGTTCTTCCTAATGTTCAGATGGAATCTCCTTTCTTGTAATTTTGAAGCAATTGTTCTGCATCATACAAATATATGTATATACAATATAATTATATTAGTAGCGTAACACAGGAGGCAGGATGGAACTGTCTTCCTGGGCCCCCTCTCTTCTCTCCTTGTTACTTCTGTCGCTGTTTATTTATTCGCTTATTTAATTATTTACGACATTTATATGCCGCCCTTCTCACCCCGAAGGGAACTCAGGGCGGCATACAAGATATATATACATACATATTTATTTATTTACTGTATTTGTACACTGCCTTTCTCAGCCCATAGGTGACTCAAGGCAGTTAACAGGGTAAAATCCAATGTTTAAAATATCATAAATATAATTAAAAACATAACCTATAAAAACTAAAATCAATAAATATAAATTCATAGTGTCTCCTTGTTAAAAACGTTGTCCAGTCTCATTGTCGTCATTCCATTTTCCTATGTCAGTTACTCTGCATTTGGAAACACTTGTTCAAAGCCGCATCTTGACTTTTATCCGGAATGTTAAAAGTGATATCATAGTCAAACATTTTAAAACCTGACATTGTATTTCTTAACATGCAGGCCCGGATTAACTTCTTTTGGCGCCCTAGGCCAAAAGAAGCCCTGCCCCCAGGTTTTGTGACAACACTACATAATACATAACTGAGATAATAAATTGATCCAGATATATTATATTATATTAGCATAGCACAATATCAGTATTATATATTACTATATTGTACTATACCATTATACTGTGATATTGTTAGGCATGCGCGGCAGCGCCCCCGGCCGTGCGGCTTCCATCCGCCTCCTCCCGCAACCAGAAGTTGGTCGCGAGGAGGAAGGGAAGTCCCACCCAAGGCGCTGCTGCGCATGTGCGGCAGCGGCCCCGGCCGTGTGGCTTCCGTCTGCCTCCTCCTCCGCGCCCTCCTTCCGGTCGCAGGAGGAGGTGAACGGAAGCTCCATGGCCGGGGCCGCTGCCGTGTGGCTTCCGTCCACCTCTTCCTCCTGCGACCGGAAGGAGGGCGCGAGGAGGAGGAAGCGAAGTCCCGCCCCCAGGGTGCTGCTGCGCATGCGTGGCAGCGGCCCTGGCCGTGTGGCTTCTGTCCGCCTCCTCCCGGGACCGGAAGGAGGGCGCGAGGAGGAAGGGAAGCCCCGCTGGGGCCGCTGGCAGGCATGCGCTCGCGGCAGCAGGAGGGCGCCTCTGCCTCCTCCGCTATGTTCCTGGGTGCTGTGCATGGCCGGCCGCAGCTGCAGCCGGCCCTGGGAGCTTCCCTTCTTTCCTCCTCGCCATGCGCGGCAACTAGGAACATGGCGGAGGAGGCAGAGGCGCCCTCCTGCTGCCGCACATGCATGCATGCATGCCCACCACCGGCCCCGGCGGGACAGGGCTTCCCTTCCTCCTCCTCGCACCCTCCTTCCTTTACATAGGGGCGAGCCAGGCAAGCCATTCCCTCCTCCCCCGCCCCCTCGCAGTGCTCTCCCCCCGCCCTCTCCCGAGGTATGATGACTCTTGGGAGAGGGCGGTGGGAGAGTGCTGCGAGGGGGCTGTTTTTTTAAAAAAAATTGTGCTTGATCTGGCGCCCCCTAGGCTTACGCCCATAGGCCATGGCCTAGTGTGGCCTTATGGGTAATCCGGGCCTGTTAACATGTCTAATCCCTTAAAATGAAATACTGCTATTTTTAAAAACAAGTAACATTAATAAATAAATAAACATTATTAATACCCCACCACCATCTCCCCAAAGGGGACTCAGCTAACATGAGGCCAAGCCCAAAATTACAACAGAAAACAAACAAATACAGCAAAATAAAATACAGAAGAGCAAAATACCATCAAAATAAATACATAACAAAATGAAATAAACAGTTCCAAAATGACATGAAAGAGAAATCAAACATTTCATTTTCCGATTTAAGAAAAAAAGGTTACGTGTTTTTATTGCCTTTGATGTTGTGTTTATATAAATGACTATTGTAATGCCAATATGACACAGCATGTGAATATTTAGTGTGCTGCTGTTCTATGTAATCAAAGTGGGATCTACCAAAAATGCTTCTAAGCATTACTTAACCTCCCTCGACAAGGTATACCTCAGTTCCACCTATGCTTCATCATTGAATTGACAACACTACAAAACCGAGATAATAAATTGATCCAGATATATTATATTATTAGCATAGCACAATATCAGTATTATATATTACTATATTGTACTATACCATTATACTGGGATATATTGTTAGTAATGCTACATGTAATATAAATGTATATAATTATTATATATTTTATTAGTATTATATTGTATTATATTATAATATAAATATATGTATATACAATATATTATATTATTAGCATAGCACAGGAGACAAGGTGGAACTGTCTTCCTGGCCCCGAGCAGCAGCTTAGGAGTTGTTGCAGTGCCAAGTACGTTCTGGATAAATGGCTACAGCAGGACCAAGGAACCAGAAGTTACTGCTTTCAGATTCCCATCCGTCCTAACTGTCCTGATTAATGGTCAGACATAATGGGAGCTCATCAGCATATAAACAGCAAAATATTCTCTACTCCGGACTGAAATATTATTGTTACATGCCTTAAAGCTGACTCTGACTTATGGTGAATCTGCTATAGAGTCTTATTTGCCAAAAACCTTTCAAAGGAGCCTTGCTACTGCCTTCTTCTTAGATTGAGATTGTGACTTCCTGGTACAGAGGAAGAATTGTTGGAGGCTACAGACAATGCCGTTGCTGTTGCCCGTTTTTGGTCAAAAAAATTTAGCGACTTGTGTTCCTTCTATTTCTATCAGTTTTATACTAATTTATGCCATCCTTTTGATCCGAAATAAATAAATAAACTTCCTGGTTCCCTGAGTCCTTGACCAACTCTCTGTCTGCTACACCACATTGATATATAACTAACTATTTTTGTTATATTACTGCTACACCATACTGATACATAGCTAGCTATTTTCTTTACATAGCTGCATACTGCCTTGAAACAAAATTAGATTAATTAGCAAATGAAACACACCTTGATGCATGTCTATATGAAAAATTTAAGAGTAGCATACTTGAGAATACAGTTATAATGCATTGTTGAAGACTTTCATGGCTGGAATCATTGGTTGCTGTAAGTTTTTCAGGCTGTATGGCTATGTTCCAGAAGCATTCTCTCCTGAAGCTGCATTAACCCCCCCCCACACACACACACACAAAATTAAAAACTTGGTGTTACACGAAATGTCCTTTAACTAGTAGCTGGCTACTTGGAGTGCCTCTGGTGTCACTGAAAGAAGGTCCTCCATTGTGCATGTGGCAGGGCTCAGATGGCATTGTAGTAAGTGGTCTGTGGTTTGCTCTCCTCCACACTTACATGTCATGGGCTCCAATTTTGTAGCCCCATTTCTTAAGTCTGGCTCTGCATCTCGTGGTGCCAGAGCGCAGCCTGTTCAGCACCTTCTAAGTCACCCTGTCTTCTGTCTGCTCAGGAGGGAGTTTCTCATCTGTTCTCAGCCACAGGTTTTAGCTTGCCACTTTTGGACTTTTGCTTGCTGAGGTGTTCCTGCTGAGTATATCTGTAGATCTTAGGAAGCTATTTCTTGATTTAAGATAGCATGCTGGCTG
Organism: Anolis apletophallus; assembly: GCA_030556195.1. NCBI lineage: Eukaryota > Metazoa > Chordata > Lepidosauria > Squamata > Anolidae > Anolis > Anolis apletophallus. Next base: position 25,513,715 of record JARBWK010000006.1, on the reverse strand, counting down.
ATATCCAAACAGAGGATGGTCTGGAGATGTCAATGCCTTGGTCCTTTCTTTACTGGCTACTACTTCCCAACAGATGTCAGGTGCCCAGCTAAACTAGGCATGAGCAAACTTTGGCCCTACAGGTGTTTTGAACTTCAGCTCTCACAAATCCTAAATTGTAAGTTGGAATGGGTACATTTTAAATGCAACTCCAACCAGATGGATGGATAGATAGTTTTGGATAGTATAGGGAAGGGTTAACACCCCTGTAATTTTTCTTCTGTCTGTGACCATGTTCAGAGGATTTCACCTCATTTTCTCTCCCTGTGATAATTGGATTTTGAATTGGATTATTATTATTTTATTACCAGTATCCTTTCCTCATACAATTGGGACTTGAAAGCAGGCTCACAACTTCAAAGAGCACCATAATCACATAATGAAAGGGAACATTGCAATAGAACTAAAGCAACTCAAGTTCAAAGAGTAGTTATTCATAGTTACGATGTTGTTATTAGTATTACAATATTTCCTCTCACAGTTGTGACTCAAAGCAGTCTCACACTGAAAGGGAACATTGCAATGGAGTGAAACTATTTACTATATTAAAGCAACCCATACCTCAAGTTCAGAGTAGTGACTGTGCCATTATTAGTATTTACTATTGTTATTAGTATTACTCTTATTATTCCACTTTCCTCCCATAATTGAGGCTCAAAGCAGGCTCACAACTTCAGAGAACACCACAAATGCATACTGAAAGAGAACATTACAATAGAGTTGAACCATATTACCATATTAAAACCATCCACCCCTCAACTTCAAAGAGCAGTTGCTATGCCTTTATTACTAGTGTTACTACTGTGTTCTGCTTTTCTTTCTTAGTGGGAACTCAAAGCAGGTTGACAACTTCAAATAACTCCACAAATACATGTATACCCAGAAAGGGAACTTACAATACAATTAAACCGACTCAAGCCTCAAGTTTAATGAGTAGCTACTATTATGCTATTAGTGACTACAGTGTTATTCCACTTTCCTCCCACAGTTGGGACTCAAAGTAGGCTCACAACCTGAAAGACCGAATGCCACAGTTGCAAACATGACAAAAAGTTAATGCTAAAACAGAATTAAACTCTTTCCTGTAGTAAAATAACTCAAGCCTCAAGTTCAAAGAGTAGTTCTCAGCCTTTGGTCCCCTAGGTGCTTTGGACTTTTGCTTCCACAATTCCTAACAGCTGGCAAGCTGGGTGGGATTTCTGAAACTCCAAAACACCTGGAGGACCAAAGGCAGAGAACCACTGGTATTAGTAGTTACTGTGCTGCTATTAGTAGTGTTACTATTAGTTTCCTGCTTTCCTCTCACAATTGGGAATCAAAGCTGGATTAAAATAAATTATTAGTATTTTAAATTTTATTATCCTGCTTTCTTCCCACAATTGGACTTCATACAATTTAAAAGGCCAACACAATACAAACACAGAAAGTGAATGTTATAATAGAATTAAACTGTATTAAAACAGCTTACACCTCAAGTTCAAAGAGTTTTTGCTGTGCCATTATTCGTTACCATGCCATTGTTAGTTGTTACTATGTTGTTGTTTTTGTTATGCTGTTACTAGTATTACTACACTATTATTATTCCATTTTCCTCCCACAATTGGGAGCCAAAGCTGGCGTCTAAGTTTAAAAACCAAACAACGCAGTTGCTAACGTAACAAAAAGTGAACATTAAAATAGAATTAAACTCTGTACTATATTAAAACAACTTACACTTTAAGGTGAAATAATATAATACAATTTAAAATTATTTTTTAAAAGCCCTCAGAAACAGTTTAGTTAAAACAATACAAAATCCTGCAACCATTTAAAAATTATTAATATTATGGCTACTTTTATTATATCCCATCTTTTTTCCCTCAGGATTGAACCCACCTTGTAACAAAGTCTTAGCTTTTTAAATGTCTTAAATGTTTTATCCTGTTAATTTAGGCTATATGATTATGTTAATTATGGGTTATTTAAGTTGTATTTTGGTTAATTTTTTGGTATTAAGTTTGCAGGTTGTTTATATTTTGTTTGGTGTATTTTGTTTAGATCTAATTTGTTTTTATGTTCTTTGTAAGAATTGAATGTTTGTCGTATGTGTTGGAAACCGCCCTGAGTCCCTTTGGGGAGATAGGGCGGTCTACAAATAATAATAATAATAATTATTATTAAAATATTATTATTATTATTACCCAAAGTGGCTCACAATTGTAAAAGCCATACAGTTGAAACAAACATAAAAGGTAAATATCTAAATAGAATTAAATGCATTCTCATTATTAAAATATTTAAGTTATTATAGAATTGTAAAATAATTAAAAATGCTTTAGAGAAGAACTCTGCTAAACAATACAAAACCTTCTACAAAAGAGACAAAACTTCAGTTCCTGAGAATACTGTGTGTATTAAATGTGTTTTAAAGTTGCCTCTGGATTTATGATACTCATGAGTTTCATTGAGGTTTCTTAAGGCAAGGAAAACTCAAAGGTGGTTTTGCCAGTTACTTCCTCTCAAATATCACCTACAACAGCACCTGATAGGAATTTGGTGCCTTTGGGGTATTAAAGCCATAATTCAACAAATGTTGCTTTGGAAAACATGTATCCGTGAGCACTTCCTTTAAAAAGGTGGAACAGTGGAATACAAAATGTTTCAGATAACAGAACATTACAAGCATTGTTTACCTACTTAAGTTACTAAAATTCTTATCACATATATTCAATATGTTTTTCTTAATTTGCATGGTTGTTTACACTGTGCAAGACTGCAAATCCCTGCTAATAGTGCAAGAGATGCAATAAGAGAAGGATGAGACAGAGTTAATGAGATGAAGAGTTGTTTGTGATATTGTTGGGATAATTACTGTTCACAGAACCGTATTTTGAGGTTTGTTAACCTGAAGGAAAATAAATTGGGAAAAAATGCATAAAATAAAATGTGGTTTTGCACAATGTGATTGGTGGTGGCTTCCCTCAGTACTTTTTTATTTAGCAGCAAAAAATGAAGTATTTTAAAGTAATTTCAGACTATGCAGACTTGTGCCTTATGGGTGGTACAAGGCTCCTTGTTATGCTCAGTACTGATGCTGCTCACAGAATTGAGGATTATACAAATTCATTGCAGATTAAGGGGTTTCTTCCACCCCCACATGCTGCAGTGTATTTAACAATTAACTAAAGACCCATGCAGCATAATCCTTTGCGTGTCTAACAGAAGCAGAACTCTAGTGCTTTCCCTGGGACTTGCTGTGTGCCTGGAGGCCTGGCAGTTCTTAATATCCTAATAATTTCTCTGCCTAAGTGGAGAGAGTGGGTGGATTACTTCTGTACCATATTAAGACTGCGGAAACCCAATGTGGATGAATGTGGAAGTCAACATTTCTTTTATTATTATTTATTATTATTTATTTATTTCTTATATACTTTTTTCCATCCCCTCCCCCCTCTTCTTATCATTTCCCTAACCTTTCCCTTTCTTCTTCCCCATCCCTCCCTCCCTCCCATGCACCTGTATTTGTCCCAATTCTTACCTCTACCTTTCCTTTAATGGAAGCAGACAGAACATTTGAACAGTTACAGCTAGTACATGATCTGCACCAGTTCCTGAAGACACACACACACATTAGCTACACCTCCTTTGAATTGCAGCACATCTCATCAAACTCAGACAAAGATACTCTTTTTTCCCAAAGTGTTTCTATGCAACATTTCCTTCTCTCTTATGTCTAGATGGAACATGCTGTTTCTGACAGTGTTGAAACTGGTTGAATAGTAGATGAAGACTGGTGAAACAGACTCTGCCAATTCGCAAATTAATATCTAAAGTAAACATTGCAATATAAGCAGAATGGTGGGATTCTGATTTAGCCAAACTTTTTTTTCCTGTAAGAGGCTAATATGACTTGACAGTGTTGTTATGTTTTAAGGACATCCTGACTGCCAAATCTAAATTACTCCAAATTGTTCCCCAAAAGAAAGTGAAATCCTATCCTATCCAAATCACATTTCGGCTGAAAATAAATACATCTTCTGAGGAGATGAAGTTTCCTGTTGTCCCAATGAAGTTGCCAGTTCTTGCTTTAAGATAGTTTGTTTTAAGATTAATGGAAGGGGTAGTAATCAGCATTGTTTCCAGCAAGTGAGCTGTAAATTGGAAGGGCCACAAATACAGAATATTCTTCCACGAGTGGCCAGCTTCCGTGTTCATAATAAGGGCTTTACAATATGTGCTGTATGTGAGATGTATGCATTGCAGAAAAACATAGAGAGATGTAACACGTGTAGAATCTCTTTTCATTCAAGTGGAGTACCAATTCATTAAAAGATCAACATTTAGGTAGCAATGTATAGAGGTGTAGATATAATTGATTTTGACTACTTTTAGTTAATTGGAGTTATCTGAAAGTGAATGTACAAAAACAAATGGCACCTAATGGCTATTAATAACCAAATATATACGGCTAGGCTGTTAGATTGTTTCTTTCCATATGTTGCTATTTAGAATTATGCATGAGAACCTTACTGGGTCTTCTCATGAATATTTAATTGAACGCATAGAAAACGGATCTGTGCACATGAAATAAATCTGTAATGAAGAGAAAAATCATGATATCAAAAATCTCAAGAAGTTGTTTTAGACAGAAAAGCCACACTACTGTTTGACAGAGGTGGAGAAGTAAAAACAATGTTTTGCTTGTTGAAAAACACTTGGCAAGAAATGAAAGAGGATACTTGAACTTGCCCTTCAAGTCAGCCTCATACTGGTTATACTTGTTTTATAGTTTCATTCTACTTTGATATTAACTGAAGGCAGGTTAAAAAGTAATATAATCACTGTGAAATATAGTATGATGTAGACAAGTGGTGTTTTGATTTACAGCAATAATATAGCTTGTGTGTGTTTTTTTAATTTAAGGCCCTGTGTTTATTTGCAGTGGCATAAAGAATTTAGCAGGATAGCTCAAGTTGGGGTAGTTGATAGCTAGTGTAATGGTTTTATTTGTCACGGAATACTCACCTCCACAAACCTTACAGTAAAGACAAGGTGACACGAAACCCTTTGTACTAGTCATGGACCCAGTTACCGTCTCATCTGTTTAAACCATGTTTTCGTACCATTTTGTTTATTCAGAATGTACAAAATGGTACAAATCCCCCCCCGGCACATGGAAATATCAGTGACACAAAAGGAAAGTGGGAACGGTAACCGTTTGGTTGGCTGATTTTTGGCGCTTGGCTGTAATCTCTGGCAGGCCCTGTTACTCGGTGCTTGGTGTGCTTGGATGTAGGCCCTGGCAGGGCCTACAGCTGAGCACTTCATCCTTGGTGCTCAGTGTGCTCAGGTATAGGCCCTGGCAAGGCTTCAGTTGAGTGCTGAGTGTCAGGACTCGGCATGCGCAGATGTAGGCACTGGCAGGTGCAGGCGCTTTGCCACCAATGGGCCAAAAATATTTGGGGGTTTTTTGGACCTTGGACAAAAAAGCTAATTTGGAAAAGCGCCTGTTTTCAGGAGAGTTGATCAAAAACGAAAATGGGGCCTTACAAATGAAACAAACCAGAATGGGTAGTGATTCTGTACAAAGGCACAAGGCTACTAGGTGCTCAACTTTGCAGGTACTGCAGGGGGGGAAAGTACTGTGGGGAGGGTTACAGTGAAGCACCATCTGGAAGATCAGACAGTCACTATTTGTACTTTGGAGTAAATACTCTGTCATGGTTAATCTGTCACTTATTTTCCCACACTATACAAACTCACTGGTATGCAAAGTTCACTGTTCGCTGCATCTATATTTGACTGACTTCCTGTTGGCTCACATCTTAGCAATTGCCAAGTGTCTTGTGCAAAAAACAGAAATAGTCTTTTAAAACAAGTGAGATTTTTCTTCTTCAAAGTCAGGCAGAATAATTGATGCTGGTTAATACCAAGTCCAGTGTGTATCGGTTTTAATTATTTATGTGAGCTACCTGTGCAAATTCATGATAATACACATCTAATCTCGGCAAATGTAAATCTGTCCAGATAATATGAACAATAGCTTTGCTTAATCTATATTCTCCATGGGTGATACAGCCTTATGTTGTGTCAGCTCCATTGGCTGCCTGTCCAATTCCGAGCTCAATTCAAAGTGCTGGTTTTGACCTTTAAAGCTCTATACGGTTCTGGCCCAGCTTACTTGTCCGAACGCATCGGCCTCTATGTCCCACCTCGTAATTTAAGATCATCGGGGGGGGGGGGCTGCTCTCGCTCCCGCCAACCTCTCAAATGCGGTTGGCGGGGACGAGAGGGAGGGCCTTCTCGGTAGTAGCCCCCCGTCTGTGGAACGCACTCCCTATTGATATTCGATCAGCTTCATCCCTCCTAACATTCAGAAAAAGAGTGAAATCCTGGCTTTGGGACCAAGCGTTTGCACCCTATCACAACACGGCACTTTAGACTGGTCAGTTGGCAAATTGGTGGTTAAGATCTAAGACTTTGGATGGAACATTGTTTTAATGGTGATGAATGTATATGATGTTTTTTAATATTAACTGTATTTTAATGTATTGAATTCTAGGTGTATTTTAATGTATTTAAATTTTAACTGTTGTTTACTATGTATTGTGTGGCATCGAATTGTTGCCGTCTGTTAGGCCGCACTGAGTCCCCCCTCGGGGGTTGAGAAGTAGCGGGGTATAAACACTGGAAATAAATAAAAATAAATAAATAAATTATATGAGTGAAGCCGTTTACATTGAGAGGATCTTATTAGCTTCAGTTAATAACACTAAAATGAAGCAGACTTGTAAAATTGGCTATTTAGATTTTTTCCCTTGAATTATGTCATTTAGACTTCAGATGGAGCAGTTTGGCTGCATCAACTCCCAAAACTTGAAAACTGTAAAAGGCTTAACTTGGAATTCCTTATCTTATTCTTCTCTTGACAGTGGCTTTTAATATGGGAGCACCCCTCTTACTTGTTATCTGAATAATACCATCAAATGTAATGTTCATCTTTTTTGGCTAAATTATGTAGTCAAAACTGAGGTGGGCCTTAAATTTATGTTACAACTGTGCCCGTATGCCTACCTACCTCAGCTTGACGGAGGGATATGGCTTTCCAACTGGCCTCAATCACTAGTCCTTCAAACCCTCCCCCCTCCTCAGCCTGATGGAAGGGTATGGCTTCTCCTTGTCTGACAGCCATTCCAAAGTGGGCTGCAGAACGGCCTACAGGCAAGATGAAGCCATGCATTGCATTCGACAATAAATCTTTATTTTCCAATGCACACCTTCAAAATTCAGGTAAACATTACAATTGATGTTGCATTATACTTGAGCAAATAAAGGTATATCAACCTTTGCTTGATCAGTACAGAGATTTTGATAGCTTCATTGGCCTAATAACATCGGAAACTTAGGTTTTTGTCCTATGATCTTCAACATTTCAGCTATGTCTCAATGGGAAGATGACCAATGACCTGCATTGATTAGCTTCGAACTGTGTTTGTTGTTTTAATCCCTGTCTATCCTGGAAACTCTTTATAATCCTTATTTTGTCCTAATAACTCCAAACAAGTTAATTTAAGGAACCTATGCTTCTTCCTTAGCATAACAATGCCCTTTGTGGTACAACTGTCACTTTAGGGAGGGGGATGCAGGGTATTTGTTTGGGCTTTGGACTACAACTCTCAAAACGTATTGTTTGAATTCCCAGTAAGTCATGGAATCCACCAGAGGATCTTGATCAAATCACCCACTCTCTCTCTCAGCTTTGGAGAAAGGCAAAGGCAAACACTCTTTGAACAAACCTTGCCAAGAAAACGTCATGTTAGGTTCGCCTTCAAGTCTCCATAAGTTTGAAACTCCTTGAAGGCACACTGCAGCAGTGCTGCTATCATGCTTCCATATGCCTCACCCACCAGCCTTCGTTGTCTCTCAGCTTCAAGTGAACAATCTTATTCTCCAAGGCCGTGGATCTCACTGAGCCCACGTGCAATTTCTGTCCATTGATCATCAAGGATTCAGGTCCCTAGATGACAGTTCTTCCAACAGCACTGGCCTTCTGTCTTAATGTCTGTTAATTATTTACTTATTTATCTAAATTTATTGTTAGAATGTTGCATTGGCTCCCCACGTTGTCGTATTTGTTTATCACTTTGATGCTTTGTTTCAGGGCCTCCTTCTTTCTGCTTGTAGATCTGGATTCCTTCACAAGTGTGCCTTAACTGTGTAATTTTCCCTAGTTTTCCCTTACTGGTGCTATCACAGATTAGAACACATTGTTTAAAAAACATTTTTAGAGAAAGGATTTGATCTCTGAACTTTACCAAGTACAAGTGAATAGAAATCAAGGTCACTCTGGCATTATCTGAGATATCTTGATTTTATCAAGTGAAAGGATAATGGTGATTAAGAATATGTAGCAAGAATCCTTTAATGCAGGGCTGTTAGTCACTATACTCCTGGCTCAGTCACACTTCTGGGACTTATACTTTGGTTACATAATGGGTTTAAAAGTGAACTAAAAGTTGCACTTTGTCTGAGTTTTATACCAAAACATTAGTTGGAACTGCACTCAAGACTTAAAACTAAGCCTACCCATGGCAAACATTTCTCCATGGTAAAGTATTAACTGTCAGGTAGCAATATAGTGGGTCCTTTGCATCCATAGTCAACCATCTATGGCTTGATCATAGTAAAAAAATCCAAAAGTCCGACCTTGATTTTGCCATTTTTAATAAAGGATACCATTTTAGTTTTCATTGTATAAAATGGAACTTGTGCATCTATGGATTTTGTTATCCATGGAACCAAACCATGGAACCAAACCAAACCACAGCAGTTAACAAATATAAATAATGACTTTATATCCAAGCAGATGCTGTCAAATTTCTAGTTTCTTTATATGGTTTCAAAATCTGGACAGTAAAGCTGAAATGTAGTGTTGCAAAGTTAAAATTTGTGAGTTAAAATTTGTAAAAAAATTTGGCAAATGAACGGAACCTAGAACAAATCAAGCCTCAATCCTGGGTGGAAACCAAGATGACTAAACTGGTAAAGTAGTACTTTGAACTTACTAGAAAAGATAGTAATGAAGAAGAATGGAAGTCACAGAACCCCCCCCCCCCCTTTTTGCAGCTAAGAGGGACTTTTTAAAAGCATTTTATCTCCTTATTTTTCTATTTTCCTACTTTTCTATAATCTTATACTGTTCTCCCTCTGTCATTGTATTTTATTTACTTGGTAAAACAATACAATTTATTTTGAAAGTCAAAAGAAAAAACAGGAAAGACAGTAATGTTCGTTAAGGTAGAAAATAATAGGAAAAGAGGAAGACTGTATTTACGGATGGATAGACTTAATCAAGGAAGCCGCAGCTTTGAGTCCACAAGACCTGAACAGGGTTGTTCATAGTAAATTGACTTGGAAGTATTGCATTTATAGGGTGGTCATAAACCAAAGGTGACTTGGAAACAGTTAACAAAAAATACCATGAAACTTGTGATCCATGATCCAGAAGAATTGTCATCAGTAACTTTGTTTTGACTACACTTTCAATATGGATTGAATTTTTGACAACTTTCTGGGGATACATCTGTATTCCTTTTTGCTTTGATTATCTGAAATGTAAACTTGTTGGTATAGAACTTGAGTCGCCTGCGGGTTGAGAAAGGCAGTATACAAATATAGTAAGTATACAAATATATGTTGAGAAATGGAACTATATGTTAAGTTGTATAATTTTAGTAAATGAAGTAGGGCCTTGAATATTGATGAAAATTTCAAAAATTATGTATTTAAAGCTTCTGTTATTTAAATTGTGATCTTGCCATCATATCCTTAAACCAGTTTCTGTCTGTCTTCTAGGAGGTATACATAAGGGAGTCCACAGAAAAAGAAGTAGAACCACACTTGTTACCAGGTAATGTTAAATAAACAATGCTGTAAAATCATATCAAATTGTTACTGCATTTGCTGATTTTATGTGACACACTTAAACTTGATTGCCTAAGCTCTAAAGCAGTGCTGTCCAACATCTACCGGACCAGGGGCCTGATTGCTGGTCACTGATGACTTGGAGGGCCGAAGGGTCTGGCCCCGCCCCCGGCTCCACCCCCTCCCCGGCTCCGCCCCCATACTCAATATGCCCAAATGTGACCACTGGTGGATTGTGGGGAAAATAGACCTTGACATTTGGGAGTTGTAGTTGCTGGGATTAGTAGTTCGCCTACAATCAAAGAGCATTCTAAACCCCACCAATGATGGAATTAACCAAACTTGGCACACAGAACTCCCATGACCAACAGGAAATACTGGAAGGCTTTGGTGGGCATTGACCTTGAGTTGTGGAGTTGTAGTTCACCTCCATCCAGAGAGCACTGTGGACTCAAATAATGATGGATCTGGACCAAACTTGGCATGAATACTCAATATGCCCAAATGTGAACACAGATGGAGTTGTGGGAAAATAGACCTTGACATTTGAGAGTTACAGTTTCTGGGATTTATAGTTAACACACAATCAAAGAGCATCCTGAACTCTTGCAACAATGGAATTGAACCAAACTTGGCATATTGAACTCTCATTACCAACAGAAAGTACTGAAAGGGATTGCTTGGGAACTGACCTTGAGTTTTGGAGTTGTAGTTCACCTACATCCAGAGAGCACATGGTTGGATCAGGACCAAACTTGGCATGAATATTCAATATGCCCAAATATGAACAGGAGAAGGAAGGAAGGAGGGTAAGAAGAGAAGGATGGAGGGAGGAAAGGGAGGAGGGAAAGTGAGAAGGAAGAAAAGATAAAAGGGTGGCAGGAAAGAAAGAAAGGAAGGTGAAAGAGGGGCAAGGAGGGAGGGAGAACAATTGAAAGGAAGGACGAAAGGGTGGATGGATGGGTGGAAGGAAGGAAGGAAGGAGAAAGAAGGGAGGGAGGGAGGAGGAAAGGGTGGATGGATGGATGGAAGGAAAGAAGGTGAAAGAGAGGGAGGAAAGAAGAAAAGAGGAAAGAGTGGAAGGAAAGGAAGGGAGGAAGGAGAAAGAGAGGGAAGGGGGAGGAAAGAAGGCCAGGTGGCAGTTGGGGCTCCTGAGGTGGCGGCGGAGGAGGCGGGAGCGCCGGCGCGAACTGGGCCAGGCCTCCGCGGCCGCGGCCAGGCCTCGGCGGCCAGGCCTCCCACCCAGCCCCGTGCGCCTGCGCCGGCGAGAGTGCATCTGCGGCGACGAGAGTGTGCCTGCGCCGACGCCAGTGCGCCTGCGCCGGCGAGAGTGCGCCTACATCGGCGTGAGTGTGACTGCGCCGGCGCGAGCGCCGATTGGCAGGGGGGAGGGAGGGAGTAGGAGGGAGCCTGCTCCTCCTTCCTGCCCCGCCCAGCCCCGTCCCTTCGCGAAAAATAAAATTAAAAAAAAATATATATATATATATAAAAATAAAGCCGATTTCTTTTTTTTAAGGGTAGGGGGCCGTAGGGAAGGGACTGGGGGGGCGTATACGGCCCACGGACAGCCAGTTGGACAGCCCTGATCTAGGTCAATAGCGCGGACAGGGGTTATTGTACCAGGAGGGGCCTTACCGTTATGGGCTTCTGAAGCACCGAAGGTGCCGAAAGAAACTGAGAAAATGGAAGAAATTAATTCCATTGGCAAGTCTATCCAATAGCTTTGTCTGGCCAAAATAAATTTATTGCATTTCATCTCTGCTTCTAGTGTCTCACTGAAACTGAGATACTAGGGGTTTTTGCAGGCGCCGAGCCTCAACAATACCTTGCCAAAAAATTTCCATGAGAAGTATACCATGAGTCAACTGGAAGGTACAAAACTATGATACAAAGAAGTACTGTTACTACCTAAGAACATGAAAATGCGAAGGGACCAGCAGAATAACAATAAAGCTTAACTGCTTAATTTCCAAATTCAATATCTTTGTATTGTTTGTATATATTGCAGGGTAATACTCACGGACTCAAAATTAACATCAATAACAATTTCAAAAGGTCTTCATAATTACAGTCTTCATAATTACAGTCCAATGAAAAGTTCAACACAAAAAATCATCAAAAGTCCAATAGTTCGTAATAGATGACTGGGTATAATCCCGATAATATTGAAATAATCCGAAGTGGAGCCAATCAAAACTCGGCTCCTACTATGATTTGATTGGCTCCACTTATTTCAATATTATCGGGATTATACCCAGTCATCTATTATGAACTATTGGACTTTTGATGATTTTTTGTGTTGAACCTTTCATTGGACTGTAATTATGAAGACCTTTTGAAATCGTTATTGATGTTAATTTTGGGTCTGTGAGTATTACCCTGCAATATATACAAACAATACAAAGATATTGAATTTGGAAATTAAGCGGTTAAGCTTTATTGTTATTCTGCTAGTCTAGGGCTAACCAACTTCTACCGGCCCAGGGGCCTGAATTCCGGTCACTGATGACCTGGGGGGCCGAAGGGTCTGCCCCGCCCCGGCTCCCGCCCCACCCCCCCCCGCCCGCCCCGGCTCCAATTTACTTACAATTCATAAGAGGCATCCATACAATCAAATATAATCTTTTACTAAGGGGAAATGCAGGGAGGGAATACATAAGGGGCATCCATACACAATTACATAATAATAACATAAAGGTTAGTCTACCTTCCCAAACGCGCAGGATCCAGGAGTATCCGGACCACGAGCAGAGGCGACGACCGACTGAGGCAGCAGCCGAGAAGGTCCAAATCGCGTCTGCGTGGGCGCAGGGATTAAGTAGCCGAGATTTCGGCAACAGGAGTATCGCGAGACTACGGAAGCCACACGGGATTTCGCTCTCAACGCAGGCGTGATCTCGTGTTGAGAGCGAAATCCCGTGTGGCTTCCTTAGTCTCGCGATACTTGCTCCGAAACCCGGAAGTGGGTAATTTTTTAAAATATTATTTTATTATTTATTTATTTATTATTATTATTTATTAAAAAGCTTAGGGGGCCGCAGGGAAGGGGCTGGGGGCCTTATACGGCCCCCGGGCCGCCAGTTGGACAGCCCTGCTCTAAAGGATAAACTTCAGCATTTGTCCAGCTGGGTTTTCCCCATCCTCAGGATGCTTCTTCAGTGTATCAGGAAAGCCTGCCTAGACTTGAGATGTAGACAGCCTAGGTGTGAAAGAGACAAGTCTTTTAATTCAAACACACTCAACCTTGTAAAGGAGTAGTAGTAGAATAAAATATTATTTAGTAATGGAAAGAAAGAAGTATTAAGTTTTTGGTGTGGGCCACAGCACGTTTAAATAACTGATATGGGAATAACTAGAAGGCACTTCTCATTTCTCTTTCTGGGCTAGGTGGGGTTTTGGGTAAAGAGGATTTGAGAGGATGGAGTGACGTTCAGTAATCTGCTGTCATGAACACCTTCAACAGCAGTAGTGGACGACTTAAGGAAATTTTTGGTCTTTCCAAATATGAGGAAGGATTCATTGACTTAGGGAGTCTATTGGGACTTGAGGACCACAACGAGTTGAGGTTACAAGGAGCCTAGAGGCAACGGGGCTTGCTGGCCTTCCGCAAGTCTGTGAAGACTTGGCTACATAGGCAGGCATTTGGTTCCAACTGATGCCTCCTATAGCTCGCCAGCGGCCATCATACCGTTTTGCCATGTGTTGCCTGTACATTATTGCTGCCGGGGTTATTGTGGGGAGTGGGGCCTTTGGGTATTCGTTTTTATCTGTACTGATGTTTTACTGATTTTACTGATTTTACTGATTATGTTGTAAACCGCTCTGGGCTCCAGAGAGAGCGGTCTACCAAATCGAATTTATAAATAAATAAAAAATAAACAATTAGATGTTTCTGATTAATGGTGAAGGTAACATTAAAGATTTGCATGGCTAGGATATTTTCTGCCTTAGTACATATAGTTGCCAACCGAGAGCAGTCTAGAAATCTGGGGACAGATTGCTAGTGTACAGGGATATATAACACCCCTCCTTTTGACTGTAAGGATTGCTTTTGGAATGGGTCGTTATAGAACAGGCGTGGGCAAACTTCGGCTCTCCAAGTGTTTTGGGTTTCAGCTCCCAGAAATCCCAGTCAGCTTACCAGCTGTTAGGAATTGTGTGAGTTGAAGTCCGAAACACCTGGAGGGGCGACGTTTGCCCATGCCTGTTAGAGAATCTGGGCACTGGTCTTCCAGATGTTGTTAGAATGTAAGTTCCAGCATCCCTCACCAGCTTAGCCAGTAGTGAAGAGTGTTGGAAATTACAGTCCAACAACACCAGAATCTCCACCTAATTTCTGCCCTTGATTTGGCAATTCTCCAATTTAAAGCAACAGCATTGTATGGTTAATGTGAGTGCCTTATATATGCAATCTTTTATAACTTACAACTGCAATATAGTGTGATTGAAGAAGTTTAGAACAGAACACGAATACTAAAATACATGCTTATTTCTATCAGGTGAACTAATACTTTGTGAAGCAAGCATGATTTGGAAGTGTGTACAAGACAATGGATCTCATCGTGGCACTTACGGAAAACTTATTTGCACAAACTTCAAGATTTCATTCCTCGGTCAAGAATCTGCTTTGGAAGATGTAAGAAATTAAAGTTAATTTTTATGGGCAGATCCTTTTTTTTCTGGCTGGGTCCTCGGGCTTAGGGGTGATTAATTGCTGTGCTACCATGATGCTAGATGAGACTTGTGAGTGTGATGGGTCAAAATAAAATATTTCTATACATATCAGAGTGGCTTCCAAATATAGTATTGGATTTGGTCCAGGGAAAATCTGACTTTTGTTTTAAAAAACTATAATGATAACTTAAGAGAGCAGATCTTTAGTTAAATCGTTAATTTAAGAGGAAGCAAAAACAAAAATCCTCAAATAACGTAGGAAACATGAATTAAGGTTATAAGTCAGTGAACATATATCATATGTAACCCCTGGAATATATTATAATTTCTGAGTTAACACATATAATCCTAAATGCAATTGTTAATTCTAACTAAGGTGAACTAATTGGGTTAGTAAAAAGCTAAGAAAGGTTGCTAGCTATAATATAATTGCTGGTTGTAATAAAAGTAGTTAATTGAAATAGTCAAAACATATTTGTTGAGTATTCTTTTAAAATACAGAGAAAATAAGACTTATTGTTTGTTACATTAACTTGAAGCTATTTTTCCTCTTTCAGGAACTGCAGTTCAAGAATAAAATCATTGGGCAAAATGACATCACTCTACAGTGTGTAGACCAACTTTTTGGAGGTAGGCTGGTCAACCTTTAATTGCATAGTCTTTTACATATTTGTTTTGTTTTTCCAGCTCTAATTAAGGCAGCTCTTAAGTTTGATCTGAATTATGTTACTCCCCAAACTAGTTTGATACGTAGCTTACTGATATGGTTGGGAAAGAGTGGATAATGTTACCTGAATTACTGCCTAAAATGTCAACAGCTAATGTGTTTTTTCTTGCAGTTTATGATGACAGAAAAAAACCTATATATGGCCAACTGAGAAAATACCCAGAGACGATAATAATTTACTGCAAAGATTTTAGAGTGTTTCGCTTCTGTTTGAGATACACCAAGGAAGAAGAAGTTAAAAGGGTAAGTGTAATTTTTTTCCTTAATTTTTCTTAGTTTTGATGGGAAATTTATGTGTATTTTTATGTGATAGAACTTAAAGGAATACAATGACTAGTTTTTCCTTTCTCAAAAATAAGATAAAATATTGGACAAAGAACTTGAGGCTGTTATTTTTCACCATCAAGCAGTTTTGACTTATGGCAGTCCTAAAAATGAGACTGCTTGGTTATTAACAACCCTGCGTTGGTTTTGCATAGTCTTTCACTTGAGTTGAACCATCAGTAGGATTGGGAAGAATGCTTAATATTCCCAACCCAAAACTGTTTTTCATTTTTTCAGCTGTAGTCAAATAGATAGTAACACATGAAGCAGAAAAATAAGAAATAAATAGCATTGGCAGTGTAGAGAACCATCCTTATTTCCAACTGTTCATGAATAATTCTATGTCAGTTCTTCTCTGCAGAGTGGCAACATCTATATTTTGCTTAAGGTTTTGGGTTCCACCCCTGAGGCAACCTATCTAGTGCAATCTTTTACCTGCTTTGTATAACAGTGAATACATAAAATAGAATTTCTGATGTCCTCTTAAGTCTACTATATAGTGTTGGCCAAAGAACTTTGTTGGGTGTTTAAGCTACACTGATTTTGAAGAGTAGAACTTTTACTGATTTTTTTCTGGTTTGTAGATGTGTTGATTTGTTCTTTCCTTAGATTGTCAGTGGCATTGTTCATCAAACACAGACCGCAAAGCTGTTCAAGCGTTTGTTTCTGTTCTCCTATGCATCAGCTGCACCAAATGATACAGGTGAGTGTATGAAATTACCTGTTGTGTGATAGTTATACTTTTAACAAGCAATTTACTATTTCCTGTTTGAACAAGCTGAATAGATCTGTACAGAGAACCTTAAAGACAAAACTACCACAGGAGGTGCTCTTACTTTGAAATAGTGTATCGTCCTGTGAAGAAGTGATACAAGCATGAATTATGGGCAGGTATGTACCTAAATGCCCACCTTTGTGGGATTGAAGACATGTGCTTCAGCTGACACCTGTATAAGGTGGGGGAAAGTTGTTGTTGTTGTTGTTAGATTTATTTCTATCCCATCTTTCTCCCCATAGGGGCTCAAGGTAGCTAACATAAATACAACACAACACAATAACATTAAAAAAACAAGGCAAATATAAAATTAAAAAGCAAATGTTTGTATCATGAATACAAAGTTAAAATACAGTTCAGCTGAATTTTGGAAACAATATACTGCTTTGAATTTGACAAAACCAAGATTCCTTATCTTATGAATAAAATAGTGTGTTCCCTTGCTACTTTGCGGTTGGTTCACTTATTGCGGACTCGCTATTTCACAGATTTCAAAAAATATAAATTTAAAACATATATCATGATATTTTCACTGTTTTGTGGGGTTTTGCCGCTGCCGCTCTCCAAGGCACTTTCCCTTCTCAGTCCTCCCTCCAGCCGTAAAGGGCCTTTCCTTCCTTTCCTTCACTTTATTTTGAGTTTATAAAAACTTAAAATAGTGTATAACTGCTAAATTAATGTATAAATATTAAAGTAAATAGAGTATCCCTACATCGTGGTTTTTCACGATGGTTTTTCGCGATGGAACCTAACCCCAGCAATAAGTGAGGGAACACTGTACTGCTCAGGATTGGCAGTGGTTGTGTTGAAACTAATTGTATTGACTTTGTTAGCCCAAAAATAATGTGGAGGAGTTGTTAAAATTAGGGAGTCCTTGTTATGTGCCAGTATACTACAGAGCATTAAACAGAGATTGTATTGCTGTTTTGACTACTGTGTCCCTGTGTTTGATCTTTGTTATAGTTATTGGTGTCACATTTAAAACATTACGTTTGTAGTTTTTAGAACATAAATGTAGAAGGAAAAAGAAAACAGGGTAAAGCTAAATAACTATAGTATGACCATTTGCCAAACATGTACATTAATAGACAGGTCCTTCTCAAAAAACTAGCATATAGTGCTAAAGTTCATTATTTTCCATAATGTAATGATAAAAATTAAACTTTCATATTTTCGATTCATTGCACACCAACTGAAATATTTCAGGTCTTTTTTGTTTTAATACTGATGATTTTGGCATACATATCTCAAAAATTAGCATATTCCATCCGACCAAATATGCTAATTATTTGAGACAGTGTTTTTGGGTTTTCAGGAGCTGTATGCCAAAATCATCAGTACAAAACAAAAAAGACCAGAAATATTTCAGTTGGTGTGCAATATTTGAAAGTTTAATTTGTATCATTACATTATGGAAAACAATGAACTTTAGCACTATATGCTAATTTTTTGAGAAGGACCTGTAAGTAGACTGTGTATCACAAGCATTACTTGATGCCAGTATGCATAGAATATGAATTTGTGCATGGCTAAAGCAATAAGATCTTCTACCCATTGACTGGTGGTAAATACTGGTTCTTCTGCAATATGGATTCTGGAAACTGACAAATATTTCAGTATGAAGTATTTGATTCCTTGGCCTATTGCTCCAAAGATTAAGATGAAATTGTCCGCATTATGTGCCAAAGCATCTCTTGAATGTTTCAATCTTAGTACTTGGTATAAAACATGCGTAAGCAAATTACCAAGGACATTCCATTTCATTCTAGATCACCAAAATTTGTTTCTAGGAAATTAATGATGTGTTTAGATAATTTATATGATGACCTTTACTGACCTTTAATTTTCCAAATTGAGATTCAGTTTTCCAGACTTGTGTTTATATAAGAAGGCATATTCACTCTGCCATACCAGTCCTTCAGATAGGTGTTCTAGTGAACTTATCCCGTAAAAGTAATCCCAAGTATACCCATTTCAAGTTTTTGGTTGAAATAGAAAATCTGCTTCAAGATTCTATAATTCTTACATCTAATGGTTTTATGTTTCAACAGATGTAAAGACTGGGACAGTGATGTTTGAGTCCATGAAGGATTGGCGTCAAGAATTGGAACGGACCAAAGGAAGCCTGAAATTCAAAGTAGTGGGCTCCAATGAAGACTACAGAGTATCTGAAAAGTATGAGTATATTCTTTATCCATTTACATAGTTTTTCCTTGAATGTTATTACCCAGATTATACATACATCACATTGATTTGCATTGAGATGTTCTCTAAGGCTGTGAGCAGATTGTTCTGAGTAGAAATCATTGGGACCCAACTATTTTCAAGTTTTCTTATTGGTGACAATAAATAATTATTGGCTGAACAGAAATTGGAAGTTGAACTGATGGATAAATCTATATTGTAATATAAAGATCCCATGATTGTCAGCATCATAACTGCATGTTGCTACACGTTCAAGCCATTCCAGGTGTACTGGAATATAGGTTAAATGAGTACTTGAAGAATGGAGGGTGCTATCTCCTTATGCCTCCAGGCATAGAGTGTTTTCTGAAACGAAGAGTCTCCTTCCTATATGGAAGCTGCCTATTTGATGCCAAATACAAACATTTCTATGTTAACAGAGCCACTAAGAAATAAGCCGATGTTTGTTAATCTGTTTACATATGCAAGGCTTACCTGAGCTGGTCATTTCCTTTTCTATGTGCATATTGTTAGCTCTGGATAAAAAGTTTATTGAAATGCATTGAACCATTCTCTTTTGTGTAGCTTAGGAACCTATATATTCTTTTTATGTTATTTTTGCCTCTAGTACCAAATTTCCCGTTAAAAAAGAATGAATGTGTTCATTAACCAAGGTATGCCTATACTGATTTTCCAACTTTCTGGACTGTATGGACAATGCTCTTCAAAAATGAAGGGGAACATAAAATGGAGAAGGGGAACATAAAATGCCCAAAAACAGGATAATACTGTCTCTTCCATTGGGTATTTATTTAGTCAACACTCTAACTTACTAAATTACCTTCTTTAGATTACCTCCGTACTTTGTTGTTCCCATGGCTGTCTCGGAACAGGACATTTTGCAACATCAAGGAAAAGGAATTCCAGTGAGTATCAGAGGGATTTTTCCCCCATCTTTCTGGATGCTATTGCATTCTGTTTCACTCCCAAAGCTTTAGGCTTTAATATCATCCTGTGCTGCATCTGAAATGCTGGGTTTGTATCCCCAAAAGCACATGGCAAAATAAAAGTGTTTAGTCCTGAGGGTTTCTTTGAGGATTCATTCCTTCCCCTCTCCTCCTTGTTTGCAGGTAATAGTTGAGGCTAAGATCATTAGGAGACAGAACTGAATTTTGGGGCCTGTCTCAGTATATTTTCAAGGACAGAATAGATATCTGAAAATATAATGGCCATATAATTAGTTAATCTGTATAGATAATTTTCCACAATCCTAAGGGTTATAAATTGTTGGATTATGGTTTGTGTAGTCATCAAAAACATAAAAACAAGTTTCATAATGCAGAGCATTGTAAAGCAGCAGAGCGAAAGTTCAGAACAACGTGGTATAATGAGTACTTACAAAAAAGTAGGAAAGCAGACCAAAGTCCAATATAAAAGCATCTTGCTTTATTGAAATAGAAAATAAAAATACAGCAGATACTGTATAAATGCATAATACTGGAACAAAATACTATTTTTACATGATGGCTATATGATGGCCACATGCTAGGTTACCTGGTTACATTAGGAATCAAAATGGCTACATTATATAATGAAAACCCCAACTCAAAAACTCCACCTTCTCTATGACATATCATTGGACACAGTCACCATATTGTCATTCGTTTGTCATCAGTTTGGGCTGAACCATGCTGAGAAAATCACACCCACAAATTAAAACTTGTTTTCACAATTATAAATTCTGTTCTCAAGAAACAGGACATTGTTTTGACTTGCAATGCACCTGGACTTCATGGACTTCCTGGGAACAGAAGACTGAGATAACTTTTTATCTAAGCTAAGCACAAAACACTGGAAATCTTTTCTCAGCTAACTAAAGAAATAACAGCCTGTCTGCTAATATATGAGAGACAGGAAATAAGCATTAGAGACAGAACATGATTATTAGTTACTCCATTTTTGAACCTATATCATTTTGCAATACTTGATATTTCAACATAAATAAGCCTCAGACTTATATATTCTCTTCTCATTTTGTAGTTTATGCAAATAGCAGTTTCCTTAAATTTCAGTGAGACCTGGTTTTTAATTCTGTAGTTATAGATCCAGGTATTCTTGCACACATAATTAACATATGAGGGGGGGAAAGCAGGAATGGGCATATCAGCAATATCTTTGCCCTTCACGAGTTAAGAGGTTAGTGCAGGCATGGGCAAACTTTGGCCCTCCAGGTGTTTTGAACTTCAACTCCCACAATTCCGAATAGCCTCAGGCCCTTTGCTTATTCCCCTCAGCTTAAGTGGCTGAGGGCAAAAGGGAAGGGTTCTGAGATTGTTAGGAATTGTGGGAGTTGAAATCCAAAACACCTGGAGGGCCAAAGTTTGCCCATGCCCGGGTTTGTGTCTGTGCAAGGAGTCTCCATGGATGAAGGTTCTCCACTATATATGTTTGTGTCCGATCATGGCAGCAGGGACAGTAAGAATGCAGGTTCGTATATTAATTCTAAATGCAAGTGCAGCACCTCCACAAGTCTTAAAGATTGCACAAACCAGGAAATGGAGGTGGGAGGACAATATCATAGATCAGAGCTTTCCAAACTGGTTGTTGTGACACATTAGTGTTTGACACAAACATAATAAGAAACCACTGAGTCTATGTGAAATAAGGAATCAATCACATATTTAAAAAAATATAAATGAAAGGTTTTCATAAGATATGTTGTGTCCCCATACATATTATTACATTTTATATATGTGTCTGTTTCTCTTATAAGGGGTTGTATCTCTTATAACTAAATTACTGTGTCTCAAAATGCTACATATTTAAAAGGTGTATCTTAAACATGAAATGTTTGGAAAGCCCTGCCATGGGGCATACCATGTGGTTGAAAATATATGAAATGACTAATGCCTAGAACAGACCTGGACAAATTGCGGCCAGGTGTTTTGGACTTCAACTTCCACAATTCTTAACAGGCTACCGAATTTTAGGAACTGTGGAAGTTAAAATCCAAAACACCCGGCAGCGGTCTGAAGTTTGCCCGGGCCTGGTTTTGAAACTTCTGCACTTTTGTAAACTGTTTTGAAGGTCTGGACTTCCTGTATGCTCCTTGGTTGTAGCCTTTTAATTTGTTGTAACTTGTTGCTATGCCCTCATTCTCTTTTGGACTGTGTATTTTTTTAATGTGGAGAGTTTTAAAACTATTTCTGTGTTATTAGTATGCCACTTAGATTCCACATTAAAAGATGAGAAATTAAGATTTCAGTAATAAATCTTACAGTAAGGTAGTAATCTGACATTCACTGTCAGATCTTTTCTGTATGATGCTGTTATTCCATATAAGTACTCTAATATCACTCAGGTCTAATGTAAGCCGCTCCGAGCCCCCAGGGAGTGGCGGCCTATAAATTTGAAATAATAATAATAATATGGAGAGTACTTATCAATACATTGCAGATTTGGTGTTGGTCCTGCCATAATGGAACTGCTCTCCTCAAGATGTCGGCTCTTCCCAAAGAACAAGATGATAACACTATGCAGATGCAGAAAATCTTCTTGGACGGGTCAGTAATAACTCCAGCGTTTGAAAAAGTACTTGATGGGATTGTCTTTAATACCTATATTTTGATAGTAGTCTGTATGCAAGGTGATCTAAAAACATTTGGCTAGGTTTCTGTTGACTGTCCTGTGAGTTTAATTTGGCTTCTTAACAGCAGTTAGTTTATTCCAAGCAAATGGACACAATGGAATAGGCTTATAATACGTATCTCCTACAATGCAGCTTAGAAAAAACCATGATATAATTTTGCACCAGCTTAAATCAAAACTGTAGATTCCCAAACAGCATGTCTAAGGGTAAATAATCAATTTTGTAAGCTTTCTTAAATTGTGAAGTGGGAATAGTATACATTAGAAGTGTAGTCCTTTAATAATCATTTTGAAAATACATGAACAATCTTAACAGGAGACACTTTTTCATATATGCATCATAGGTGTTAACATCTAGATTCCAGATTCACAAATCTCCTCTTTTCAACTATTGTAAAGAACTGTAAGACCCATAATATGATTGCCGTTCAGTAATAGGAGCCTTAAACATCTCACAAACACCATTAGTATTAATACAGTTATAAGTTGTTGTACAGGCTCAGAAACCATGGTTTCAATAAAGGTTGCTCGAAATTGAAGTTTCTTTGGCTACTTTCAGTTGTAACAACACACTAGGATTTTGAAAAGAAATTATATTCTCAAATGAAATACTTCTGATGGTGTAATATGAGAATAGAGTTAATATAGAGAGGTCTAGAGGGTGAAGTGTATGATATTAGCTTCCTTTGGGACTAGATTGGGATTAGATGACTGTAGTCATCTATCTCCCCCCCCCCCCATTTTTTAAAGAGAAGGGGTTATAAAAAGAGAAGGTGCAAATAAAAGCAATGCTACATGGAAATGAAGTGTATATAATCATGAGCACCAATGGAAACTAAGTGTAAGCAAGATGTTGTAATGTTGAAGTAATAAAAAATATTGTAAAAAAAACCAAATGGCAAAAAGAAATTGTATTTTGTATCCTTGCATGTATCAGAAATGAATAAAATCATCTATGTAAGATTACGTTGTGGTTTGCTGTTCTATCCAGAGGGTCATATTTTGGCATGTAAAAAAAATTGCATATATATACACACACACACACACACACACACACACACATGTCCCCTATTAACCTTCCAATCAGTAGTCATATTTTCTGTCTGTTCAGGATGTACAAGACAATTGATAAACCTCCTTTCGAAGCCTTGAAAATAGAGGATCTTTCAAGCAGTCTTCCATCTTTGCCAGAGATCCAAGTTACATATGCTAGATTTAAGCAGCTGTTTCTAATAGGTAAGTGATCTGTTATTGAGAGAGCTATAGAAGAGTACCTGGTATGGAAAGAGTGCCAGATGCTTTGTCCAGACATTAATCATGCAGGGTATGCGTACCAATGCTTGGTATGTAGAACTGAATTGCTGCTGCATGAAAGAATAGTAGATTTGTCCTTTCTGTAATACTTGGTATATCTTAATCAAGGTATTAACAATTTTCAGCACTGAGAACTAAACATCAGTTTGCAAAACAAATCACATTTAATGTTTATGCAGTAAGCTCACTTATTATGCAAGTTCATTGAACATGGTTTCATTTATGCAGAATTAGTTTTGAATATGATAGAATTGATGTGCAGGACCTAGAAAATGCCTAGAAAAGTGTTCTCTATAGCAATTCTTTGTTCAGTTTCTACCAGAAGCCCAATACATTGTTTCAGATATTAAAAATAGGGTTCCAGGCTACACAAAATACCAAAAAAGTGTCCTGGAATGGATCCCTCACAATAGTACAGGACTTCTGCATACTTCATGTTGCTTCCTGATACTGTTGATCTACTCTTCTATGTGAATATGATTCTGTTATATTTCAGTCCTATTTAGTGTTCAGCTTTCAGTTTCTGGTCTTTTAGTTCGTGTTCTGCATCTGCGACTCATTCTTTGCTATAGTGATGTTGATTACCTCTATGACTTGCTGCTCTGCCTTATACTTCGGCCAAGTAAAAAAAGGCTGACATATGACCCAAGCATTGTTATGTCTGACATTTTATGCTTTATCTATGGTGCATTGGCCACCAAAACAAATAGGTGAATGTGTATTTTCTCCCTTTTAGATAACAGCACAGACTTCTGGGATACTGATGTAAAGTGGTTTTCATTACTTGAGAATACAAATTGGCTAGAAATCATAAGGTTGGTTAAGTCCTTATTTCATAAACTGTATGTAGATCTTGTCAAGTTTATGCTGCAATAAATGGCTAATCTTTCATCAGCCACATAACTTTATTTAAACAATGGTGTCTACAGATTTTAATGTCTGCTTAGATCTAGCAAATGCCAGCTTTGACTATGAGCAACTGTGCAAAATCTTGAGATAATACCATGATTTAACTGACTTTTTCACCACAATTAAAACTTTATGCTTGTAAGGTAATTACAAGCAGCCTCATATCACGGACAAGATATGTCTAGCCATGAGAATATACTTTAAAAAGTACCTGTTCTGACATATGGGTGTGTGTGTAGCTAAAATTATACTTTTAAAAGTACCTGTTCTGACATATAGATAGATATATAGATTGATTGATAGAGATATAGAGCTAGCTCTGGATAGCATAACAACAACTTTATTTATACGCCACCCTCTCTTCCCGAAGGGTGATTTACAAAAAAACCCAAAAATGGCAAACATTCAATGCCGAAGAACAGGTAAACAATAATCGAAACAAAACATAAAATCAAATAACTCAATATAACTTATAAACAACCAAAGTCAAAGGTTAAGCTAAATAAACATAACAAGAACAAGGAATCAGACCAATTGAAATACTATACATTAAAAGCACAATATAATATATTGCGCATAGGAAGGGTTAACAGATCTGGGGTATTTGTTTTGCGGTCTGTGCCCCTGTTCAGAAGATTTCACCTCACTTTCTGTCTCTGTGATGATTGGATTTCAAAAATGTTGGCTTGTTGTGGAAACATGGATTGGTGATAACGCTTCTGTGGAGACATCTTTTCTCCATGATGACAACTCTTTCAGGAGTGAATTTCCCTTCTTAGGAGTAGATTTCTCTCACTTTCTGTTGTCTCACCCCTGTTCTTAACTAGTCTTTGTAAGCCAGATGTTTGTAACTCGGGGACTGTCTCTGCATTTAAAGTTTTATTCTTGTTTTAGGCGGTGCCTGAAAAAAGCAGTAGAGGTTGTTGAATCACTAGAAGCACAGAATACCAATGTTCTTCTTACAGGTAAGTCAAAATTTCCAATTTTTTTCTTGTGTGCCTTTGACTTTGCTACATCTAGGAAACTGAACCAAAATATGATACATAACTCTATTTAGCTACACTGTTACATTCTTTTTAATGGTTAACTTTTGACCCATAGTAAGCTGGTATCATAGGGGACTATTCAAAGATTAAACTTACAGATCAGTTAGATCATTAATCATACTAAAGATCATAAGTTCCACTAATTTCACTGCTAAATTCTTTCTTTCCTAAATAAAAATTTAAAAGCTGATCTTCAGATTCCCTCATTTTCATCTACAGTGTTGCGTTATAGATGCATGGGAGGAGATACTGCAATCTGTGAATGGGGTATTATACTCATTTTCCAAATGCTCCTTTTGGTTTGGTTTGAATAAATAATGGCAGAATTCCATTCTATGCCTTGAGGATTCTTTGAATTATGCAGCAAGAGCTTTTGAACGGGCATGCATATTTCAAAGTCCTTTACAGAATTAATGCATTTTCTTTTTCTGGTAAGTAAAATTTTCCTGGAAATAATTCCCAACGCTGTGCAGATGACCCATGCAGGTCACTTGCTATAGCTAAGACCAGGTTTATAAATGTAGGTAATAAGGATTTGTTTTACAAGTTCATAATTTTCTAACAACTGCTGAGTTTGTCTTGCACATTCTTACGAATTGTATGTTATAATTGACATGTATTGATAATGCTGCCTTCTGTAGGGTATAAGTATTAGAAATCTGAAGTTAATGCCTTAAAATTCTCTGGCCTCTGCTAAAAAGATGAAAACACTCTGCCTACAGGCTTTTAAAGTAGTAGACAAGATCCAACAGGGATAAGCAGGGAGGAGGAAAGCAAAGGGTTAGGTAGACATTGGTCTTTTAGGAGCATGTCTCATGTAGGTTTCATGTACAAAGCCACTGCTCAGACTTCAGCCTGGAAACACACTAGGACCTTGGATGGCTGACATTTATAATTGTAATAGAACTAGTCCCAATTAATATTGTGCCCCTTACTCTGGTTCAGAGGAAATTTCTGTATTTTTAAAGGGCACCTCACATGTAACACAGCTGAGATGATTAGGATAGCATTAAAATCTATTCCCAGACACTAGAACTTTCTTCCTAAGGAAGGCTAGACTGGCTTCATCCCTATTGTTGTATTACAAAACAGACAATTATTTTTAATTCTAAAAGACTACTTGTATGTTTCTTTAAAACAGCTTTAATATATTAATGTTGTACTTCCTTTAGTTTACTTTTCTCTCTGTGGTGTATTTTAATGTAGCAATACTTTAATATTACAGTTATTTGAATTGCATTTTAACAATAATATTTGTATATGAGTCTTTTTTGGCTAAATTGCATTGCTAAAATTGAAGTGCGCATTTGATTTGAGGGTGTGTTAGAATCACACACCTCAACCTGCCTGCACTGTTGGGCAAGAGATCCCAGCTGTGCATCGATGGAGAGGTAGTGGTGGCCACAAAAAAAGCTGGTGGGCAGACCACGCAGAGGGACACAGCTTCCCACCAGCCTTTTTGTAGCCACTGCCTTGCATTACATTTGACAGCAATGCACACCTTCAAAATTAAGGTACGCGTACCTTTGATAGCACATTATACTCAAAGAAATATGGGTATTGTTCTTGCTTGTTTTTATTTATGTCTTTAAAAATCTTTAACCCACTTTGAATCCCAGTTCTGTAGAAAAGGATGGGATACAAACAAAAATAGATAATGATTAATTGTAGTCCATTGTTTCCACTTGGAAACATCTTGGCATATTACTGAAGCTGAGAGAATATGTTCTGGGCCCCCTAGGGTCTCTAACTCAGGCATGGGCAAGCCTTGGCCTGCTAGGTGTTTTGGACTTCAACTCCCACAATTCCTAAGTTAGGAATTGTGGGAGTTGAATTCCAAAACCACTGGAGGTCCGAAATTTGCCTATACCTGCTCTAACTGCAGTGCTGGCTCAACAAGCCTGGTTCTTTAAGAGATCCACGCACTGCTCCATGGTTGTGCTTATGTACTGATTCACAGGTGTTTTTGCTGTGTTTGTACCTAATGAGAAAAAGAAAGCGGAAATTCTACCTCAGGCCAAATTGGGAGATAACCTGTCCCTGCCATATATAATGTAAACAGTATAGAAGACATAATAATTTTCTGTATGATTTTAATGGTTTGGACAATAACTTATTTATTTATATACTGCATTTATATCCCATTATCGTCCCAAAGGGGACTCTGGGTGGCTCACAAAAAAGGCCAAAAAGAACTTCTCAGCCTCATCTTCGGAATATTTATTTATTTATTTATCATGTCAGGAGCGAACCAAACAGTTGTATTGCACTTAAAAACACACACACACACACGAAGTTTGCAAACTTGGCATTCTATTAAATGGTCCTCCAAATAGGAATGCAACCTTAGCCACTGATAACCTCTTACATGTAGTCCAGAGACTATGACAGTTGAGATCAAAAGACAAAATCACATATTAAATCATACCAACCTTCCTTGACTTGTGTGCTGTAGTCTATAGACGACATGTGTCAATACAGTGAGTTTGTACAGTCTGAGGATGTGGACAGAATCCCTTGAGAGGTGAGAGCCATCCAGTGTGTACTGGATCTGGTTTATAAAAGAAGCCAGATGAGAGTGGATGGGGGAATGTGTCACTCTTACCTGTCTTTTTCTCAACATTGTCCCACAAGATGACTGGGACAGATTCTATTCCAAAGCCAAGCTTGAAATCTAATTGAATATATATAATCTGCTTCATCCAAGAGTGACTGGAATTCCTTGGCCATCATTTCTTGGTCATCTTGCCCAGGAAAAGATTGTTAGTTGCTGCCTTGTCATTGATACTACATGCGTCAGTGTTATCTTTCTTCAGGAATATAATTTATTGCTGCCTTTAAAGAAACTGGAACCATTTCTTCTCTCAATCCATAGGGTTGTGCTATAAGTCTTGTTGCCTTTCAGTAAGGCTCATTTTTTAATATGTAGGTTTGCAATTTTGAGTTCTAAGAACCACTTAAGCTGTATAAAAAGACTACTTACAGATAGCTTGTGAGGTTCTTGGCACCTACCTTTCAGTTTTAGAAACACTTTGCTATCTGTTACTAATTGCACAATTGGAGTCCCTGGTAGTGCAGCAGGTGAAACCGCTGAGCTGCTGAACTTGCTGACCAAAAGGTTGGTGGTTTGAATACAGGGAGCAGGGTAACCCCTGTTGTTAGCCCCAGCTTCTGCCAGTTCAAAAACATGCAAATCTGAGTAGATCAGTAGGTCCCACTTCTGCGGGAAGGTAACGGCACTCCATGCAGTCATGCCAGCCACATAATCTACAGACAATGCCGGTTCTTCGGCTTAGAAATTGAGATGAGCACCACTCCTCAGAATCGGACATGACTAGACTTAATGTCAAGGGGAAACTTTTACCTTTTAGGTCAAAATACCTTGGTATTATTTGACCTATAGATTATTCTATGGAAAGCTAGAATTTGAAATAACGCTCCGCTCTGTCTCTTCACTTTTTTATTTGCTCTTCCTTCCTCTGAAATACGTTGTTTACAGAATGTAGGTAGGGCCAGCTGTAAATGCCATGGCTGTTACCTATTCCTTTGAGACATCTCTCTAGGAGGGGGACTAAACCTCTTCATGATATTGTCTTTAAGATTCACATTCAGTAAATTTGACAGAACTGGGTTAAACTTCTATGCTTTTGACCATAAGACATTGTTTTAAATTGTGCATGATTGTGGCACATCAGATCACTTTCTTTTATTGTGAAATGTGGTTCTTGTTAAAATATCTGGTTTATTGCTTTGACTAACCTTAGCGGAATATTTTTTATTTCTTTTATCACATCTCCTTGTTTTCCTTTCAGTGTAGACCCTGTCTTCTGCTGTTCTGTTTTTCTCCACCTGTGAGTAATGCTGTTGGGTAGTCTACATTTTGGTAGATTAGAGAAGTTGGCATTGAGCGTATTGCTGTGTGGTAATCTTGTTACCCAGCAGGACCAAACTGGTGCTTTAAAGTTCTTTATCCTTTGACAAAATATTAGGTGATCTTTCCTAGAGGTTCTTCTTACAGTTGTGTTCTTACCTCGTTCTACATAGTACCATACAAGTTCTTTTCACCTTGTGCTTATTGCTACCTGTGATATTAGTGTGGCACGGAGTCCTTTTGTTCACCTTGACTGCTGTAAAATACTGCTTCTATGCACACTGCTTTTGAAATGCTCTCTCTTGGTATACATGCCTACTGTAATAGAGGAAAATTAAGTGTTAAAAATAAGAACTACCAAAATTATACAAGTAACCCAAAGGATTGTGTATTTCTGAGAAAATACTGTTCTGGTTACTACTACAAGATCTCATGTCAGTTTTTATCCTATGCTAGTATTGATATCTTTCAGTTTTTGGAAAGATTGCTTAGCAGAAAGGGTCTAAAGTAGACTCTTTTGAAGGATGCAAAAATGACCAGGAATTTATTGTAAGCATTCCAAAGTTATTTTAAGAAAACGATTGTATGTTAACTGAGTGTTCACTTAGTTGTATTATCTTTTGTTATTCTTAAAATAACTCTTCAGTCTCAAATGAAATTTGTCTTATCATCTCTAGAGGAGAATGCTTCTGACCTGTGTTGTGTGGTTTCCTGTCTGGTTCAAATTATGATGGATTCATACTGCCGGACAAAGCTGGGATTTCAGAGCCTCATTCAGAAGGAATGGATTATGGGAGCTCATGCTTTCTTGGATCGGTGTAATCATCTGCGGCAAAATGATAAAGAGGAGGTATAGACTATGCCATGGCAAACTGAAGTTCTACACTGAGTTTTGAGCCAACATATAAAAGGGGTGCATAGAGGAAAGGGAGGCACAAGTTACACTATGAATATCCTGCTTGACCTGTTTGGCTTTAAATAAACAGCACAGTGCCCACAAAATTCCGAGGAAGCTAAAGCTCCTAATATTCATGGTTCTGTATTTATTTATTTAATTTATTTACAGTATTTCTATTCCGCCCTTCTCACCCTGCAACGGGACTCAGGGCGGATTACAATGTATATATACATGGCAAACATTAAAGGCGATAGACATAGACGCAAAACATATATAGACAGACACGCAGAGGCTATTTAACATTCCAGCTTTTCATGAGGGTATTCTGGCCACCAGGGGAGCTGTCACTTCACCGTCCATTTGTGACACTGATGAAGTACTTCCTCATTCTTTGCATGCTTGCTAGAGATTTTTATGATGTTGTAAATTAGCCTCCCCGCATAAGTGGTACCTAAATTTCCTACTTGACAGATGCAACTGTCTTTCGGGCTGCAAAGGTCGACAGCATGCTACACAAATTGGTCGGAAGCTCACTCCAACCCGGGCTGGCTTCGAACTCATGACCTTTCGGTCAGTAGTGATCTTAATGCAGCTGACTCCCAGCCAGCTGTGCCAAAGTCCTGGTGCAAACTATTTTATGTAGGGTAATATAGTTTTGTATGTATTTGTTGCATCCAAGACTTCCTAATCAGGGATAATCTGTGGAGCTTCTAAGAAAACTCTGAGAAATACATGTGAGACAAGGCTGTGATCATTCTGGTACTCTAGTTCCAAGCTGTTCAGCACTTTAAGTATAAGAATTTTCACTTGAATTTGTCCTTTAAAAGGACTGTAGAGAATTCATTCTCAACACTGGTAACATGTTCTATACATTCTCAATTGGTAATTTGGCCATTTTATGTTATAGCTTACTTGCCTTTCTGTAACTGCAGTTAAGGCAGGTAAAGCAAAATAAGCACAATTAAATAAAACTAATGTAAAAGAAGTAAAATTTAAATAAAGGAAAACACAAGCATAATTGCACTATCATAACTATATTGTCAAAAGCCTTCATGGCCTTTCATAGCCCGAAAAACCTACAACAACCCAGTATCATGGCTGTTTGATATGTTTGAAGTGAAGGTTTTATTAAAAAGACAGCTCGGATAAAATGATTGTAAGAGTAATTAAAATTAGAAAAGTGAACTATAGGTCTCCCTTTAGAGTCAGATCAATAAACCATATCTCTGTAGACAGACTAGTAATGGATGACTTCAAAATCAGCTGTCAATTTAGGATAGGTTAGGTCTTGATGAGTGCAACACAAACATGTTTTAGTTATGTTTATCCCAATATTGGGATAAAGCCCTTAACAGTTTAGGTCCAACTTACCTATCTGACCGCATCTCCTGCCCAATCGCTAAAATCATCTGGAAAGGCCCTACTCTCGCTGCCACTACTATTTCAAATGTGGTTTACAGTGACAAGAGAGAGGGCCTTCTCGGTGGCCACCCTGACCCTTTGGAACTCCCTTCTCAAGGAAATTAAAACAGACCCTTCCTTGTCATCTTTTAAAAAACAGCTCAAATCATTCCTGCTTTCAGGGGTGAAATATAGCCTGAAGGGATAGGAAGGCCAACATTTATCAAGCTGAGTGAAGTGCAATATGTTCTGACAAGACTACAATAATATATTTGGTTTTAAATGCTTATTTATGTTTTATTTTATAGGTGGTTTTATGTGTTGAATATGCTGATTGTTTTGGACGTGTTGCTTTTAATATGTTGTAAGCCACTTAGGGTCCCTTTGTGGGAGAAACACAGGATATAAATAAAGATGATGATGATTCCTTATTTATTATTTATTTACCATATTTATACCCCGCCCCTCTCAACCCCGTAGGGGATTCAAGGTGGCTTACATATATAGGTAGCAATTTGATGCCATAAAAACACACATAACAAAAACATACATATTAAAACATATAAAACCTTAAAACCACATATTTAAAATTATGCAATCTAATATCATATTTCTTTTTACCACAGGCACCTGTCTTCTTGTTGTTCTTGGATTGTGTATGGCAGTTGGTCCAGCAATACCCACCAGCATTTGAATTTACAGAGACCTATCTAACTGTTCTATCAGATAGCTTGTACATTCCCATATTTAGCACCTTTGTCTTCAATTCTCAACATCACAGAGACACTACCTTGGTAAGGCAAAACAGAAGTACGGTACATTATAGAAGTGTTGTGAGTTACTGCTGAATTCTAAGCTAGTACAGAGTACCAATATCAGAAACAAAGAATTCTTGCAGCTTTCGATTTTGCTGTTGTACATAATTCTATTCTATATGGCATACAATTCTGTACCATATCTAGTTTCTTATCTCTTTCTGTTTAAAATCTCTTCAGCCTATGTTCTGTCTTGGAAGAGCCTTCACTAAACATTCAACATACACTTTCATGTCTTTTTGTAGCCTTAAAGGTTACAGATTTGCTCTTTAAAATATATCAAAATGCAGGAGTTGATAACAGATCTTGTCTGCATAGAACCACATAGATAGACATCAGTATGGAGGAAAACTCTCTTGCTTTGCTCAGATTTCCCACTCAATTTTGTTAGGAATTGAACAGATTGTTCCAACTGTTCCTTGAATGCCTTAATGAGCTGTAGGAAGCCAAAACAATGTGACTTTTCAAGAAATGTTGTCAATAGACTGCTTCAGAGGTTTGTTCAGCATCACTGATGAAGCTTTAAAAATAGTGGATATTCTCTGTTGCTGTCATCCACAAATGTGAATGGTACATTGAGCGTTTAGTCTGTTTAAATGATCTTAAATTGCTGCAAATTTTAACACTAATTTTATTGAGTGTCGTTTTAGGATCCAAAGATATAAAGTGGGATATAAATGTTGTGATTAAATTATTTTTGTATCATGCTAATAAACTTCCAGAATATCACTGCATTTTACTTAGAGTGTTCTTCCTATGTAGCCTGGTACTGCTCAGATGTTGTTTGTAATAGTTCTTCTGAGTGAACATAGTATACACTATGTTACCAATATAATGTTGAGAAATAGAGAGCCAGTGTATAATCAATTTGCACTTTTTTTTCTTAAGTTGGTTTTTAAGATCTAAAGTTAAGTAGTTCAGAGGGCTTATTATAGGTGCTCAGAAATTCTGGAATAAAACTTGCATTGCCATGAAGTGTAAACTGTTTTTGGACTCTAATTCTAACCTGTTCTCTTTTGACAGTATGGAGGAAGCCTGAATACAGAAGGGAGTAAACTTAGTTATCTTTCAGTTTGGGAATGGTCTGTACAATTTGAACCTGAGGCAGAGGCTTTGCTGAATAATCCTCTATATGCGGAGAAGCCAAAACTAGATAAAAGTCAGAAGAAAACCACACGACTCAAGGTAAAGTATTCAACTTACAAAGGCAGAAAAAATGTTTTATAATAGCGACCATATGCAGTCTGTGCTTGTCTTGAAATTTTGTGGCCTTTGGCCTATTTTCAAATGTGTTCTGCACTCATATCACTCAGGTGATATGAAGTCAATGCGGGGAAGTATTAAAAATAGGTGATGAAAAACGCATCAAAAGGAAGTAGATTTGGGAAATGGTATGTTTTCCAACATGACTGCAGTTCTATTCGTCATTGACAATCAATCTTGAGAGACAAAAGATGTGTTCCCTTCCAATGGAAGGCAGCCTTGATAAAGAGGTAGCTCGCCTCTTCTTTTAGGAGTTCATGTACAACATTGGAATCTGTAGGAGACATGGTTGTTGACAGATTCAGTATGACCCACTATTGGAATTTGTGGATTTAAGCAGCCATCGAATGTCTTGATTACAGACAAGCTTTAAAGCTCCCAATACTTCTGCCTACACAATGGATTTAAAATATATATAATGTACACAATTGTTGACTCATGGAAATGGTAAGCGTGAGGTTCTTAAGTTATATAGGCAGTCCCTGGGTTGTGAATTTGTATAAGCCGGAACAGGTACATTTATTAAATATAATTCCATTTTTTTAAGTTTTGGATAGCATAGGGAAGGGTTAACACTCCTGTAATGTAAATGTTGCTATCTGTGTTCTGTTCAGGAGATTATGTCTCATTTTCTGTTCCTGTGACAATTGGATCTTGAAAATCTTGGGTGATTGTTGAAACAAGGATTGATGATAAAGCTTTCCTATGCAAATGATAACTCTTCTAGGGATGAATTTCCTTTCCTAGGATTAGATTTCCTCTCACTTCCCATTTGTAATTAGGAGCCCTTCCACACAGCCCTATATCCCAGAATATCAAGGCAGAAATTCCCACATTATATGAGTGTGTTCTTAGATAACATAGTTTGAAGCAGATATTGTGGGATTTTCTGACTCAATATTCTGGGATATAGGGCTGTGTGGAAGGGCCTTAGGAGTTGGATGTAATTTGGATGTTTATAACTCTGGAACTGCTTGTATAGTGTTCCTTCCCAGTATCCTGGATGAAATTTGAATATAAATCACACCAAAAACGTAAATGCAAAGCATTCTTTAACGATAATGTAACCAGCTTTTTGGTAGTGAATCTTGAAATTATATTTTCCTACATGAAAACCAGGAGTTTACTTTTTAGGCACATAATCCAAAACATGCTGGAGTCACTAATATGATGTTTAAATGGTTTTAAAACTAACTTTTATTGTTTTCTTAAAGCAGAGCATCTGGCTATTAATTTTTCAACTGTTTTATTATTTGTGTTCATTTTTTTTAGAAATGCAAGACAACAGTGATGTTAAAATAACACAACTTTGGGATACCCTCCCCCAGGGAAGGGATTAAGCAAACCCCTTCACTGTCCTCCTTTTGTAGGGATTTGAAAACCTGGATGTTCCAAAAATCCCTGCTTATAAATTATCAGTCCCTAGCCCGCCAGATAGTACTCTGTTCTCTGCACTTGTTCCAATCCCCCGGCCCAGTCCTCTTTATACCCTGATCATGCCCATCTTAGTTATTTCTGGTTATTGGTTTTTGTTGTATATTTTTTGATTATATTTTATTTTATGTTTTATTTTATTATGTTTTATTTGATTGTTATGCCTTGCTATGTTTTATTTTAATTGTGTTTTTGTTTTTAATGAATAGTTTTGCTTTGATGTTCTGTGGACAGTTTGTCCCATGTGTAAGCTGCTCCAAGTCACTTTGGGGAGATGGAGACAGGGTTTAAAGTAAAGTAGTAGTAGTAGTAGTAGTTGCTGTTATTATTATTATGCCTACTAAAATGATATGCCTTCAGCAATGCAGAGTTGGGAATTTCTTGATACTGAACAGTGACTCCCAGGAGCTATGTCCCAATATCCTCATTGATGAGGAATGCTGGAAGTTGCAGTATAGCCATATCTCAAGGATCACATTCCTGCATTAAAGTTAGTAAATTGAGTGGTGTTTTGAGGTCCATGTGCTTCTGTATCACAGCCATGCAGTTGTTTCTAGTCTCCTTGGCATGGTATGGTTAGAGTCATGTTTTATCGCTAATTACATAACCTGATTAACATAGAACTACATTCAGATACTTTCATTCATCTTCAACATTTCTTAAATTATTTTCCTTGCTCTCTTTAAAGCATCAGCGACAGCTTTCTTTGCCATTGCCACCACCGAAGCCTGCTCCGAAAAGAGGATTTTTTAAAGAAGAAACAGATCAGTTAATTAAAAACATTTTAGGCAAAAGAATCAGCAGGTTGATAACTTCTTCTGATGATCTTCAGACTAACTTCAGTGAGTTCTATGAGAGCTGGCATAGTAAGCTGGTTGATCTCCATGGACTGCTGCTGCCTCGACTCGAAGGACCAGAAATAAAGGTCTGGGCACAGAGGTATTTGCGTTGGATCCCTGAAGCTCAACTCCCTGGCAGTGACACAGTTTCAACAAAAGTCTTGGATGTGATGGAAGAGGTACAAGGCTTGCAAAAGAAAATGGACGAAAAACACAGCAGAGTCTCAGAAGAAGATGTGGAAGCTTCTCCTTTCCAGAGAAATCCTGCTCGTTTGTCATCCTTATTCCCATTTGCTTCACTGCAGAGACATTCCTTCAAACCAATTTTACCTACCAGCTCATGGAGAGACTTTGAAAGTGAGGACGAATTGGCCAGGCGGGATGATGAGTATGTTAATTTAGGAGATGTTTGACATAATACTCTTTCTCTCGGAAATGTAGAAATGAAAACACTTGCACACTCCTATCTTAATTGTCCACATTTTCTGCGATAGTCTATCCCTTTTTTTGCTACATTCTGGCAGAAGCTAATTAGTGAAGCTTTTAATATAGGAAAATCTTTCCTCATTTGAGAATAGTAATGCCTTTTACAAATAACTTTAGCTCGTGCATTTTCCTCAATTTTTCTGTAAAAGTGGAGTTAAGTGGGATGTAGCTGGGTTCTGTAGAGGCCAGTAAAGTAGTGGGTTGGATCCATCTTCCCATTTGCCCTGTTTCCCTCCCGAAAGCCTTTACTCTCTGGAAATTATAGGACCCTCTGCTGGTCTGAATCCAAAAATTCAAAATGGTTTTTATCATTTTTGGGAACAAATGAGATGTTAGGGCTTTTCGCATAAGGTATATGAGCTGCTTCCTTGTTTGACCATAAAAAGGGTATTTGGGAAATCTCCACCAAAATTGAAAAACAACCTAGAGTGAGATATAGAACGTCTTATCAGTTGGATCATAAAATGAACAGAGTTGCACTATAAAATTAGATACTGTTTTAAAAACAGACTTAAACTTTGAAAGTTTATGTCCTAGCCTTTTAAGCTTAAATTAGAGAAATACTAGGTATTTTATCTTTTATCACACATTCTGCTTTTTCTGATTATCCATTCTCTGCATTATAGTATGTAGTAGAAGCCGTTTTGGGCTCTCTTACTAGTTATCATTCAAGTTCACAATCTCTTCTTTTCCTCACTAGTTTATCTCCGTTATGTCTATTCTGGAGTCTTGGTTTGTAAAGGTCTCTCCTTTCTGCCTGAGAAAAGGAAGGGGCGGAACTTAGAGATGCCAGTAAGCCATAGCAATTCTTCCAATAATTTGCTGATGCAATTATTCTTCACTAATGCCAGTAGCTTGCACTGAGCCTCAAGTCCTTGTTTTAGGAAGGACAGGTAAAAATCTATAGCTACAAAACTGGATTTGTCATCCAGCACCACTGCTTTTTATAGACGTGGCATTAAAGCTAACTATGAATGTAAGATGTTTGT
The DNA here is from genome assembly GCA_030556195.1 of Anolis apletophallus. Taxonomy (NCBI): domain Eukaryota; kingdom Metazoa; phylum Chordata; class Lepidosauria; order Squamata; family Anolidae; genus Anolis; species Anolis apletophallus. Next base: position 25,476,176 of record JARBWK010000006.1, on the reverse strand, counting down.
GCATTGGAGCTGGGTTTCTGGATATTGTCTAAACAGTACCTCACTTATATAAGCCATATGGAAATCTTGCCTGCCTGTGCAGAATAGGTAACTATTACACTGAGAACAGATTTCAAGAAACCAAGAGGATAATGAATCAACACTATTAAAGCCAGAAGTTGCCTGCAAGAGAGAAAAGATGAACAATGCTTTTTTTTGGAGGGCTGGAACTTAATTGATGTCATAGTATAGATGTTTATTGAACTGCCCTAAGTGCAATTCATAAGCTTTGCCTTGCAGCTGGCTGCCCTTTTTTAAAGTTGAATTGACAGCTCAGATTGGTCTCCAACATGAGTATTTCCGCAAGAGTGGGTAACAACGTAGTATAGACAAATGCCAAATGGAAACCTCCAAAGTCCATGTTGCCTTATGAATCTTGTTACTTGAGCTTCTAGAGCTGCCAGTATTTTTTAAACACAATAGTTCTACTTGTATATGTTGTTCTGAAAGCTAATGTTGCACATTTGTTTCTCTTCAGATCTTTAGCATTTATACTGTTGTTCCCTGCAGTGAATAGATTTTCTGACTGCTTGGAGAATTATCTGAATTCACTTTAAGACACTAACATTGAAAATTGCTTAAATTTGTTAAATTGTTTTCTTTGAAAGCTAAGTGGTTTGTAAATATATTGATCATGGAATCGTATTTATAGATAAGCTGTTAAGCTGTGTTTCTATAGAAAATTATAAATGGATATACAGAGGGACTTTTTTTTATAATAGCTTATGGAACGGCTTCTTTCTAACCAGAATAGATATGGCTTTGAGATTATCAGAATGCAGCACTGTTTGAATGGAGACATATTTATCATACTATATTTGTTTATCAGGGTTTTTTTTGTTATACCTCCCCAGTTTTTACACTGAATACAAGCTTAGCTTTAACAGTTACTTGAGGAAAATAATCTTCCTGTTCATGCTTAATAGACTATTTGGACAAATGTATTTGTGAATAAAATGTACTTTTTACTATTTCTAACTTGAAAATTGTCTTTCCGTCAATTTTTGAATTTTTGAAACTGCTAGTAATAAAAATAACAAACTAGGAAAATGTGAAACAGCCCTCTACAAAATAAACCAGTGCCATCTCCTGTGGTTGGCCATCACTGTTCAAAGTCTTAATAGCAGCTAGTGGTTGGACTTCAGAACATTATGTATTGCAAAATATGTACTCTGCTGTGACTTCCTTTTTAAAAACTATTATCACATTTCTTGAAACACAGAGATAGCAGTGCCTAACAAATAGTGCCAGTATAACCTTTTAATTAGAACCTAACTATTCTTAGAACTGAAGACATTTTGCATTTACTGCTATTTTCTGCAATATCTTCCAGTGTTAAAAGTAGACATTAGGTGAGTTGAATGGGTCCAAGGGCAATTATAGAATCATAGAGTTGGAAGAGACCTTGTGGGCCATCCAGTCCAACCCCTTGGAAAGTGTTGGGTGAGATGAGCTAAGCAGAGTAGACCTGCTTTGGCCCCCTGAGTTCTCAGTCCAGCAGCAGCAAAAACCTTAATTTGAGGGCTGAAGGAACTGATCCTATTATCCAAAAAGATGCCATCTCCACACAAGGAAATGCATAGGTCTGGACTTGGATTTGAGGATTTGTACCTTGAACCAGGCCAGAGACACAGCACAGGCAAATACTACTGGTATATTGCTAACTCTAGTTCCCAGCAGTCTCCCCAATTGAGGTAGTGCTTGAATGCCCCAGACCTCTAGTCTTGGGAGACTTCAGCATCTGTGCCCAGGCATCCTGGTCTCACAAGATTTGTAGTTATGATAATCATGGGGCTGTCCTAGTGTATCATTGGCCTGATGAAGATATTCTAGTCCTTCTAGCCCTTCCCGTTAGAGGTTAGATCTATGGTTTTCAACCTGTGGGTTCCCAGGTCTTTAGGCCTACAAGAAATCCCAGCTAATTTGCCAGCTGTTGAAATTGAAGGCCAAAACATCTGCGGGCCCACAGGTTAAGAACCACTGAGTTAGATGGTCAAAGGAATAGTGTACCTGTTTAGACAGAGGAGAAGAGGGAATTTCAAAAAAAACGTTAAAACTGCCTTGATGCAGGTGAGAAGATAACATTGTTGTGAAACGTACTGCAAGGTTTGATTCAGTGATAACAGCCCTTACTTACAGTGTTGGGGGACCAATTATATTTTTAAAAAATTGGTACAGAAATGAAAAAGCATGCTGGTTTTTCTTGCTTACATGTAGAGGGTTCTTCACTGATGGTGAGAAAAAAATACAAGTAAAAATTCTGTATCTGCATCTCAGCAACAACACAGAGTGGTTTAGAAACCAGACCTTGTATGGAAAATTATGTTGATAAACACATAGTGATTTTTTTTGGTGAAACATATTATGTAGGTCACATGCTGGTCTTCATTTGAAGATGATGAAAGTATTTAACATCCATGTATAATAGCCAGACAACAAAGTTAGCATTGAAGTGATCAGAGGGTTGTTGATTTTTTTTGGTAATTTTTCGTAGAACTTATTTAGATTTTCCACTACTTTTTTAATTTCAAATTGATGCTAAAATATTGCATTTCAGTCCTTGCTTAGAATTATTTAATGAAATATTTAATACAACTTACATATATGTGTTTTTAAATTTAGGCCATTTTCCCCCCTGTTAGTAGGTAAAATTTAGTCAGGATAAAAAAATTATTTACTGCATTTCTATGCCGCCTTTCTCAGCCTGAAGGCAAATGTTTATGGTAACCTTATTTTTTCACACACACAACAATCTATCATATTGTTCTGATGGAATTATTTCAATAGATTGCATAACATTCAGGCTTCTTAGCAAGATTATTATAAAGTTGACGTTATTACTTGTTAAATATTTTCAGATCCTACCAAAATGTAATCCTATTTTGAACTATTATCTTGAGCAATCTGACAAAGTGTTAAAGACCCACGTAGGAATTCATGGTTTTACTGTAACAGTTAATCGACTGTTGTGTTCAGTATAGGGGATTCTGTGAGGCAAATGTATTGCTTTGAGAGCTTAGGGGCAGCTAAAATTCAACATATAAACAGAATTAAGTGTCTTAAAATATAATCCCATTTTCTAATGGTGCCATATTCTTAATGCTCATCGTCCTCTCTTGTTACAAGTACTCTGTGCCCATAACTTAGAAGGAAACGGTCCCTGGAGGAAGATAATGTAGATTACTTCTCGCCTTGGAGATGGATGTGAAAGGGCAGCAGGAGTTGGAAAGCATTTGGCTGGATTCTTATACTCATCGTCTTCTTGGTTTGTAGCCATATTCTGTTCAGTCTCCTGACTCCAGGTACATTGGAAGGCACACAGTCAATATAGAATTGGCTCCCTTGGAACTTGAGAACTTACATCCACCAAGGCAAAAATTATAAACTTTTTCCCAGGATCACTATAGTCTTAAGCCTTGGAAGAAAAGGTTGCTTTCATTTTTGCACTGAAATGAAAGCAGTCTTTATTATCACTACAGGGCTTTTTTCATTCAGCTTGGAAAGGGCACTATTTTGAAGTGCCCTTGAACTCCGCCACTGTACCTCTGGACTTGCCCAATACTGCATAGTGGGAAAGGGTTACAAAAATGCTTTGATCTGGGTCTCTTTTTGTGTATGTTGCTTCAAGTCATCTGTTGAGTTTTGACAACCCCCTGAATTTCATAGGGTTTTCTTAGGCAAGAAATACTGAGGTAGTTTGTCAGTCCCTTCCTCTGAAGTACAACTTACAGCATCTGGTATTCAATGGTGGTCTCCCATCCAAGTACTAATGAAAACTGACTGCTTAGTTTCCAAGATTAGACAGGATTTGGTGACTTTAGGCATGGATCACACTTTAAAGTAAAGGTAAAGGTTTCCCCTTGACATTAAGTCTAGTTGTGTAGGACTCGGGGTGGTTCTCATCTCCATTTATAAGCCAAAGAGCCGGTGTTGTCCGTAGATACCTCCAAGGCCATATGACCAGCATGAAGCGGTACCTATTTATTCACATTTGCATGTTTTCAAACTGCTAGGTTGACAGAAACTGGGGCTAACAGTAGGAGCTCACCCCGCTTCCTGGATTCAAACCACCAACATTTAAACAGCAAGTTCAGCAGCTCAGCAATTTAACCCGCTGCACCACCAGGGGTTCTGGGATCATACTTTAGACAACTAGACATGGAGACGATGACACTAATAGCTCAGTTGCAACTGTCTGATGGGAGTATCAGGGCATTGTTAGGCAGGGCTTCAGAAGAGACCTTATGAACCTGTCAATATAGCCACATTCTTCTTTTCCAAGGTCGTCGTATCATCAAATGGAAGGGATAAGATGTAATTTATTCCTTTCACAGATTCCTTTTCTTACATTTTGTTACGTTCCATAAGAGTAAATGATGCTACTAGCTTCCACCAACCTAAGCAACCATTATAACCAAGGCCTACAAATATATTTGGATAGACTATGTCTAGGTAGCCAAGTTGCGTGGCTCCTAAGAAAGGTAAATACAGAATACGCTGTGCATTCTATTTTTAAATATGAATCTGGTATGTTGTTTTTGTGTAAAGAGAAGGAGGGGTTAATGCTTGTGTGGTGTTTTGCAGTATATTATTTTTGAATATAGAAGTTAATGTGTTGAATAAAAGTGTGTAGGGTGGAAGACATCTTTTTTCCTAGATGCCAAGGATACAGTGCTGTATGACAACTAAAGCCAGTAGTATGCTGGCAAATTGGTGGCGGGGAGCATCCAATATTCATGTAGTGCACAAATAAGGTACCTTTTCTCAGGTATATCTGCCTTGTGAGCACATCATACTTGACTGTCTAACTTCAAAGAGCAAACTTTGATGTTGAATCACTTTGATCTATGTCGTGCGTAGAGAAGATGACGTTTTAAAGTGTGCGCACGTTCTGTTTGTTCGGGAACTGCTGCTAATTATGTTAATTGGAATTAAAGCCAGCATTGAGTAGTTGGGTGTATTTAGATTTCCTTGTCAATGGGGTCATGAGTAAACACAATGCCATTTTTCATGCAGTGGCTCAGTGCAGCTGAAAGGAAACTTATTTAAATGTTAATCCTAAAGGCAAGTCCTCCTCTCTGTAGGATTATAGATGCTGTTTTGTTTCCCAGCTGGTGGCACTGTAATTGCAGAACATTGATTAAAGTGCAGTTTCTCAGGTATGACCAGTGTAAAATTACATTTAAAGCTTTCAACTGAAATCAGCTGGAGTTATGTATTCCTTTCTTGAACATGTCAAATGTAATTTAGTGTAGGAGAAATTTTATTCTGTTTCAGTTTACCCAGAGGGTTATGGGGCAATCAGTCCGAGATTTTCTTCTCAACATGAAATGTTAATAGGGGAGGGATTAAGTAGTGCAGTGTTGTTTATTTTGATTAGTGTGATAATACTATCTCATCTCGTCAAACAAATCAATGGTTTAAAACACAAATTCCAGAAAAGAAGATTCTACCTTCACAGTTCTGCTTGGAAAAACTGTTACAACGAGGGAATGGTGAATGTTTTCCAGTTCTGTTGCAGTTAGAAAAATCTACTCCAACTCTGGGGAAATAGTCTAGCTCTCATGTGTCAAACTCAGGGCTCCCAACCCAAATCAAGCCCACCATCTCATTTTTGTGGCCCTTCAGAGGGACTGCAACCCCTGTATTCATCATCATTAGACATCATGACTGGAGATTACGGGAAGTGTAATATAATACCTGGAAGGATGCAGCTTGTTCTGTTTAGTCAGGATAGTCGGGGTTGAATTTAGATACAATGGTATGATGTCTGTTTTTAAAATAGTCTGTAACCTTTCCCCAACCTCAGAGCCACAAGTGTTGTGGGGTTGCAAGTCCCATTATTCCTAGCCCAATGGGTGGCAGCCAGATTGCTTACTGGAGCGGCATACAGGGAGCATACAACTCCCCTGATACATCAGCTCCACTGGCTGCCAATCTGCTACCGAGCACAATTCACAAAGTGCTGGCTTGAGCTTATAAATCCCTATAATGGTTCTGGCCCAGCTTATCTGTCCGAACATATCTCCCTCTATGAACTACCGTAGAGTTTAAGATCACCTGGGGAGGCCCTGCTCTCAGTCCCACCTCTTTCGCAGGCATGATTGGTGGAGACAAGAGACAGAGCCTTTTCAGTGGTGGTCCCCTCGACTGTGGAACTCCCTCCCTAGCGATGTTGGATCAGCACTCTCCCTTCTGACTTTCCACAAAGGAGTGAAAACATGGCTTTGTGACCAAGCCTTTAAAGAATTTGTGCAATATACAGACTTGGAACAATGTGCAATGACCATTGGAACGGCCCGGATTATGTTTGTGGATTACATGTTTAACTCTTAATATATTGTTTTTAATTGTTTTAATGTACTTTTTAATTCTATTTTAATATTCATTTAAGTGTACATTGTGTTTTAGGACATAGAATTGTTTCCTGTATGTAAAGCCGCCTGTAGTCCCCTCCAGGGTGAGAAAGGCGGGGTAAAAATGCCATTAATAAATAAATAGTCCACATGACTAGGGGATCTAAACTGGGTAAAAACTGTGAAAAACTATGAAAAACAATATAGTCAATTCTCTGTATCCATGGATTCTCCGTTCTTGGCTTCAACAGTTCCTTGAAGGCAACCATACAGCTGTTGTGACCTTCAATGAAAATGTGTTTGACATCCCTGGTCTATGGGATCCTTCTATGAATTAAACCCTTCTGAGATTAAAATAGTATGAAGGGGAAGTTACACCTGCTTTATATAAAAATTAAGGAGAGATAGTTTGTAAAGTTTCATTTGGGGTTTAATCTAGTTTGGCCTTAAATAATAATAGGCGGAAGATAACTTTGAATCCAGTAGATACTTAGGTCAGTTGTGGTAGGTCATCAAGTCTTTCTCCCAAAAATGTAAGAATAGCAATTAGTAACGGCAGCATTTTTTTCCTACAGTGGCACTGGCTAGCTTTGTACTCATTGCTATCTCAGCCTCATTGTTTGTCATCTTTAAAACAAACATTAGTACTTTGTTTTTGGCTGGGCTGCCGTATTGCTGACTACTTTAAGAGTTTTGTAAATCAGATTAAGATCTATACTAGTTTATTCTAGTTCTCCAACTATGCAGCTCCAATGGTCTATTAGGGAGTCTGGCTTTACCTTCAAAGCCAAGGTTTCATATCTATTGTCAAGGTAAGGGTGAGGATTTCAGCAAGACCCAGCCATATCTGCAAAATGAGCACCTTTACAGCAATTTTTTTTAAAAAAAATAGAATGGGTCAAAAGTCAGGCATGTGATGTCTTCCAGATTGGCCTTGGCTGCCTACCCTAAACAACTGGAACTATTTAAGCTAGTTTCGGGGCAGAGAACAACTCTATTCCTTCAACTTTTAGTTGTGACTCTCCTGCCTATCAGCCTGCCTCAGACATCAGCAGTGGTGCAGGTATGCACTTGAGGTTGGCAATAGGCTTGTGCATTTCAGCTGAACATTGATCTGTTTCTGCTGGCTGGATTCCAGTACAGCCCCATATCCATTTTCACATGCCTCCTAAAAACGGGTGGGTAGCTGGAGAGCCATTTTCAGTCCGTAACTAAAAAATGCTGCTAGATCCAGTCCATTGGCAGCAATGTGAAACTTATGAGGCTCCCCTTTCCTGGGACCCTTTCCCTTTTTTCCCTTCAAGGAAGCCAGGGTTTCAGCAACAGGATTAAGGAAGCAGAACGTCATGACATTCTTCAGTTCCGATTGACCCAACTGGCAGGGCTTATAGGGAAACTTCATGCGAGCAGCACACGGCAGCCTCTTTGCACACCTTGTGATGCCAAATAGGGGAGGAGGAGCCATGATTGGCTGCCACGTGGTCCCTTTACGGACGGAAAAATGTGACAGCTGCGCCCTTGCCATTACGGCCATACGACCAAGCCGGATTGGCCGAAACAAACCAACCACTCCGAATCTATGCACAAGCCTAGTTGGCAATAGCCTCAGCTGTGATAAAACAGTAACAGCCTTTTCTGATCAGGGATACAACAGTAGTCTGTGCACTGTTAACTTCCTGATTAGTGTTCTGCTGTGTGCTTTACATGATTCTGCCCTTGAAAATGACTTAGAAGCTGTAGGCTGTATAAAGTACACCAGTTAGAATATTGACCAGAATATTGCAGATCCCGTAGTGATAAAGAGAAGTTTTACTGGCTTCTAATTAAGTTAAAGGCTGAATTAAAGGTGCTATTGGCAACAGAGCACAATAGTTTAGAACCTTGGTACTTGAAGGAGTATCTCTCTCTGTATGTACTTGCCCAAGGTTTACTGTGGGTACCTCTAACTGTTTCAACTTATTTTATTCTTTCAAAATGTTTACTATAATGCTTCAATATAATATTATTTTCCAAATAGTTTAATATAATTTTTTTTCATTGTCTTTGATTGGAATGCTTTTATTTTACACTAGCCTGAGATTGTATGCTGGGGCATTGGAATATAAATATTTCCAAAAGCAATACCAGAGCAACGCTTGTTGGAGGGTACCATCTGAACTGCCTCTTAGTCTGCTCACTTGGTCAGGGATCATTCCTCAATTACAGGTTGGAAGAAGATGACTGCCTGAGATTGGGAGTAAGACGTTATCACCATTGCTGAGTCGCCTAAGAGCTGAGAAGGGCGGTATACAAATATAGTAAATAAATAAATAATTGCTGGGACACACCATTTAGGAGGCTGAGAACAGTCTGCAGACAATTCGGTTCTCTGCCCCTTAACACCAGTAGCCACTCCTTTTGATGGGTCTCGACCATGATTTCTAATAATGACTTTATTACCAGCTGTTAGGGTCTGGAAGGTTTTGCAGATGAAACGGGAAAAAGCTGCGGTGATCATTCTAGGCATTGTTAACTGGACTTCATGAAGAGCTAATGTAGTATAGTACAGGCAGTCCCCAAGTTACAAACAAGATAGGTTTTCTAGGTTTGTTCTAAGTTGAACTTGTAAGTAACCACACACACACACACACACAGAAATACACACATGTAGTCATGCTGGCCACATGACCTTGGAGGTGTCTACAGACATGGCCTGCTCTTCTGCTTAGAAATGGAGATGAGCACCAATCCCGAGTTGGACACGATTGGACTTAATGTCAGGGGAAAACCTTTACCTTTACCTATACATAATTGATATGCTTTGGACAGTATAGGGAAGGGTGAACACCACCGTGGTGTTTCTTTTGCTGTCTGTGCTCCATTTCAGAAGATTTCACCTCACTTTCTGTCCCTGTGAAAATTTGATTTTGGAAAATTTGGCTTATTGTGGAAACAAGAATTGGTGATAAAGCTCCAGTAGAGACATTGTATCCCCATGAAAACTCTTCTAGAAGTGAATTTCCCTTCTAAGAGGTAGATTTCTCTCACTTCCTGTTGTCTCACACTCTTCCTTAACTATTAGATGTTTGTAAGTTGAATATTTGTAACTCGGAGACTCCCTGTACTTGGAGTGCTGGGCTGGAACTTGGGAAGTCCAGGTTTTACTCCCTATATACCCATGCAATTCATTTCGTAACCTTGGGTTTCATTTAAGTCTAGCTTTCCTAACTATTGTAGATTATTATGATGGAGGGAGGGAGCCATATACATCGCTTTCAGTTCACTGGAGAACAACAAGATTATAGTTATTACTGATAGATCATATATTTTCCAAGAACATGCTCACTTATTCAACATTTGGAAATACACATTAGACCGTATTTTTCTCCTAAATACCAGAATAATGAATTGCACAAACCCTGAAAAAGTTATTATTTAAGAGACATAGCTTATTGTTCTCCTAACAATTCCCCTTGACTTACTCCTGAGGTAGTATACACAGGGCCAAAGTACTTTCAACATCAGCCATGAACACGCCAAGTAGATTTCAGCAAGCCTACAATTTTGTCTCGGTATTGGCCTCTGCCTGCACCATGGAGAATAAGATTGTATCTGTCAGGTCTTGGAAGCTAAGCAGGGCTTAGTACCTAGATGGAAGACCTCCCAACAAATATCAGGGGTTTCAGGCTATATTTCTGTATGCGACGTGTGGGACTTGATGAATCCAATGCTGGAGTTAAAATTGCTGGACAAAACATGAAGACCCTTAGATATGCAGATGATACCACTTTGATGGCTGAAAGTGAGGAGGAGATGAGGAGCCTTATAACCAAGGTGAAAGAAGAAAAAGCAAAAGCTGGGTTGCAGTTAAACATCAAAAACACCAAGATGATAGCAACCAGACTGAGAGATAACTGGCAAATAGAGGGAGAAAACATGGAGGCAGTGACAGACTTTGGATTTCTAGGCATGAAGATTACTGCAAACGCAGACTGCAGCCAGGAAATCAAAAAACGTTTACTTCTTGGGAGGAGAGCAATGACCAATCTCGAAAAAATAGTGAAGAGCAGAGACATCATACTGCCAACAAAGGCCTGCATAGTTAAAGCAATGGTATTCCCTGTAGTAACCTATGGATGTGAGAACTGGACCACAAGGAAGGCTGAGCAAAGGAAGATAGATACTTTTGAACTGGAGTGTTGGAGCACAAGAAGATCAAACTAGTCCATACTCAAGGAAATAAAGCCTTAGCTGCTCACTGGAAGAAGGATATTAGAGGCAAAGATGAAATACTTTGTCCACATCATGAGAAGACAGGAAAGCTTAGAGAAGGCAATGATGCTGGGGAAAATGGAAGGAAAAAGGAAGAGGGGCCGACCAAGGGCAATGTGGATGGATGGTATCCTCGAAGTGACTGGCTTGACTCCGAAGGAGCTGGGGGTGGTGACAGCCAACAGGGAGCTCTGGTGTGGGCTGGTCCATGAGGTCACAAAGAGTTGGACGCAACTAAATGAATAAACAACAACAGAAGAAAGTGGAAAAAACAACCCGAGTATTTCTTGCCTAGGAAAACTATATGAAATCCATGAAGCCACAGTGAGTTGACAGGCAACTTGAAGACACGTATGCCCCTTACAAGTGGATTGTAAGAATTGCTCGAGTAAGAGATGGAATATTTGAAGTGTGTTTGTATAAAATGCTAAATATTAAGTGCTTTGCTGACGACATCTCAAAGTTAGGAGTGCATTGACTGCAAAGATTAGAAAAGCACCTTCCAGTGTTTTGTGCATAAAGCATCATTATATCCTTCTGTTCCTGTGACTCTAATTGTGCACTTTTCCTTGAAACCATGCTAATGCATGTACATTAATATATAATTATGTTATCTTTTGACTGTTACTGCATGTAAGCAGGTGAAATAAATTTGTGACATGAATGGAAATGTATTTATTCTGCATAAAACTGCCATTTCAATATCTCTATTTTCTGGTTATACAAAAAAAGTTTTAATCACTCTATTTGTAGGCTTGTGGCTTTTCAGAAATATTGCATTGTACCATTTGCCCTCAATCTTAAATCAGCTCTATATACATTTTGATGGAACACATACTGACAACACCAAACATTGTGTTTTGACCCAGTATTCATGTTCTAATTTTTAATTATATTTCTGTCATAAGAGTTTAAGGGGCAGTTCACCTATGCAAATGTGAAAGCCAGCTTGCAGTGAGCATGCATATATTCAGAGGAAGGTTTCAGCCTAACACAGTTCTTCTGAAGCATAATAGTGTGTATTTAGATGATCCACCTGCATATAAAGTAAAGTCATTTCTGCCTAACAGTTTATGTGAAATCCACTGTGCACAATCCCTACAAGCAGGCATTTGAAACTTTTTCCCTTAAATGTTTTTCATTTCACCTTCCAAAACTTCAGTGAGCAAAGAAAATGGCAAAAGAAAATATAGGGGTTGTAAAATCTGGAAGTCCTTAGGTCCCATAATTCAAAATTTGGGAGTTCTCTGTCATCAAATAATAGCATATTTTCTTTGGCACATAAGGCAAAATGCTGGAGAATCTCTTTTCTCACCAGTTTTAGTCTCTAAACCAGCATTTTTCAACTTGGGGGTCAAAACCCCTATGGGAGCCATGAGGGGGTGTCAGAGAAGTTGCCAAAGACCATCAGAAAACACAGTATTTTCTGTTGGTCATAGGGATTCTGTGTGGGAAGTTTGGGCCAATTCTTTCCTTGGGGATCAGAATGCTCTTTGATTGTAGGTAAACTATAAATCCCACCAACTACAACTCCCAAATGTCAATGTCTATTTTCCCCAAACTCCACCAGTGTTCACATTTGGGAATATTGAGTATCTGTGTCAAGTTTGGTTCAGATCCATAATTGTTTGAGTCCACAGTGCTCTCTAGATGTAGGTGAATGGTCAATGCCCATCAAACCCTTCCAGTATTTTCTGTTGGTCATGGGAGTTCTGTGTGCCAAGATTGATTCAATTCCATCATTGGTTGAGTTCAGAATGCTCTTTGATTGTAGGTGAACTAGAAATCCCAGCAACTACAACTTCCAAATGACAAAATCAATCCCCCCCCCCAACCCCACCAGTATTCAAATTTGGGCATATCGGGTATTTGAGCTAATTTTCTTGCATATTAGGTATTTATTTACATTACGATTCATTACAGTAGCAAAATTACAGTTATGAAGTAGCAGTGTAAATAGTGTGGTTGAGGGTCACTACACCATGAGGAACTGTATTAAGGGATCACGGCATTAGGAAGGTTGAGAACCACTAATCTAATCCTTTGAGATTGAGTAGAAGAGAGGAGCTTAGTATCTTCACTGCTTCCTATAGTTTAAGAAAGGAGCACCCGTAAGGTGTATCTATGAGGTCATAATACGATGAAGTGATGTCACAATATGTAGACTCCATGTCAATGGAGTTCTTGTGTTGTTCGACAGCAACAGCATTGAATGAGGAATTGCTATTACATGCACAACGGTTTGGCAAAGGGATGCTTTCACTCTCTTCATTCGAAGACCACTTTGCATTGCACAAGGATCACAATAATGCCAACTAATTAAAATCCTATTACCCTGCTTAATTTCAAAGGAAAGCAGATTTCTATGGGCCTTTAAGTAGTGCATGTCAGAAGGGGATTTAGCATATCAAAGGATATGCCTTGGTGAGAGCTAGAAAGGAACAGTCTTACACTGAATAGATTGCTGACATTCGGCTTGTCCAGAACAAACAGGACTTTGAGAGAAGTCTTTTATTTCTGTTCTTGCCACATGGTGCCTGTATGTTCCTATGTAATGCAGTGTTCATATGTGATTTTCTCCCAATGTTTATCAGTGATCAGAAATTGGTCTGAATTACTTGTCTTACCTCAAGGAGCCCCTGGCGGTGCAATAGGTTAAACTCTTGTGTTAGCAGGACAGCTGACTGATAGCTCAGCTGTTTGAATCCGGTGAGAGCAGATTGAACTCCCTCTGTCAGCTCCAGCTCCCCATGCAGGGATATGAGAGAAGCCTCTCACAAGGATGGTACAACATCAAACATCTGGGCAACATCCTTGCAGACGGCTAATTCACACCAGTTTCTCAAGTTGCTCCTGACATGAATAAAACCGAAAACGTCATGGTTGAGAATGGCCACCTTAATGTGGGGTTTATGTTTTATCATCTTCTAAGCAGGTCAGTTGGAAATAATCTTGACGGTAAACATCCCCAAGCTAAACTAGAAGCTCTGCAACAGCACTTCTTTCTATTTTACCATACCATTTTAGGAGAACTATAAAAATTGCAAAGGTGTGCAAGATTACCAATCAGACAGCTTAGTATTTTGTAATCTAGTGTTACAAAATTGTATAAAAGCTGATTTACATACAGCAGAACCACGGGCATCTATCTTGGTATGTCTTGAGGATACATGGATACAAAAATCTGTGGATGTTGATATCCCTTTACATTAACATTTTATACCATTACATTAACATTACAGTTAACATTTTATTGTGACTATTTTTAACTCAATTAGAAGCCACCTTGGGTCCCACTCTGGGAGACAGGCAGCGTACGAATGTAATTAATAAGTTAATAATATATAGTGGTGGAGTAGAATGATGAAGACACAGGTTCATAGCTTGGGAGTTCTCCTGATTCATCGCTGAGCCTGGAACCCCAGGTTTTGGCGGTGGCTAGGAGGGCTTTTGCACAAGTAAAACTTGTGTGCCAGTTGCACACGTACCCTGTGAAGTCAGACTTGGCCATAGTAGTCCACACTTTGGTTACATCCCAAATAGACTATGTGCAACATGCTCTACGTGGGTTTTTTTTAAAAGACTTTTTGGAAACTTCAAGTGGTCCAACAGGCAGCAGCCAGATTTCTTACCAGAGTGACGTACAGGGAGCACGCAATTACCTTGTTATGTCAGCTCCAGTGGCTGCCAGTCTGCTACCAAACACAATTCAGAGTACTGCCTTTAGCCTATAAAGCCCTAAACGGTTCTGCTCTCAATCCCACCTTCTTCGCAGGTGTGATTGATGAGAATAAGAGCCAGGATCTTCTCTATAGTGGCCCCTCGGCTATGGAATTCCCTCCCTGGTGAGATTACATCAGCCTCTTCTCTCCTGACCTTTAGGAAAAAACTTAAGACATGGCTTTGGGACCAAGCTTTTGACAAGTAATTGGAGCAGTACAATATGTGACTATGAATCAATGTGATTGACAAATAAAATGGCCCTGGATTATGTTTTCAATAGAGTATTTTAACTGATGTTTTAATAGTTAATGTTTTAATTATTTGGTTTTAATTGTAATTGTTTATTTGATATGTGTGTGTATGGCATCAAATTGCTGCCTGTTGTAAGCCTGCCTTGAGTCCCCTCTGAGGTGAGAAAGGCTGAATATAAATATGGCAAATAAATAAATGTCTTATGGGCTCCCTTGTTGTGCAGCGAGTGAAACCGCTAAGCTGCTGAACTTGCTGACTGAAAGGTTGACGGTTCAAGCCCTGAGAGCAGGGTGAGCTGTTAGGTCCAGCTTCTGCCAATCTAGCAGTTCAAAAACATGCAAGTGTGAGTAGAACAATAGGTATCTCTTCTGTGGGAATATAACAGTGCTCCATGCAGTCATGCTGGCCCCATGACCTTGGAGGTATCTATGGACAACGCTGGCTCTTCGGCCTAGAAATGGAGATGAGCACCACCCTTCAGAGTCAGACACGACTAGTCTTAATGTCAGGGAAAACCTTTACTTTTACTTTAAATGTCTCATACAAGATACACAATTATATTTAATGGCAAAATCAAGGTTTGCTTTTCGGATTTAAAACAAAACATTTTCAAGCCCATGGATTGTTAAATCCTTGGATACAGAAAGGATGGATGTACTATTTGATTGCTGTATGAATATTGAATTTTAATGTGTGGCAAACAATATATGTTCTGCCACCAAGTGAACTACATGTTTGAGATGATTAATAAGTCACAGTAATACATATTCACCATGAGTTTGGTTACCTATATACCGGTACTTATAATAGCAGAATTTTCAGAATAGAAAACAACAGAAAAATTCAGCTTTGCCTAGTATAGCGGAGCAAGTACTCGTTCTTATGCTACCAAGTTGTGAGGTGGTTTGGCAGGAAATAAATGGTTGATCTAAAAGTGGCCATATCCCCTATTTGAAATACTTCACTTGAAGGTAAATTTAGATTTACCAAATGTATGTTATTTAGTAACCCTTCCCTGCTGAATAATCCAAATAGTAAAACCACACACATTATGAATGCAATATAGAATTACCGAGCTCAGTTTTGGAGGCTGTTTCACAAATGAGGATAAGAGGTGACACAAGGCTGTTCGGGAGCAAGAGGAAGGTGTCCACTCAGAAAAAGCCCAAGACTTGTGGATGTACAGGAAAGCTTAAAACAAAAAATACCATGCTGTTCGCCCACCCCTGGAAACAGCTCAGTGGAAGCAGGACTGATTGGCATCAGAAGCTTGGCAAAGTTACTTTTTGGACATTTCCCAGAATTTCCTCTGTCTTTCCTTTGAAGCAGATCATGGATAAGGAGATCAATGTGGAGTACCACATGGTGTTGGTTGACACCCTGGAAATTAATCATGTACCAGAGCAGCCTGGTAAACATTTCATAATGTATAAGTAGGTGGTTATAAAGTACATTGGCCAAACATATGTGTGCAGACTGGAGAGATAGCTTCACATTCCAAAAGTTGCACTTTCTCAGGAGTTGTGTAAATGTTGTCCCTGGCATTGCCAAATCTCACTTGGAAACACCTCTCCACTTTGGACTTGATGGTGGGGAGATAATAAACTATTGTGCAACAGGTTAAGACAAGGCTGTATTGCTTGCTGGTCAATCGGTTGCACAACTGTGGGTTTCAGCATAAATACTGTACATTTAGCATAGCTATAATGCTATGCTGAAAAGAGCATAGGTGCCTGGTTCATATATCAGTTCTGATGTATATTGGGCTACTCAAGTAAATCCCAATGTGTTAACCTGAACACCCTTACATAAAACTCCTTGCATGGTGACTTATAAAAAAATCAACTCTGCATGAGATTACTCTCATATATGTACAGTATATATGTATATATTTGTGATTAGCAATTCAAGGGATTGGAATCAAATAAAGAAATGATAGTTTCTCCTTCGTGTGGTCTGTGAAATGCACACAAATGGGTTTACTCCTGCGCATGCGTAGAATCTCGGACATACTAGCTAAAAATTAAAGATTTACATATGCCCCTCCCACTCCCCGCCCCCCTCATCCCCCAATGCAGCTACCTAGTCAGTCCTTTTTCCGCCTAGCCAGCGAAAGGATCTTCGACTACTAGCTCCTGTTAGAAGTCCACGGATTGCCTCTACTATTCAGATAAGATGTCTTCTCTTTCTTTTAAAAGGTGCTCTGATTGTGGAGCAACCTTACCCGAAGAGGATGGACATCCTAAATGTCTCCTCTGTTTAGGAGAATCCCATATTCCCCAGTCCTGCAAGATATGCAGGACTTTTTCAAATAGAACCCTGAAAAACGGGATTCTAAGTTAAAGGCCACCTTATTTGAGCAGGCTTTGCTCTCTTCAGAGACTGGGCTCTCTCCTTCCACGAGCCAGCCCTCTCTGCCTTCTGGGACTCAGAATCCCAGCCCCCTGAGTGCTAAAACTAATAGTGCCATCCGTGAGTTGGCCTCTGACCCAGTCACTGAGCCACTCCGGAAGAAAAAACAAAAGGCTGCTAAAACTAGTAAGCCTAAAGAAAAATCTAAAGAGCCCCTGGCTCAGAAAACCCCAAGGCTCCTGGTTGGTCCTGGGCCCTCCAGTCCTTGTAATGCTGTGGCACAAAACAATGTGAGGCTCCTGGCTAGCTCTGCGCTCCCCAGTCCTCCTCTTGCTTTATGTGCAGCTGAGACGCTGCAACTTTTTCCTGAAGAGAGCACTCAATTTTCGGGGGTTGAAAATCCTCCCCACTTTCTCCCCAACCTCCTTTTCTCTCCGGTTCCCGAGCCTGAGCTGCCTTCGCCTCCCTCTCCTCCGCTCGCTCAGGCTCCCCCCCCCACCTTCCCTCCTGCCGGAGACCGACCTGGGCCACGTGGAGGCCAGCGCCACGCGGCCTCCCTTTTCCAGTTCGCAATCAGCTGCTGCTGCTTTCCCGCCATGGCGCGGCTCGGCGGAGACCGAGTCGCGCCACGTGGAGGCCAGCGCCACGCGGCCTTCCTCCTTTTTCTCCCGATCAGCTGCTGCTGCTTTCCCGCTGCTTCGAGGAAGCGCGCACTCGCCCCCGCAGCGCCGCGCGGCCGTGCGGCCACGCAGCGCTCTTCTCCTGAGGCTGACTTCCATGGGGATGACTTCCATCGCTCTCGGTCACGGAGCCCTCTGAAAGAGGGCTCCGGTGACCGAGCTCACCCCTGGGATTCTCCTTATGGGTATCCCTATGGATACCCCCCCCTACCCTCCTCCTTTCCCTCACTATGGCTACTACCCTCCTGAGCCTTATTCCCATCCAGATTTCTTCAGGTATCCGTGGCCCCCTGCCACGTATGCCCCGCAATCCGTGGCACCCCCTCCCCCTCCAGCTCTTCCAGCCCCTTCAGCCCCTCCCACTCCAGCCCCTTCTCTCCCCTGCTCCTGCCCCTCCTCAGTCTCCCCCTCACCTTCCAGTTGATGATAATGACGCGGATATAGAATCATCTTCTGGTGTGACTCCCATTCCCCCAGTGCCTGAACCTGAGACAGATCCTCAGCAGGCAGAAGAATATAAAAAGTTTTCTGCTTTGCTAATAAGGTTGGCCAGATCGCTGGGCGTGCAACCCCCTCCATCTGAGGACGTGGTTCAAGACCCTTATTTTACTTCCGCTGAGCAACAACAAACTCAGCAATCCACCATGTTGCCGACCATTCCTTATTTGGTCAAGTTACTAAAGGTCACTGGTGTTGCCCCGGCTTCCGTCCCCAGCACATCCAGGCGGGCAGAGAATCTATACCGAATCGACCTGTCCACCACTCCGTGGTTGGCCAGACTCCCGAAGGTGAATTCTATTGTTACGGATGCTCAGCCTAAGCCAGCCCAAAACAACCAGGCCGCCCCTTCTGACAAAGAAGGGAGGAAGCTTGACGCTATGGCCAAAATTTTTTATTCTTCCGCATGTCTGTCGGGCAGAATGGCACATTACGGCGTCTATATGAGCGTCTACCAATCCTACCTGTGGAATAAAATACTCCCTTATTTGGATCTCCTCCCAGTGTCCGAACAGCCTATGGCTAAGGCTTTCCATCAGGAGGCACTCACTTTGGCCACTCTCCAAAAGGACTTGGCCAAACATGGGGCAGATACTTCAGGCAAACTTATTGCTGGCTCAGTTGCCCTTCGCAGACATGCCTGGTTATGATCAGCAGCGTTGTCTTCTAACCAACGATCATTGATCGAAAATCTTCCCATGGATGAGGCTGGTCTCTTCAATCCTGAAACAGATTCTCAGTTGGAACATTCCCACAAAATGAAGCAGACACTAAATAAATACAGTCACCAATCCAACTCTGCCTACCAGTCCTATAGACAGCGTTGGCGCCCTTATTACCACCAGCCCTTTCGTGGCTACTTCAATACTGCCCGTACAGAGGAGGACAGCAGCCGCAGTTCCCCTCGCAAGGATACAGGCGTCCAGGCGCTCCATTCAGGGGTCAGTACCGAGGTGGTAGATCTTCAAATAACAAGACACGTCGTTTCTAACCTGTTTCTTAATAGGTTACGACCTTTCTTTTCAGTTTGGCAGTCCATCACCACAGATAGGTGGGTTCTGGACATTATTTTCCGGGGTTACGCCATAGAGTTCGAATCACTACCACCCCCTGTGAAGCCTGTTTCTACTCAGGCTTCCCCTACCCTAGTACAGGAAGTTGAATCCCTCCTTAAAGGAGCCATTTCTCCAACCCCATCCCACCTTATTGAATTCTGCTTTTTTCTAGATATTTCCTGGTAGACAAAAGAGATGGTGGTCTCCGGCCCATTTTGGACCTCAGGAGGTCAACCAATTTATCAAACCACGTAAATTCAGGATGGTCACTCTTCCCTCCATCCTCCCTTTTATCCCGAAGGGAGCATGGATGGCAACTGTTGACCTCAAAGACGCCTACTTCCACATTTCAATTCGGCAGTCCCACAGGAAGTACCTCACCTTTATGGTGGATGGTACCCCATATTCTTTTAACGTCCTTCCCTTCGGCCTCTCTACGGCCCCAAGGACTTTTACTAAATGTATGGCGGTCGTTGCCTCCCATCTACGTCAACAGGGCGTCACCGTATTTCCTTATCTCGATGACTGGCTTTTCTGTGCTGGGTCATGTGACCAGTTGTCGTCTGATATTGGTTATGCCTTATCTCTTTTACAGAGCCTGGGACTGATCGTCAACCACGAGAAATCTCACCTCTCACCTGCCCAGACGGTGCAATTCATAGGTGCTGTCCTAGATTCTGTGTCCCAGAGGGCCTACCTCCCGGAGGATCGCTTCCTCAATCTATGCCGTTCCATCCAGGCCATCCAATCCACCCACCAGTGCTCCGCCTGGACCGTCCAATCTATCCTTGGTCATATGGCTTCCACCACGAACGTTACCGCGTTCGCTCGCCTCCGCCCCCTCCAAGCGTGGTTCCTTTCTGTGTTCCAGCCAGGACTGGACAGCCAAAACATGATTCTCCACCCCCCCGCCCATGTCCTACGGGCCCTGTCATGGTGGACAGACAGATCCAATGTATGCTCGGGCCTCCCCTTCTCCCCCCCCACAGCCGTCCCTGTCCCTGACGACAGACGCGTCATCCACGGGATGGGGCGCTCACCTCCAAGACCTGACTATCAGCGGTCACTGGTCTCTCCACGAAAAGAGACTTCACATAAATGCCCTAGAACTCACGGCAGTGGAGAAGGCCCTTCGGTCATTCGTGACCGTAGTCTCCAACCAGGTGATTCAAGTCCTCACGGACAACACCTCGGTGAAATGCTACATCAACAGACAAGGCGGCACTCGCTCTCCCACTCTTCTCTCCATATCCCTTCGGATATGGGAATGGTGCATCCTCCACAACACGTTCCTCCAGGCCATCCATCTCCCAGGCCTTCAGAACACGTTAGCCGACTCACTGAGCAGGACGTCGTCCACCACTCACGAGTGGCAGCTCAATCCCCGCCATTTCCTCTCTCTGATCAGGCGTTGGCACACCCCCCAAATAGATCTATTTGCATCACACCTCAACACCCATTGCCGCAGATATTGCGCGAGACTCCAACCTCACGCATCCCCAGACTGTCTAGGAGACGCATTCCTATACCACTGGTCCCCGGGTCTCCTATACGCATTTCCTCCACTCCCACTTCTCTCCAGGGTGGTCGCAAAGTTGCTGTCCGACAACTCGGACTGTATCCTGATAGCCCCTTGGTGGCCTCGTCAGCCGTGGTTCACACCCCTTCTTCAGGCCTCCCAGGGAGACTTCCTCCGTCTGCCGCTAGATCCCGACCTCCTCTCCCTTCAGCAGGGTCTCGTCCTACACCCAGACCTCCCATCTCTCCACCTTACAGCGTGGAGGATCAGGCCCTGTCCCACCTCTCCGACCCTGTCCGCCTGATAATCCAGGCGGCACAAAAGGTTTCCACTAAAAAGGCTTACACTTATAAGTGGGACAAGTTCCGGGCCTTTGTCCAGCCATTGGGCCATTTGCCTCAGTCGGCTCCTATATCAGTTGTTTTAGATTTCCTTGTCCACCTCTCTACGAAAGGTTTCTCCCTTTCCTCCGTTAAATGTTATTTGGCATCCCTTTCCTGGTACAGGAAGAAATTTGGCCTCCCGTCCCTCTTCCAGGATCCCATGGTAGGCATGTTTCTACAGGGTTATAAGAAGTCCTTCCCTCCAGTTTCTCCTCCACCTCCGTCTTGGAGTTTGGAACTCGTTCTCTCCCAACTTTCTAAGCCCTCCTTTGAACCTATGGCAGCCTGCCATATCTCCCATCTCTCCTGGAAAACAGCCTTCCTTGTGGCCATTACCTCGGCCAGAAGAGCCAGTGAAATCACAGCATTCCGCTCTGACCCTCCTTTCATTCGGTTTCATGAAGATAAAGTGGTCCTCTGGACGGATGTCACTTTTCTTCCCAAAGTTGTTTCCCACTTCCATATGACTCAGGACATTGTCCTGCCTACCTTTTTTCCTAAACCTTCATCCTCTCTGGAGGTTGCCCTCCACTCCCTGGATGTTAAGAGGGCTTTGTCCTTCTATTTACATAGAACAGCCCCTTATAGAAAATCCCCCAAGTTGTTTCTCAAATATAGGGAAGATTCCCTCGGACTTCCCATTTCTTCCCAACGGTTAGCCTCTTGGATAGTTCTGGCAATCCGACTGGCTTATCAGTTAGCCCATAAGGAATTACCTGTTGGTGTTAAAGCCCATTCCACAAGGGCTATTTCTACATCCCAAGCGTTTTTTTTTACGGGGGTGTTTCTGTTGACCAAATTTGTAAGGCTGCTACCTGGGTGACCCCATCGACGTTTACAGCGCACTACAAGCTCGACGTTCTCGCGAAGAAGGATGCATCCTTCGGCAGAGCCGTTCTGTTCTCCTGTGTGGCATGACCCACCTCCAAGGTAAATAAGCTTGTTAAGTCACCCATTTGTGTACATTTCACAGACCACCTGAAGGAGAAGGTTAGGTTGCTTTCCTGTAACCGTGTTTCTCCGAGTGTAAGGTCTGTGAAATTCACACAGAACCCACCCGTCCTCCCCTCTGATGTCATGCCTAGGTTCCTGCCGCTGTCTGGCGGTAAAGGACTGACTAGGTAGCTGCAGTGGAGGATGAGGGAGGGCGGGGAGTGGGAGGGGCATATGTAAATCTTTAATTTTTAGCTAGTATGTCCGAGATTCTACGCATGCGCGGGAGTAAACCCATTTGTGTGAATTTCACAGACCTTACACTCGGAGAAACACGGTTACAGGTAAGCAACCTAACCTTTCCTATAGTTGCTTTCCTTGGAATACAAAACTGAATGCCGTCAGCTCTCCACATAACACAGATTCAATCATCCACAGCTTGAAATTATCCTCTCCCAAATCCAAAGAGCTAATCTTGATTTTGCCATTTTATATAATGAGACTTGTATAACGGTGCTCCATGCAGTGATGCCGGACACATGACTTTGGAAATGTCTATGGACAACACCGGTTCTTTGGCTTGGAATTGGAGATGAGCACCACCTCCAACGTTACGTCGGACTCAACTAGACTTAATGTCAAGGGGCAACCTTTACCGTATAATGAGCCTTTGGTATCTATGGATTTTGGGATCCACAGGGATCCTGGAACCAAACCGCGGTGAATCTAAGGGTCCTTCATAGTAATTTACTGGATTGTGCCATTAGATCTCCTTGTTTCTCAATGACTACTTAATTCTGTACTTGCCTGTGTATTCCTGAATATATATATACCCCATATTTCTTTGATTTGATACTTAAATACACACTAGTTTAAGTACTATCAACAAAAAAGCTGTATGTATATAAAATGCACCTACGATTCTAAGATGCACCCATTTTTAGATAAATGTACTGTATATAGGGAGAAAGAGTGTCTTAGAATAATAGGAAATACAATATATGTATTTGGAGGGGCTGACACAAGATGACACAAATGTTTTTTAAAATTTTTATTTTCATATTTATATGTATTTTTCTTGTTCTTAATTTCTGTTGTAATGTGTCATGACATGTTAGCCACCTTACGTCCCTATGAAGAAAAAAGATGAGATTAAATTAAAGTGTGTGTGCGTGTACACACACAAACACACACAGATGTTCCCTCTATGTGTAAATTTATATGTTTTTGTACAGGATGACTGCACCCTATAAAGAAGAGCTTTCCACACTTTTCATGTTGGTGACACACTTTTAAGACATGCATCATTTTGCAACACAGTAATTCAGTTTTACTAGCATACTGAAGGCCACACCAACCCCTTGTAAGAGATATACATTGTAATAACGAAATGCTTTTGATTTTAAAATAATATTAGAGGGGAGGAAAGCCTCCCAGATCACCTTAACTTTGTGTGAGCATCTCTCCTCTGAACAGTCTTCTTTTCCATATATATTTGTGTGTGCGTGCGCACGTATTATATATACACACATACACACACACACACACACACACACACACACATATATATACTTATACATGACCCTCATCATGTCTCCCCTTCTGTAGGCTAAACATGCCCAGCTCTTTCAGTCACTCCTAAATGTGATGGTCATTTGTTGGCCTGAAAGGTGTATTGTGTCCAAATTTGGTGTCAATTCGTTCAGTGGTTTCTGAGTTATGTTAATCTCACAAATGAACATTACATTTTTATTTATACAGATACTAGCCATCCCCTGCCATCCATTGCTGTGGCCCAGTCAGTGTATTTGTGTATTGTGTGTGTGTATATGCGTGTGTGTATATATTTGTGTATATGTTTATATGTTTGTATGTATGTATGTATGTGCGTGTGTGTGGTTTTGCGCATGCTTTGTAATGGTTTTTTTTTTGCTTTTATAGTCTCTTCCGCTGTGTTTTTTCAGTGTTTCTATGAGTGATGGCCCAGTCAGTGTATTTGTGTTTTGTGTGTGATGAAGAGCAGAAACCGGCAAATGTGACAGTCAGCTGGTTGGCTTTTCTTTTTAAAAATATTACTTTAAAACAAACAGGTTATTCCCAGGGCGCAGATAGCAGTTAGGGATAAAATTATCATAGGAAAAATATGACACCAAAATGGAGTCGATTCACCATCTTGCGGATACGGGGGCCAATGGAGGCCAATGGAGATCTCCGTATCCACGGTTTGGGGGAGCACAGCTCCAGCCTCTCCGAGACACCACAAAGGCATCCGGGCAGGCCTGCAATGTTCCGCGGCCCGGAAAAGGTTGGTTTATGATTTTGGTTAGTTTAAGTCAGTAAGAAACACAATGTAAGATTATGGAGAGTTAAAATGTAACAATTAATTGGTTCTTTATTGGGGGATTTGTTACAAAGGAAACAATGCAGAAACAGAGTTTTTATTTGAGCTGCTGCTATAGCCACACTTCCCATCAATGCAGGCCTAACAAAGCACCCAGGAACTGTGGAACTCCCTGCTGCAGGTCAAATCAGTTTGAATGCATGGGGATTCCTATGGCTCGATTCCACTTGTTGAGTTATGTTAATCCCACAAACATACATTACATATATACACATACACTCTCACTCTCGGCATTACTTCGCGAACGAAGATTCTTAGGAAGGACTCATCCCATGCTTTTTACAAGTGCATTGATGACTATAAAGGCCAATCTGAGATAGGCAAGTTCGGTTGCAGAAAGCACAGCAGAAAGTCTCCTTGGGTGATGCTGTTGCGGTTCTTTCTGCATTGTCTTTTCTCTTCAAGACCCATTCGGCATGTCTTCTCGAAAGAGGCTGCAGCATTGTGGATAGTGCGTCTCCATGCCTCCCGATGTGAGGCCATGGTGGACCATTTTTGGTGATCAATCTGGCCGAGCCTGAGATGTTGTTTCAGGGAGTCCTTATATCTCTTTTTTGGGGCACCTCTCTGGCGCTGACCCGTGGCGAGTTCACCATCTTTGGGAGGCGGTGGTCCTCCATCCTAGATACGTGCCCTGCCCAGTGCAGCTGTGTTCTCAATAGCATGGCCTCAATGCTGGTGATCCCTGCTTGCTCAAGGACAGCAACATTAGTCACATAGTCCGTCCAGTGTATATTTAGGATTGTGCGAAGACAGCACTGATGAAAGCGTTCGAGGAGTTGTAGGTGTTGGCGATAGGTGACCCATGTTTCAGACCCATAAAGGAGAATAGACAGTACGATAGCTCTGTACACACTGATTTTGGTGCTTTGCCTCAGGTGCTTGTTGCTCCAGACTCTTTTGTGAAGCCTTCCAAATGCACTATATGCCTTTGCTAATCTATGATCTATCTCTTTATCAATCTTGGCATCTGAAGAGATGATGCTTCCCAGGTAGGTGAACTGCTGAACGGACTTAAGCACAGACGGTGTTCCTCCTGTAGGGTGTGCTGGGGCCCGTTTTGCCCATGCGGTCCCTTTTGGAAGTCATTTAGGGCCTCCTTATGGTGTGCTGGGGCCCAATTTGCCCATGCGGTCCCTTTAGGTATTTGTTTAGGCCCTTTTAAGGGTGTGCCAGGGCCTGTTTTGCCCATGCGGTCCCTTTTGGAAGTTGTTTAGGGCCTCCTTAGGGTGAGCCAGGGCCCGTTTTGCCTATGCAGTTCCTTTAGGAAGTTGTTTTGGCCCTCTTTAGGGTGCGCAGGGGCCCGTTTTGGGAACCTCTCCCTATGAACCTTCAAGATGCTTAAGATCATCCGGAGAGGCCCTGCTCCCGGTCCCCCCTGCTTTGCAGGCGCGATTGGTGGGGACGAGACAGGGCCTTTTCAGTAGTGGCTCCTCGGCTTTGGAACACCCTTATGACATCAGATCAGCCTCCTCCCTCCTGACATTTCGCAAGAAGGCCAAGATCTGGATGTTTGACCGGGCATTTGCAGATGTAGTAGGACTATCAAATAGAGACCTACGGAACAACGACGTTGCAACTGGAAACCGATTTAATAATGAGACGCTGATATTGTGTTTTTAATGTTAAGTGCTAATTTGTATATGATGGAATTGTGTAGATAATTGTTGATACGTTTGTCTTGGGCAGTTTTGCCATTTGTACACCGCCTCGAGTCGCCTTCGGGCTGAGAGAGGCGGTCTAGAAGCAAACTAAATAAAATAAATAAATAAACATGACCACGGCGGCTAGAATCGTCTACGCAAGATCCTGGAAACAAAAGTCAAGACCTCATAAAGAAGAATGGTTAGAAAAAATCCTGGATATAATGAATATGGACAAGTTGACATTTCTGATCATGAAGTCACAGAATAAATGCAGTAAGATGACAGATTGGTCTTCAATGAAGAGCTGGGCAAAGGATAATGGAATTAAGATAATGATTTAAATATAAAACAGACCCACCACCAAGGGAAAGAAGAGAGACTACAAATAACTGTATAAATAAGAGACAATATATCATTGGCTTAACCTACTATCCGGAGATACGGAAGAAACACCCCCCCTTCTACCTCTCTTTCCCCCTCCCCCCTTTTTTCTCTTATTTTTCCCCACTCCTTTCTCTTTTTCCCACTACTATCCTATACCCTAAATTGTTCCACCACTTTTATTGTTATTTGAAAACCCTAATAAAAAATTAAATTAAAAATAAATAAATAAACCTGACGGGGATGATGGTGTTCTTCCTGTAGTGCGGGCTGGTAGAGGACCTCCGTTTCCTTCAGGCTAACAAATATATACTAACACATATACACGGACTGGGCCACAGCAACGCAAGGCAGGGGATGGCTAGTATATAGATAGAGATAGATATATAGACACATACACACACAGAGTATATGTGCATCTGTGTGTGTGTTTGTACTCCTTTAAATGCACTGAAAAGCCTTTGATTCAGCACACAATATTGCAGGAGGGGAGGGGAGGCTCCTAGATCAGTGTTTCCCAACCAGTGTGCCGTGAGCGATCATCAGGTGTGCCATGGGAAATTGGAATCTCCAATACCCTTTCTTCCCCCTCCTGCCGAACACTTTTTCTTCTCCACTCGGGCTACCTTTTTCTCAGCGTGAGCATGTTTAGGAAGGAAGGGGGGAGGGAGGAAGACGTGACCTGTGTGGGCGCTACTGCGCAGACTCGCCCCACGTCTTCCTCCCTCCCCTCCACAGTGCTCTCTGGATACAGGTGAACTACAACTCCAAAACTCAAGGTCAATGCCCACCAAACTCTTATAGTATTTTCTCTTGGTTATGGGAGTTCTGTGTGGGAAGTTTGATTCCATTCCATCATTGGTGGAGTTCAGAATGCTCTTAGATTGCGGGTGAACTATAACTCCCAGCTGTTGAGTAAGACCTTCGTGTGTGTCTTTCTGCCATTCCTGCCAGGATATCTATGTTGTGTTCATCGAAACAGGTCCAGGTTTCACACTGAGTGTATAAATACATTTAAAAACATATTAACTATATGTATTACTGTGTTAGAGTGTCATTTTGGTTGGTGGTGTGCCCCAGGATTTTGTAAATGTAAAAAACGTGCCGCGGCTCAAAAAAGGTTGGGAAACACTGTCCTAGATCAGTATTTCCCAACCACTGTACCACGGCACACTAGTGTGCCGTGAGCGATCATTAGGTGTGCCGTGGGAAATTAGATTCTAATCTATCTGATGTCATGTATAAAGTTTGCTACTCTGTCTCCGGAACCTCAGGGTCCCTGTTTTTGGGAGGGCCGCGCAGTAGGGCGGACCTGTTTGGGCCCGTTCTGCTCCAGCGGGGAGCACTTTTGGCCCAGCCCAGCCCTGTTGGTGCTGTGCGAGGTGTGAGTCAGAGAGCAGCGAAGCCCGAGCGCTAAAGGCAGGCAGGCAGGCAGGCAGGCAGGCAGGCAGGCAAGCAGGCAAGGGGCAGGTAGGTGGGCAGGGAGTCAGCCAGCTAACGGGGGAAAGGAGGGAAGGAAACTCGTGGAAGAAATATGGGTTCCCCAAAGGCCATCCAGCCTGACGCCCTTCAGCCAAGCAGAAAGGCACCATGCAAGCCTTCCCCACAGATGGGCGTGGAGACTCTGGCTATACATTAAGGCAGGCAGCATCTTTATTAAAGGCTTGGAAGAAGGTTTAGACTAGATATGGTCAAACTTGGGCCTTCCTCCAGGTGTTTTGGACTCCAACTCCAACACTGTGTCCTGTTCTGGGCACCACAATTTAAAATCAAGATATTATAATTGTATATTTACATTACATGTGATATTGCAAATAATATTGCGATATAATTGTTATAATACAATGTGGTATGCAATTGTTGTACTGTGACAACGACATAGTATATTGTATTTGATATTATCGTATAATATAGTATGGTATACGTATATTGTGTATACATATAATATTGATAATGTTGTAATGTAATGCAATATAATAATAATATACTATATAACTATATATTTTGTGTTCATCGAAACAGGCCCAGGTTTCACACTAAGTGAGTGTATAAATACATTTAAAAACATATTAACTATATGTATTACTGTGTTAGAGTGTCATTTTGGTTGGTGGTGTGCCCCAGGATTTGGTAAATGTAAAAAATGTGCCGCGGCTCAAAAAAGGTTGAAAAACACTTGTCCTACTAGATCAGTGTTTCTCAACCAGTGTTCTGTGGCACACTAGTGTGCCATGAACAATCATCAGGTGTGCTATGGGAAATTGGACCCTCCAATACACTTTCTTCCCCCTCCTGCCGAACACTTTTTCTTCTCCACTCGGGCTCCCTTCTTCCCAGCCTCGCTCTGCTCGCTTTGCCTCGCTTTGCTCTGGGGCGAGTCTGTTCAGTATCGCCCGCACGGGTCACGTCCTCCTCCCTCCCCCTCCCCTCCTGAACACGCTCACGCTGCCCCCTCGGATCAAAATGGCAGCAGAAGCAGCAGTGTAGAAGAAAAAGTAAGTGTTCAGCAGGAGGGGGAAGAAAGGGCGCGAAGGGGAAGGGGGAGGAAGAGGTCTCTGTCGAAAGCTGGCATGGGCAAACTTGGATCTTCCAGGTGTTTTGGACTCCAACTCCCACCATTCCTAGCAGCCTCAGGCTCTTTTCCCCCCCCCCCCAGGCACTTAAGCAGGAAAGGGCCTCAGGCTGTTAGGAATGGTGGGAGTTGAAGTCCAAAGCACCCAGAGGGCCGAAGTTTTCCCATGCCTGTTTTAGGGACCTTAAAGTGGTGAGCCTCCTTCCAACATTGTGATTCTGGATAGAACAGAAACAACAACATAACATAACATAAGAACATAAGAACATAAGAAGAGCCATGCTGAATCGGACCTCAGCCCATCTAGTCCAGCATTCTGTATCACACAGTGGCCCACTAGTTGTACACAGGGATCTGTAGCAGAAAGGAGGGCAAAACCCTCACCTGCTCCCGACCCCCACAACCAGTACCCGGGGAAATCCTGCCTACCTCAACCAACACAGAGGTGGCACTTGGATGTCCATTTCAGTAACTACTGATTTCCTTGGTATCCATGAATCTGTCTAATCCTGCCTTGAAGCTGTCCAGGCTGACCGCTGTCACAACCTCCTCTGGAAGTGAGTTCCATAACCCAATGACCCTCTGGGTGAAGAAATATTTCCCTTTATTAGTCCTAACTTTCCTACCTTGGAGCTTTAGGGAGTGCCCCCTAGTCCTAGTGTTGTGTGACAGAGAAAATATTTTTTCTTTATTCACCTTTTCTATCCCATGCATGATTTTATACACTTCGATCAAGTCACCTCTTAAACGCCGTCTTTCAAGGCTGAAAAGACCAAGGCGTTGCAACCTGATTTCATAAGGGAGCTGCTCCATCCCTTGGATCATTTTTGTTGCCCTTCTTTGTACCTTTTCCAGTTCCGTTATATCCTTCTTGAGGTGCGGTGACCAGAATTGTACTCCAGATGTGGCCTCACCATAGATTTGTAGAGAGGCAATACAACATTTGCCGACCTATTTTCGATTCCCTTCCTGATCATGCCAAGCATAGAATTTGCTTTTTCACTGCTGCAGCGCACTGGGTTGACATCTTCATTGAGCTGTCCACCAAAATGGTTTGAGTCCACAGTGCTCTCTGGATATAGGTGAACTACAACTCCAAAACTCAAGGTCAATGCTCACCAAACTCTTATAGTATTGTGTCTTGGTTATGGGAGCTCTGTGTGGGAAGTTTGTGTCTTTCTGCCATTCTTGCCAGGATATCTATGTTTTGTTCATCCAAACAGGCCCAGGTTTCACACTGAGTGTATAAATACATTTAAAAACATATTAACTATATGTATTACTGTGTTAGAGTGTCATTTTGGTTGGTGGTGTGCCCCAGGATTTGGTAAATGTAAAAAATGTGCCGCGGCTCAAAAAAGGTTGAAAAACACTGTGTAACTAGATCAGTGTTTCTCAACCAGTGTGCCAGGGCACACTAGTGTGCCGTGAGCAATCATCAGGTGTGCCGTGGAAAATTGGAACCTCCGAAGGGGGGGGGGGAGAGAAGAGTCTAGTGTGTTGAAGTATAAAAACCCTAAGAAATCTACCTTGATAAAGGCACAAAATTGCAAACACCCCCCCCTGTTGTCTACTTGGTCTCTCCCTCTCCATGCATTGGGACGGCCTGTCTCCCTTTCCCCCAAGTAGAGACCTCCCTTGCCTCCCATGCGAAATCAGGGTGGGGCCTTACTGGTACATTATTTAAAGGCATTTAAATCATGATCTGATCTCCTCATTATATCCCCATTAATGGGGTTATTGGGATAACAATACAAAAGGTAGGGTAGACCCTCCTTCACCCAGTCTCAGAGACCTCAGCCCTCTGAATCCTCCTGGGGGTTCTGGGGGTTCTGTGTGGGAAGTTTGGCCCAGTTCTATCATTGGTGGGGTTCAGAATGCTCTTTGATTGTAGGGGAACTATAAATCCCAGCAACTACAACTCCCAAATGTCAAGGTCTATTTCCCCTGAACTCCATCTGCGTTCATATTTGGGCATATTTTGTATTCATGCCAAGTTTGGTCCTGATCCAACATTGTTTGAGTCCACAGTGCTCTCTGGATATAGGTGAACTACAACTCCAAAACCCAAGGTCAATGCCCACCAAACTCTTAGAGCATTTTCTCTTGGTTATGGGAGTTCTGTGTGGGAAGTTTGTGTCTTTCTGCCATTGCTGCCAGGATATCTATGTTGTGTTCATCCAAACAGGCCCAGGTTTCACACTGAGTGTATAAATACATTTAAAAACATATTAACTATATGTATGACTGTGTTAGAGTGTCATTTTGTGTCATTTTGGTTGGTGGTGTGCCCCAGGATTTGGTAAATGTAAAAAATGCGCCGCGGCTCAAAAAAGGTTGACAAACACTGTGTAACTAGATCACCTCAGCAAGCTGAGGGGAAGATCTGGGGGCGCGTTGTGTTGTGGTGGTGGTGGTGGTGGTTGCTGCTGCTGCTGGCTCCTGTGAGGCCTGTGAGGCCGGCCTTCCTCCTCCTCCTCCTGCTCCCCCCTCCCTCCTGCCACATCCTCCTCCTCCTCCTCTTCTGGCGTCAGCGGAGGGAAGCCTGGTCCGCCATATTGGAAGAGAAGCCTTCGCCGCCGCCGTCGCTGGCTCCTGAGGCGGGCGCGGGCCGGGCCTCAGCCTCAGCCTCCCTCTCTCCTTCCTTCCTTCATCCCTTCCCTCTCTCCGCCATGACTTCGCTGACCCAGCGCAACTCGGGCCTAGTCCAGCGCCGCACCGAGGCCTCCCGCAGCGCCGCCGACAAGGAGCGGGTGGCCGGGGGAGGCCTAGGCGGCGGAGGAGGAGGAGGAGGAGGGGGCGGCCTCGGCGGGGGCACCGGCACCGGAGGCCCCGAGGAGGATGGGCGGCGGGACGACGCCGGCGACGAGGAGAAGGGCGACTCCAAGGAAACGCGGCTGACGCTCATGGAGGAGGTGCTGCTGCTGGGCCTCAAGGACCGAGAGGTGCGCCCACCACCACCACCACGAAGCCGGGCTCGCCTGGAGAAGCAGGCCGCGTTCGGAGGGAGGTTGGGAGGTTGGGGGACTCTAGAGCAGGCCTGGGCCTACTTCGGCCCTCGCTCCAGGGGTTTTGGACTTTCAACTCCCACAATTCCTAACAGCCGGTGTTCTTCCTGTAGTGCGGGCTGGTAGAGAACTTCCGTTTCTGGGAGTTGTGGGAGTTGAAGTCCAAAACCCCTGGGGGGAGGGCCGAAGTAGGCCCAGGCCTGAAGACATTAGGGCACTTTTGACATGACTTTGACTGCTATGTAATCCTGGGATTTGTAGTTTGGTGAGGTAGTCAAGACTAATAGTTCTTCCAGGCTGCATGGTTATGTGCCAGGAGCATTCTCTCCTGCTGTTTTGCCTGCATCTGTGGCAAACATCCCCAGAGGTGTGTTCAGGGGTCTGTGGGAATGAGGCAAATGGGGTGTCTATCTATCTATCTATCTATCTATCTATCTATCTATCTATCTATCTATGGGAGTGTCAGCAGGTTAAATCGCTGAGCTGATGAACTTGCTGTCCGAAAGGTTGGCGGTTCAAATCCGGAGAAACGGGGTGAGTTCCCAGTGTTAGCTCCAGCTTCTGCCAATCCATGCAAATGTGAGTAGATCAATAGGTACCGTATTGGCAGGAAGGTAACGGTGCTCCGTGCAGTCATGCTGGCCACATGACCTAGGAAGTGTCTACAGACAATACTGGCTCTTCGGCTTTGAAATTAAAATGAGCATCACCCCCCTGGGTTGGGCACGACTAGTCTTAATAATAATAATTAATAATAATAAAACTTTATTTATACCTCGCCACCACCTCCCCAAGGAGACTCAGGTTAGCTTACATGGGGTGAGTTCCCATTGTTAGCTTCAGCTTCTGGCAATCCAGCAGTTCGAAAACATGCAAATGTGAGTAGATCAATAGGTACCGTATTGGCAAGAAGGGAACGGTGCTCCATGCAGTCATGCTGGCCACATGACCTAGGAGGTGTCTACAGACAATGCTGGCTCTTCGGCTTAGAAATTAAAATGAGCATCACCCCCCAGAGTTGGGCACGACTAGTCTTAATAATAATAATTAATAATAAAACTTTATTTATACCTCGCCACCACCTCCCCAAGGGAGACTCAGGTTAGCTTACATGGGATGAGTTCCCATTGTTAGCTCCAGCTTCTGCCAATCCAGCAGTTTGAAAACATGCAAATGTGAGTAGATCAATAGGTACCGTATTGGCAGAAAGGTAACGGTGCTCCATGCAGTCATGCTGACCACATGACCTAGGAGGTGTCTACAGTCAATGCTGGCTCTTCGGCTTAGAAATGGAGATTTCAAATCACTGACCAGGCCCAAAATTGACAGTAAGACTTCATTAGCTTGATTTTTCTGACTAGACCTTACTTAAGGGATACTGTTTAACGCCTGAATTGACAGTAAGTCTTCATTAACTTGATTTTCCGACTAGGCCTCAGTTCATGGGACATTGCGTATGGCCTGAATTGACAGTAACCTCCCTTGGCACACAGAGCCCCTATGACCCATGCTACATTCTACTGCAGTTTGGAGGAGGGTGGACCATGGATGATGGGGCTTGATGTACCTCTATAGATTATGGGATTTGGTAGTACTTTCAAACCCTTCATTCCCCACAGACCATTGTGGCCCAGAACCAAGACTGATAAAGACCAAACTTGGCACACAATGCCCCCATGACCCACACTCCATCCGACTGCAGTTTAGAAGAGGGCGGACCATGGATGATGGGATTTCAAGTACCTCCACTCACTTCCCGAGGCCGCTGCGACCCTCATCCTGTGATTGAGGAAGGCCACACTTCACACACAAAGCCCCCATGACCCACTTTACATCCTGGTGCAGTTTGGAGGAGGGTGGACCACGGATGATGGGACTTGAGGTACCTTCACTCATTTCCCGAGAAATTGAGATGAGCACCACCCCAAGAGTTGGGCACGACTAGTCTTAATAATAATAATAATAAATAATAATAAAACTTTATTTAAACCCCGCCACCATCTCCCCAAGGGGAATCGGGGCGGCTTACTATGAGGCCAAGCCCGATAACACATAATAAAATAATACAAAGCAAATAATAAAACAATACAATCAATATAACTCAGACATAAGCAATATCAGACAATTTAAAACCATGGCCGGGCCAGATGTAATATATTAAAATTTTAGAATAAATAAACACTAGACACCAACAGAGGTAGAACATATGTAACAGGAGGGTTTAAGGGATAATGTGGGGCAATCTACCCAACAGGTGGTTAAAGTGCTTATGAGGACATATTGCAAAGAATTGGTCAGAACAGGGCGTTGTTTACTTGTCCAGGGGAAACTTTTACCTTTATTATTTGGGAATGGACAACTTCCATGTTATGTACGGCAGCTCCACTGGCTGCCGGTCCGCTTCCAGGCTAAATACAAAGTGCTGGTTATTACCTATAAAGCCCTAAATAGGTACCGGACTATTTAACAATCCTCATCTCTGTTTACAAACTCACCTGGACACTGCGATCCATGGAGGAGGCCATCCTCCCAGTCCCACCCCGTCTCAAGCGGGGCTAGTGGGAACGAGAGAGGGGGCCTTCTTCGTGGTTAACCCTTCCCTCTGGAACTCCCTCCCCAAAGAAATCAGAACAGCTCCTTCTCTCCTCTCCTTCAAGAAACAACTAAAAACTTACTTTTGTATGCTAGCTTACGGAGAGGAAGATTATTAGTTTTTACCTTTGATTCTAACGTGTCTGACAATGTTGGCAACACATTCCTTAACTAATTGAAGAGCTATATATATATTATATGTTGTATTTTTATATTTTATATAGATTTTAGCAGCTTAACTGTTAGAGATACCCTCGGCGAAATCGGCTAAACTGACATCTACTCGCCGGAGGGCGTTCTCCGTTATAGCTCCTACGCTGTGGAACGCCCTCCCGGCTGGAACGCGGGCTATAAAGGTCCTGCTCCCGTTTAGACGCGCCTGCAAAACTTATTTGTTTAAGCAGGCCTTCGGTGAGTAGGTCCTGCCCATGTTCGCTTTAGCCACTGTGCTGGGGTGTCACGCTTTCTAATTTCTGAACTGTTACTGGGGTTTTTGTATTTTGCTGTTTTATCTGTTTATTTGTCTTAGATGTTTTTTCGCATTGCTTGTGTGTAGTTGTACCTTCGGTTCCTGTGAGCCGCGAGCCTCAGGGAGTCGGCGGCATAGAAACCCGAATAATAAATAAATAATAATAAATAAATAAATAAATGTGGTTATTGATGAGGCCTGACTGAGTTATATCTTTTAGCCAAGGTTGTTAAATTGTTTTATTCTTGACTGTTGTTAACTGTTTGCTTCAAGGGTTTAACATTTGTTATTAGCACAGGGCATTTAATGTTTGCCATTTTTTGTTTCTGGAGGCCGCCCTGAATCCCCCCAAGAGAGTGGCGAGTTAAAAATAAAGTTTATTATTGTTGTATCTATAGAGCAGGGGTGCTCATTAGGTAGATCGCTATCGACTGGTCGATCCCAGGACCAAAGGAGGTCGATGCTGGATGGGGCACTTCTGAGGGGGCGAAGCCAGGCCGCACAAAGCCCCGTCCCCTTCCCCCCGGCTTTAGCGCTTCCGCAGCTTCTGGAGGGAAGAGGGAGGGGGGAATGCGAAGCCAGTAGTGGCATAGATAGCCACTACTAGCTTGGCATCCCCCCCTTCCTCCAGAAGCGTTGGAAACACTAAAGCCAGAGCAGAAGGGGGCGGAGCCAGGCTGTGCGAAGCCCCGTCCCCTTCCCTCTGCTCTGCCCTGGTAGATCTTTCAGACTTGGTTTTATTAGAAGTAGCTGGCATGCTGAAAAAGTGTGGGCACCCCTGCTATAGAGTGTTCCTGGTGGGAGAAAGAACTCTTGTCTGCCTCATTCCCACAGACCTCTGAACAAATCACACACACACACACACACACACACACACACTATATCCACACATATACATACACCCCCCCCCCCAATTCCTTCATTCCCACAGACTTCTGAACAGACCTCTTTCTACCTGGAATACTCCAGATAGATACACACACACACACCACTTGCCTCATTCCCACAGACCTCTGAACAAACCTCTCCCACTCGGAGTACTCCACAGATATAGATACACACACATCCCACTTGACTCTTTCCCCCAGACCTCTGAGGATGCGTGCCATAGATGCAGGCGAAACGTCAGGAGAGAATGCTCCTGAAACATGGCCATATAGCCCGGAAAACTCAAAGCAACCCAGTGATTCCTGCCATGAAAGCCTTTGACAACACAAAGCTAATGGTTGTATAAAATTACCGCTCCCATGATTCTGTAACATTAAAGTGCTGCCAAACTGTATTCATTTTACAGTATAGACCAGGCATGGACCAACTTTGGTCTTCCAGGTGTTTTGGATTTTAATTCCCACAATTCTTAACAGCTGGTAAAATGTTAGGTACTGTGGGAGTTGAAGTCTAAAACACCTGGAGGAGGGCCGAAGTTGGTCCATGCCTGGACTGTAGATGCACTCTGTTGGGGTTTGTTTCCAGGAATATTTCCCCTGTCGTAGATACCAGAACGTGTGGAAGCTAATGTCCCATTATATACAATGGTGTAATAAAATGGTGTCCCTTGTATCAAATGACAAAATTTAATTTTGCTTTTTGAGGATTTTAAAAAGTATTTTAAAGTTGTGCGTAGTGGAATCTGTTTATACAAAATCCATGGATGTGGTGGGCTGACTGTAAGCTGTTTGAGGAGGCAAAATAGAGAGTTTGGAGGATGGGTAACAAGGCTGTAATGATGATGATGGTCATTTATTTGTTGTGAGTAGTGGAATCTGTGGGTATAGAATCCATGGGTGCGGTGGGTCAACTAGTAAGTTTGAGAAGGCAAAATAGTGAGATTGGAGTATAGGGCAGCAAGGCTGTGATGATTATGTGATGATGGTCATGGTCATTTATTTACCTAGCACCATCAATGTACATGCCACTCTACAAGTAAAAGAACCCAAAACAGCGAGTCTTGCCAAAGATGTACAATCTGAAATATTTATGTGTGTACATACACCACAGAGCGACAGAAGAAACAATTACATCTATACGATCTAATTGTAAAACAATTATCCATAAAATGCAATATCATATAATATAAAGCAAACTGGCCAATGTATGAAATCAAAATATACAAGATTATAAAACAATATTAAATTAAAGGTGCTGAGAGATGGCTACAAAGGAAGGCTGTTAAGAGGAAAGATAGGAGTTGGGATGGAGAGGACTATTCCACAAGTTTTTCCAATCACCCAGGAACTCTGCGAAATAATTGTGATAATCGTACAGGTTGTGTTATTCTATTCCTTATGCCCTTTGGCCTTAAAGTGTCTTCTGTTCTGTTTCAGATTGGGGTCATAATCATAAAAGGACGAGATTATTGTTGATCTAGTGTAGATTAGAAGTAGAGCAATGACAACAGTAATCATAGGTCATTACCGTTAAATCAGATACGAGAAAACAGAACAAAAATACACACAGCACCCTAATCACCGTTTTGGGATGAGGAGAAGGATGCCATGATAATAGGAACTGGACTTCCGGTCCGTAGCTGGGATCTTCTCTGTGCAGAATCTTTACAGGAACGAATTAAGAGATGTGTTTACGTTTCCATCCTGAATGATAACAAGTTTACCTTAGAACTAGTAGGAACATAAAAAGAACCAAGCTGGATATTCAGTCCTTCTGTCCAAAAGCTTGCACAGAGCCTACTAGTTGCCCACAGAAAGCCCCTGCCATGTTGCTTTCTCCAGCAACTGAAATATAGAAGCATCCTGGTGTAGTGTTTTGACCATTGGATTATGATTCTGTAGAACAGGGTTCAGATTCCCACTCTGCCATTGAAACCACTGGTCTATCTTAGGCAAGTCAAACACCTTCAGCCTCAGAGGAAGACAAAGGCAGATTCAATGACTCCTACTAAGACAACCCCATGATATGGCCATAAACTATTTGAAGCCACTCAGCAACAGCCACCATTCTTGGATGCTAGAGGCAGTGCATAGCCATCATGATTAGTAACTATTTGAGGTCCTGAAGCCATCACATATCTTGTGATGATGAAATCTAGAATATAAAGTGTGTGTTGTGTGAAGAAATATTGTCTGGTATATCTAATGATTCAATTTCATTGAGAGATCTGGATTCTAGTATTATGAGAAAGAAGGAAAATATTTTCTTTTGATTTCTTCACATCATGCATAATTTTAGACAGTGTTTCCCCCCTTGTTAATTATATTCTATGCGAATAAATCCCAAATATATTTATTCCTCATAGCACAATTACTGTGTTCTCTTGGCCATTTTGGTCTCCTTTTTGAGTTGAACACAAATATAGTTTACAGGTGTAGTGGTGACGCAGTGTGTTAAACTGCCGAGCTGTTGAACTTGCTGACAGAAAGGTCAGTGGTTCGAATCCGGGGAGTGGAGTGAGCTCCCACTGTTAGGCCCAACTTCTGCCAACCTAGAAGTTTGAAAATATGCAAGTGTTAGTAGATCAATAGGTACTGCTTCTGCGGAAGGTAACAGCACTCTGTGCAGTCATGCTGGCCACATGATCTTGGAGGTGTCTACAGACAACGCCACCTCTTGAGCATCACCCCCAGAGTCTAACACGACTAGACTTAATGTCAGGGGAAACCTTTATCTATAATAACTCTAAACAGTATTCCAGGTGTGGTTGGACTATAAGTTAATATGGTATTGTCAGTTTTACTTTCAATTATGTTTTTCAAATGGTACCCAATATGAAATTTCTCTCTTTATGGCATAGGAACATAACTTTTTTTTGTTGAGTTATCTGCCATAATCCTTTCCTCGTCAGTCATTGTCAGTTGATATCCCATCTGTAGTGAAGTTGGGATTTTTTTAACCATATATATTGAATGTAGGTTGCCATTTTGTTGCCCATTCTCCCAGTTTGTGCCTTGAAATGTGTTTTTGTTCTCTCTTCTCTAAATAATTTCAGGTTGTCACTACTCCATTCACTGCTCATGTCAACTCTAAATTGTTGATGGACATATTTGAAAGTCTTCAATTAAATATGTGTGAATCTGAGAAACCCAGTAATCTAAGGGTATAGAGATGATCATTCTTATTTGTAGAGAATAGGTGAGGGGTAAAGTATTTTGGTCTTGTAAGAGAATTAGACATGAAAATAGAAATGACATTACAGGAGTCTCTCATTTGAAAATGGTTTAATTTAATGCTTCTTGAAAACAGGGATCCTTGTTGGTGTATTTTTGCAAGATGGTAGAAGTTATATATTGTGTAAATGCCAGTTTAAGTTATGATCTGTTAGAATGTGCTAGCATAATTGATACTTTGCTTTCTAAATTCTTACATAAATCTTTAAAATTCACGTTCCAGCTTTTATTTGTAGTAGTTACGGTGCAACAGTTACAGTACTGACACTATTATAATCGTCTTTTAATGTTGAGATAACACTACAGTTCCTATTTTTCCCACCCCTCTACCTGCAGTGCTATATTTGATTCCTATATGGAGTAGAAGATTGCAGATTTAATTGTGCTGCCTCAGTGTTAGTGAAAAACCTTGCTAAAAAAAACCTTACAAACTAGGTGAAATAAACTGGGTATATCTAGAGTGTTGGACTGAGATGGATGTTGCCCTTGGGCCCTCAGCCAGTGAGTGTCAACATGACTGACTGAATGACATTTGAGGATGAGCCAGTTAGCGCTTACCTTTATGCACTTATGTGTGTTGTTTACTCCAGTTTACTCATACTGGTGGTGCAAGGCATTGGCTGCCACACTCAAGGAAGCTTTTAGGGAATAAACATATATTTGATATCAACAAGATGTAATACACAAATAAACATGTGCATATTTACATATGCATATAAATATTTGAGGTTTTTTGTACATTGAAAAAAAATGGCTGATCCTTGATGTTTTGTAGTTTGGGAAGCATTGCTGTAGTCAGTGGAATGTGATTGTGTTCTCCTTCACTGTAGTTGTGATGTGTCTTCTCTGCTCTGTTCAGCCAGACCTCCTGTCTAGAAGAGACTGCAAGGGCCACCAGTTGAGCCCCATTCTACCATGCAGGAATTCTCAACCAAAGCACTTCCAAGAGATATGGCCATCTGGCTTCTGTTTAAAAGCTTCCAGAGAAGGAGGCCCTATCACATTCCAAGGCAGCACATTCCACTAACAAGCAGCTCTTATTGTCAGGCAACTCTTTCTAATATTTAGGTAGTAACTATTATGAATATTTACAAAGTCTCAACATTTGTGAAGAAATCTTTCAAAACTATACAGATTGGTAAAATAAGATAAAGTCTAGATGCTACCTCACAATGGTTAAGAAAGGATGTTTAAATATAATAAGTATAGTACATAAAAGGATTTTCTTGTGAAAGTTGGCTTATGTGTTAGCAAGGGCACGTTTAAGATGTCTGGGGGCTGCTTGTATGATGTAGTTCAACATCTTGGGATTTTAAAAGTGTGTTTAGGAGCAGTATCTCAGTGCCTCTCCGGCTTTATTTCAAAAACCTCCTGTGCCAGAGAACTGCAGTGTTGCAAAATTGTCCTAACAGCACCTAGAGGGAATGAAAGTGGTCTATAAACTCAGTTTTTATGAATGCGCATGTACTCAGGGTTAACTTGCTGCTACAAAAGCAGTAGAATCTTATCATGGCACCCAACTTCATGGGTTACAGCTCACTTCATTAAATAATAAAACTGAAATCCATGAAAAGGTATTCTATAATAAAATAAGTTAGTGTTCAAGGTATCACAAGGCTACTACAAAACAGTTGTGCCATCTTCATCCCATATATTTCAGTGTTTTATTGATGATGGTAACAGTTATTGTTAAATGATGTATAATTTCTTGCTTAAGGACTGTTTTCCAGGGTCAATTTAATTTTGGAGTTTTGGCTTAACAAAGCACAATGTGAGCAAGCAGTGTACTGTGTATACTCAGCCTTGATTTCATAAACACATCAGGAAGGGAAGGGGTGACTTTGTGAGATGTTCATTGGAGAGGGAAACTAGTGTGAACAGGCTGCTTCTACTAGCATACAGCACATTCATATTTGTCTTACGGTGCCAGAATGTTTGGCAAAACAATACATTCATGTATGATTGCTAGCTTTTGGAGCATCTGAACAATACAGGGTCTAATACATGTGGCCTGATTTGGATCTCCAAACATTCAATTCATACTTCTGGCAAGAATGACAAAGAAAAAGAGGATGTGATGGCAAACAGAAGGTATGATACATAGGAAGAAAAACGTGAATGCAGACTATAATAGAGAATTAAACAACATAGTTTAAAAATAATGTTTAAAACCTGTTGTAATTTATGAATTTTTAGCAGTTACCTAGACATATAAGTATAGTGAACCTCATGAGGTAAATGAGCAAATAATTAAAACTTAAGAAAAATCCTATCCACGTTCTCTAAGGTGCTATCACCTTATTTGGTTTTTCCCAATCTAACAAAATGTTTTTAAAAAAGCAATACAGGTTGGATATGACTTAGCTCAAATGCTTGGGACCAGAAGAGTTTGGTGGTGTTTTTTTTACAGTACCTTTTTGGAACAGCCTTCTGACATATTTGCTCACTACATGTATTGTTTATGTGGGATGAGAGATTGGAAAAAGACTGAGAATCTGTGAAATGGCAGGAAACCGAAAAGAAATGTCTGCTGCCTTCAAGGATGGTTGCTGTGGCACTTCTGTTTGTCTTTCATATCCCCAGTCCCTCTCCACTCTTGTGTCTCAGAAATAGTGACTGAATGAGATGGAAGGCTCAAGAGAGACTGAGGATCTGAGAGACAAGCAAGAGCATCACTGCTGCCACCCTGAAGCTGGAAGCAGG
Organism: Anolis apletophallus; assembly: GCA_030556195.1. NCBI lineage: Eukaryota > Metazoa > Chordata > Lepidosauria > Squamata > Anolidae > Anolis > Anolis apletophallus. The sequence goes on along the minus strand of JARBWK010000006.1, from coordinate 25,434,242 downwards.
TGGCTAGTGGGGAAAGGATTCATTTTTGGAGGTTTTTTGATTTCCTTGTAAGAGAATCGTCATCTGTCTTAGATGTTAGAGAACAGACAGACATGTCTGCCTTGTCATATACAAGATTTATGAAATACTTAATAAAAGTAGCAAGTTAATTTCAAGAAGAAAAATATGTCCTTTCGCAGGGAAATAAGGACAGCTTGTGGTGTTTACTCATCATTGGTTTGAGCAAATGGACACAGTGATCGAGCAAGGAAGATTCCAGGGCATCCGAGTATTAAATAGACTCTTTATATGTGGTGCAACTGAGGTGGGAGATCTCTCTTACACTTACTGGAATGCTGGTTGTATTACAGTCTTGGATAACATTATTTATCTGTTTTAGGTATATGGAGAATTGAGAATACATTGCATTTTTTCCCCTGCAAGGCTGTAGTTAGTGAAATTGAAATTTGCCCTATTTGAGATTGCAGATTTTCTCTCCTTTTCTTTTGAATGGTTTCCATTCTGTTTGTATTTGCTTTTTTATTTTTCATATATGTTGACTCATTCAATAATTATTTTATTTACATAACACCATGATATAGGTCTTAGGGAAGAAAATCTTGTTGCACATAGTAGTACATATGTTGAGGGATAGAAGTACTTCTAAAGACGTCCAATAACTGGATTGTTTTTATATCAAGCAAGATGGACAAAACCAAGTCAGCATCTAGTAGGCTGACCAGTTCCAAGCACTTGAATGTCAAACAACTGAAATTTATCCAGTAAAGTTGAGCAATAAGTAGTTCTGCTATAAACTGTCTTTTGTAGACTCCAAATTGGAACAGATCCCAGTGATTTTATCTGCAAAGGATATGAAAAACTGTTGCATGTAAAAATTATTTTCAGTCATGACAATTACATTTTTTTGTTGCTTGAGTATATTCTGCAAGAAAATATGCAGACATTGATGCGAGAGAAAAGATGGTTTTGTGGAGATTACTGATTTGAAATGGTAATCCAGATTGTTTCTAATCCATATTAGTTTGAATTTAGTGAGACTGCTTCAATTTTCCTCCTTGCTACTCAGTATTTGCAATTTATAATAGAGAGTTTTAGCTAATTAGAGAAAGTACTTGGCAACTGTTGTATAAATTGACTTGATTTAAGCCTTCTGTCTGGTGCTCTTGAAGGTCTGTGATAGGATAATTGCCAGAATTAGCGGGAATAGTCATGACATGGGTCATCTGGAAAACGTCTGGATCCATTAGCTCCTGGGGCTGGATCTCCCTGACATCTCATTCTGTGATCATTAAAAGAGACTATTTCCAACTTTAATCAGTTGGCAGTTGATATATGACAAATAAACAGTGAAAGATTCCCATTGATAAATAGTGTAAGCCCCATTTTATTGTTACTTTCCATCAAGTCAATTTCCACTTGTGGTGACTCTGTGAATGAAAGGGCTTAGTCCTCAACATTGCTACCAAACAAGAAATGCACTGGGCAGCCTGCTACACAGCTAGGATAAACATTCAGATAGACCCTTAGTTGCTATGGCAGCGGTGAATTCTCATGTACATTTATTAAGGCAGGTTTATTCTGAAAATTATAGGTACCCAGGACACCCCATGCCATGTTCAAAACCACATCAGGTCATTCCTAGATATTGCTAAGTAGTATGTGTCAGTTGAGCAAAAGAATCTATCTCAAATGCTAAATCTGATTATATACATTAAAACTAATCTGTGCCTTAAACTGGGCTCCTTATAAGGGAGTTACAAGTCTGGCTTTCCAAAAGGATTTAGATGGAGAAGGCAGCCTTTTCTGGCAGTCCTTCGTCAGATTGAGAAGTTTCCTCTGTACTGTTAGAGTGCATCATTATGCCTGCTTTGTTTTAAATGTCAACATAGAGTTTATCCTAATTTAAAGTCAGACATTATGCAAGTTCTTATTGGATAAGTTGTAATTATGTATCTACATAAAATTTCACACGTTGTTGACATTAGAAATTATGCTGTGCTAGCTGTCTGGGAATGCTGTTAACACAAGCAAAGCCATTTGTGCCCCTTCTGTTGTGAACTGAAAATCTTCTCGAAATATAAGAATGAATGTATAAGTAACAAAAATACACACTTAACTCTAGCTCTTGGTGAGATGATTCTTTGAGCAACACTGGACAATCAAGTTTACAACAGTAGTATATTGCAGGCCAGGGTTGTTGATTCTTCCGAGGGCTAAATCTGAGAAAAAAGGCACTGCCTGAAAAAGTGGTGCGGGAAAGCATAATGCAGCCTTGAGCCAAATGTGGCTTTCAAATATGGTTTTTGTGTCCTTCAACCCCACCAGGCTCCCAAAACTGTCCTTTTTCAGCCCTCCTACAAAAGTGAACTGCTTCCATTTGAAGTCCCAAAAGATGCATTTTTATGGGTTGATGTGGGAGGCAGTCTTAGGAGCCTCTTCTAGCAAGTTACAGGGCAGAAAATGGGCCCTCGTTGCATTGTACTCGCAGAATCATGGATTTCTGCTAGGTTTTGAGGCAGGATTTCAACTGGGAATGTCCTGCTATAGTGTCAAAATAAAATGAAGCCTTGTCTTGTTCCTAATTTACTTCATAACTTTTGTTTGTTGGTTAATTCATATATTTATTTTAATTCAGTTTTCAATGGTTTTACTTTTTATACAGTTTAACACTATTTTATTTTATCAAATTTTCTGTGTTTTACCTATAATTCTTTTTATTTTGTAAGCTGTCTTAAATTCCACTTTTAAGAGGGAAATCCAGTTCAATCTAAAATTATAAGAATAATTACCTTTTGTAACCTTTTGTATGTTCTTAAATATATTTGTTTTCATTTGCAATTGTTTTGATGGCTGTTGATTGCCTTTAGTCACGTTTCTGGGGAAAATGCAATAAACAAATAGTTTCTAGACATGCATGTTCATTTGTGAACTGCTTAGCAAATTAATCTTTGAGAGAGTGGTGTAGGCCAGCTGTGCTGTGGTGAACTACAATTTATTTTCAACAATACAGTAGAAAAGCTTGGCAGTTTTTGTGTAGTTAGCTATGTTTTTTTGTTTATTGTGATGTCAGATTCAAAATTCTGCTTTTTGAATCTGTTTACGTGGCAGAACAACTCAGAATATTTGGTATGTGTTGCATTGCTGGTTGTAGTTTCTCTTTCTTTCTGTCTTTGCCGATGGCTCCGTGTTTCAAGGAACTACAGATCACTTATTCAGACTTCGATTAAAATACTATTTGTTGATGTGAAATATATTTAATAGGTAAACAGTCAACAGTATGTATAACTTTGTGTGTTAATGAGAATGTATATGCCTGTATGCAAGTTCTACTCTTGACATTCACTTTTCAATCCAGAAGTTGTATACTTAATTTGATTTTACATTTCTTAGGTTTTATTAAAACTGAACAATTGTGCAAGACAAAGCTAAACACAACAAAACAACATTATTTATAGAAGTTTTTGCAGTGGAATTCTTGGTTCCATCTCTCTTGGGAGACAAAAAAGCTTTTTAAAACTATGTTTTCCAATAGGATGACCTTGCAGTGTCAGACAGGTAGCAGACAATAATACATATAACCTTAAAAAGTTATAGCAAGATGCATTTCCTCCAAGGACTAAGTTATGTTTGTTCTAATGAGTAGTATATGAGAAAGAGGAGACAGAGGTATTGTCTCATTCTGATAAAACATTAAGTCAAAAACAGAACCTGACAAAACAGGAATGGAGAAGATTACTGGTGTCTTTTGTGTGATTACCTTGCCAGTTAGCTCATTCTGCCAGCATTGGAAGCCTCTATTTATAGTCTTTAGTTGTGAAATTTAAAGGCTAGATAAAAATGGCCATTCTTGATTTTTGCTCTCCTAAAAAAACAAAATTGCACCCTAAGAACAAACCATTCCATTTTATGATTCCAAATGTTTTAAACATGCCGGATGTATTTACACAGTTACATGCAGAACATACAGATTGAAAACATTCAGTGAACCTCTATTTTAGGAGGGAAGAAGGGTGCTGCTGAAATCTTGGACAGCATTTTAAGGACAGAGCGACATGGTTTTGAGAAAGGTTTGGGAAAAGTTTCATTCAATTCAAGTTTCATTCTATCAGGATAGTTTTCCAGCACAAAACTTTTAACAGTTCATATATACTTTGCATGTCTTAATAAGGAAGGAATGACTTGTGTTCCAAAGTGATTGATTTTTTTGTGTTGGTTCTGTTTTGTTTGCTTTACCAGATCCATGTTTTATCACTATCTAGCCAAATCATAGACTGTATCAAACCAGAATTTAGAAACCAGTGTATTGCTCCCCCACCTTCATCTTTTTTTTTTTTTTATAAATATATTTATTGGAGTTTATCTTAAACAGGAAAAGTGGGGGAACAATTTTCAGTATTCCCACCTTCATCTTTTGTTACAGTGAAATGTGTCTTTTCTCTCCTAGTCTCAAGAAGCATTGCTTTTGCAATTTGAATATATGAAAAGATGGAAAGACCAGGAATAAATTATAAGCACATTACATAATTCCTAAGTAAGCTGTTTTCACTACTCTTTTGGATCCACCAAAGAAGATTATTTAGTAAATGTAAATATTAATGTTTACACTTAAATGTTCATCAGTATCTAGATTTTTTTAATGCCATAATTTTGGATCATGTGAAGTCATTGCTTTGGGAGTTGGCAAAAGGTGTGGTTGCAAGAGTCATTTATTTAGACATGAGAAGGTTATCCGTGGTTATAATATATAGCTGCGATAGCTATATGTTATGCCCAGGGTCAGTAGGCATCAGTTACTGGACAATATAAGCAAGAGGATAGTGTTTAGCTGACATGTGGATTTCTCATAGGCATCTTGATGCTCATTTGAATATGATGTGGTACATAGATGATTGGGTTGATCCTGCATGGCTTATCTTTTAATTTTTATGTGTAGATTTACTTAAAATTTATTGACACATTTTGCTTATTAGGGTTACACATCGTTTTGGAATGATTGCATTTCCTCTGGGCTCCGTGGATGTATGTTAATTGAATTGGCACTGAGAGGGCGTCTTCAGCTGGAGGCATTTGGAATGAGACGCAAAAGCCTGCTAACTAGAAAGGTAAGAAGCAGAAGGTAGAATAGCGTGTGTGTTGTTCACGTAGTGTGTGACACAGGATGTCTCTTATAATTTGGTGACTCATACCAACTATTATAATCTTTCATCTTATTGAAAAAAATGCAAAAAGAAAAATAATTTAGAACTATATGATGTGAAGGGTGTATATATTTTTCGAGAACACACTGCACATGTTTAGCTCTTTCTAATACACTGTGTATACCCATTTTAGCATTTGTCAAGAGTTTAATAGAATGCTAGTATGAATAATTTAAGTTCCTTAAGTAAACATGTGGGCAATGTTGTAAAATATTTCTGCTTTTGGTGTTTGTTAATCCAATGCCTAGCTGAGCAGTAACTCAATGGGGTTTGGGTTTTTTCTTTTTTCTTTTTTTACTCTGTGGTTGATGGTGTTGGCATTATATCAAGGTAGCTTTTTTCTTAGAAGTTTTTGTGAGGGGAAAATGCTTCATTTTCTATTCCAAATTTAGTTGCATGGGCAGTTTTCCTCTGTCAATATTATCTTTTGCTCACCTACTTAAAAAGAAAGTTTGAAAAGTTTCCATTTTCTGTTCAGAATTGAGTCTTTGTGTAAGCAGTTATTACTTATGTACAGCTCACAAGATTTAGTTGTGAGTGCTTTGAAATAGATCTCCTGCCATCTTCAAAAAGCTGCCAAGATTATTATTATTTGTTTATTAGAAACATATTCCGAAATACCCAGGTTATAACTACTTACATTAGAACATGTTAGGTATTTTAAAGCTAAATATGAAGTATGTGAATATTAGTCAAATTGCATATTTTATGAATTTGTAGTATATTTTAAAATAAGGCTCAAATTAAGTAGAATTGTGAAGGATGGAAAAACAGTGTCTCCCACATTCTGGTTTTTGATATATAATTTTTGTGGACACAGCCTGCAAGTACTTTTACAATTTACAGTTATTCTCCAGACTTTTAAAGGTTATGATTATATGGATTGAGTATACACTGATATTATTTCACACCTTGTGTAAGCACAACAGCAGGCACCCTTTAATCCTGCTATTCTACTGAATATAGATTCCACTGGATCTCTTGATGGAGATATGTATGAGCTGTCTTTCCCGCTTAATCTTGATCATACTGAATTATTTCAATACTAGCTCAAAGGTGAATATTTTCACCATCCTGCAGTCTTAAGTCATCAGTTGAAATGATCAGAAAAGTTAAGCCGTATCGTATAGTCTAGAAAAAGAGCAGATACACTTTTGGAATGAATTCTTCTTCTTCTTTTTTGCTCTCTCTTAAGGGGAGAGTCTTTATTGGGTAGAGTCAAAGAAAAAATGACAGCTTGGAGAGGGGATAGCATGAAGGGTCAAGGTATGTAGTTAACGAATAAAACAATTTTTGTAAGTTGTGGAACTACTCCACATGACTCAAAGCCCTCTGCTAAAGGCCAGTCAATAAATATGAGGTGTTCTAGTCAATTTTTCAGAGGTAGGAACTGACAAAACCACTTCTGAGAATTCATTGCCTAAGAGCTTTTAATGTTTAATGCAGTCTATTTGGTATTGTGTATTTTTAAAATGCAATTGTTTTATGTAAATCACCTGGAGCATTTTAATGGAGGGCGATTAACAAGCGAGAAACTGATGATGATGAAGAGAACCCTAAGAAATTCATGGGGTTGCTATAATTCAACAGGCAATTTGAAAGGATATAGACACACAGCCACTGCCATCCAAGAAGGGTGACTAATTTAAATACTTTATTTCACTATTTGCGTATAGTTTTTGAACAGAAATTTCAGACGTCCACCTACCCAGCAAGTATTAATACATGCACATACAATATGAATGTATTTTAATTGAGCTGTCCAGCAAGATGTCTAAATGCTAAAAGATCAATTTCCTACATCTTGGACAGAATCACCTTAGTATTAGAATTGCATATACTTTTTATCCATTGTGGGGTTTGAAGGATTTTCAAAAACAACCACTAACATATCAGTATCCTTTTAATAAAAAGGGTCACTGAAATAAATAAAATTTTGTATTATGCTTTTTAAGAATTTCAGAGCCAGACTTCATGTTCTGTCAATGAAAATACCCTTCTGTCTACAGAAAATTGTTCCTCTGGCAAAGGAGTGGGAATCAGGAAGCTTTCCAGGCCTTTGTTGGACTGCATTTCCCAGCATTCCTCACCATTGACTGTTGGCTAGTGTACACAAAGACATCTGGAAGGCCATATGATTCTCATCCCCAATCTAATAGAAATATCCCACCATGAGAAGGAAAAGGCTACTTTCATCAATTCTTCCTTCACCCTGCAATAACATGGACCCTCTAAAAATCTGTTCCTGTAGGCAGGAACGATATTTGGACCTAGCTCATTGAATTTAAGTTAATGCCAAATAGTGAAGTTATTAATACACTATGACAAGTGATGTGTTATTCAGCTTGGTTTACTGTAGTAGAAACGACAATTTGACCTACATGGTATGTACAACCAACCAGAAATATTTAATAATACTTTAATATTGTTTGCCTTCCCCAATAATTCTAATATTTGATAACTTTCTTACATTCAGGAATTGAAGTTTTATCTCTTTTGTAGGAAGTCTATACTTTTTTGGGCATTCTCTTATTTCGATGTAATTTTAGAATCTTAATAATTATAAAATGTCCATTAAATTTAGTCCAGTATTTGTTCCACATGTTTCTGCTTCTCTACAGTCATCATCTAGTTACAGAGCTAAGAAAAATATAGAAAACAGTGCTAATTTTCTTATTGGGGTGTTTTTTTGTTTTTTTAAAATCCTTGCCACATGAAATAGGATCATGAATTTAATGTGAAATTTAACAGACACACAGGAGATGCATCACAACTGGTTGCTACTAGCGAAATTCAGTGATATAATAGATGTTACAGTGTGCTTTTTATTGTTGTGATTATTTTATTAGTTTTTCTTGCTGGCTTTCAATACGTTCCTCTTCTGAGGTCCATGGCCTACTTCCTTGATTTACCTATTCTTCTCTCCAGCCCAGGCATGAGAGTCATTTAGCCATCCAGAAGTTGTTATAGTGTAATTTTTGCCATTCTTCGCCATAACTATGCTGATTAGAATTGGTGGGACATTCAGTCCAACAACATCCAGAAACCTACAGGATTTCCACTCCTGCTCCAACTTTTCATTATTTAACTGCACTGACATCTTAACATTATTCTAACAGAGATGGGCAACCTCAGCAGATTGAAGTCTAGTTCACATTTCCAAACTTGAGTTGGACTGCAGAAGTGTGAAAAACCCTTCAAAACAAAATGTCATTTCTGTGGTTTGCTACTTGAATTTGGAGGTGCAGTATTGAGGTGATTGGGAGGCTTTAAAACAGTTTTGGATGCCATTTGTTACCAATTCTCATTCTAGTGACTTTCAGTTTGCCCTTCTAGCACTGAATCAATATTTCTGCTTCTCTAATCAGCCTTTTAGTTGGTTTTTGGCCCTTCAGCAGTTCTTCCTGTATGTCCTGCTTTTTATTTTGTGTTAAAGACATTGCATAAATCAAAAAGTTGTAAAGCAGTGTTTTTGGATTGGAAAGATTAGCCGTTTACTAGAAATGTTGTCTAGGAGATGCCCAACTGTATTTACTCAGTTTTCAAGGAGGCTCTTTCCAAGTCCCCCTATATCCTGTTGATATCTTGCATCAAACAGAGAAAGCTGGAAGGCTCCCTACATTCCACCCCAACCCTTTTGTCACTGCTGCAGATGCCACTGTCTTCCTTCTAACAAAGAGCACTGGCATTTGTTACTGAAATTAAGGGAAGGGATCGTTCTGTATTCTCTTTCCACAGACAAGCAGTTGCCAATTTGTGGATACTCCCTTAGAAAGCTGTATATTCACTCATTCTCATCTAGCACTAATAGCCACCTCCTGCCATTTTTTCTCTCCCTCCTAATGGTTATTATTGCTCACTTTTCCTCCTCTTTTCTTTCTGATGATTTATTAAGAATGAATCTGCATAAATCACACATTACTTTTTTCTTGGTCATCGCTTTCCTACGTCTCTTCATTGATAGTATTGCTTTTCGGTGGCTACTTCAAATGTTAACTTTTATATTAAAAAACATATTTACTCTGGGCCTTATTTGGAATTAATGTGATTTATTGATTGCACTGAGAGCCAGTGTGGGGTTTGACTAAAACTGGTGATTAGGCTTCAATTCCTGCTCAGCTGTGGAGACACATTGGGTGACTTTGGAACTTATCTTACTTCTCAAACTCAGGAGAAGGCAAAGGCAAACCATCTATGAACAGATCTTGCCAAGAAAACCCTATGATAGATTTGCTTTGGAGTCTCCTTAAGTTGGACGTGCACACAACAGCAACAAAAACAACAGGTTACACTGGGAGTTGTAGTCTAAATAATGATAATAAATGTTCCCTTGATTGGGCATGCTGGCTCACAATGCAATTAGAAAAAGTAGATGATTAATTCACAGCAGTTTTTATCATGAAGAATCATTTTTAACTTCATAGCTACATAAATAGGTATGCAAATGTCATGCAGGAGGTAGTTTGGAATATTTCTTTCCTAGTTTACATGAATGAGGTAATGTACGTGATCCCTTCATCTTTTTTTGTTGTACATTTTCATAGTGTTAAGAGTTGAGGGACATTTTTCATAATGTGGTGTAGAATTGTGTAGAAGATACTTGTGTGAAAAATTATGACAGTGGCCCCAAAAGCGAAAATATTTCAACATTTTCTCAAAATTTTTAGGTTAAACTTATATTAGATACACTTTTAATATCCTTGGTTATTTAAAAACTCAAACACAAAATTTGATGTGCCGGAGTAAACTTTTGCAATTCTCTTCAGGTAATCTGCAAATCAGATGCTCCTACAGGAGATGTTCTACTTGATGAAGCCCTGAAGCACATTAAAGAAACACAACCTCCAGAAACAGTGCAGAACTGGATAGAACTGCTTAGTGGTAAGATAATTCTATAGAAAATCAGTATCTTTCGGTTCTTAACAAACTGTTTTGAACTGTCATGCGTGTCTGTTTTTAAGGGTAATTTTTCTAGTTTAGAAAATGGCATATCTTTCCTTGTGATATGCAGTATCTTTAGATTCTCTAAAGGTTGCTTTTAAAACGATTGCTGTGATGGTAGGAAGCGGTTAACCACCTATCTGAGATCCTCTGATATATGCCAGGGTATAAATATTTAAATGGATGAATTGCACCCTCAAAAGTATATCCATCAATAACATGTATTACAGTGGATGTGTATGGAGGTGGGTGGAGGTCCTTTCATGTGCCCTTGGAGTTCCTTTGGCTTGTTCCTGTTGTTGTTCACCTGCAAAGGGCTCCTCAAATCCCTTCTGTTCATTTGTGGAGGTATCCTTATGATGATTTACCTGTACTTTTCATCTGTTCAAATTTTAGCGTAATGCTGCTTTTTCCGTCTCTGCTCTTTCATGCATGCCAACTGACTCTTGAGAAAGTGACTTAACAGACCTAGTCTTTCCAGGTTTGAAAGAGTAACAAGAAAGAAGTAGAAGGGATTGATGACAAAATTTCCTCTCAAATTCTATAATTTTATGGAATTTAATAAAATATATATTCATAGCTCACTTATGAGAACCAGTGTGGTATAAAGGAGTGAGTGTTCGAAGACTCTGAGATTGGAGTTCGAATTGCTGTCCAGCCATGGAAACTTACCGAGTGATCTTGGGCAAATCACATTCTCTCAGCTCTAGGTCAATGGCATATCATCTCTGAATTACCAAAAAAGGCAAGGTGATGTGTTATCAGTAGATACTTAAGAATATAAAATCTGTCTATTGCAAAGCCAAGATCTGAAACAATATCAGATTGCATCAGTAACTCTCAGCTTTGTCTTGCTTTCCTCTGGATAGCTATTAGAAATGTAGCATAAACAAATAGGCTAGATATTGAAAATGTCAGAACTGTTTTCACCAACCGAAAAACTGGGTTATTACAGAAGAACTGGATAGAAATTCTTGTAGTAATAACATATTTTTTCAGTGCACATAGTATTGCTGACTTAAGACTTCCAGACCAAGACTGACTACATTTCCACATCTCTTGAAGATTATTCTTTTTATTTCTTTTGTTTTTGTATTAAAAGATGTGTTTCTCACCAGAGAAGGGACTAATTTCCATGCAGTTTTTAAATTGCCAAATTCTGCATCCTATTTCCATACTTTTGTGATGTGTCTTCTTCTTGGCTTTACTTCGCGAACAAAGATTCAGGAAGGACTCATCCCATGCTTTTACGTTGTGATTCGGAGGTAGGATGTGTCATTCGAGCCTGTGCAATGGATTTTTCTGGTGGACGCAGCGTGTACAGAACTGGCTTTAAACCAAAGGTTTTGCTGGGGTAGCAAGCTGGGACGGTGGCAGCGAGAACAAGTTTCCTTCTCTTAGATGGTTGACCTTACAGGGTTAAACGAGCACCATCTGCCCAGGTCTGAAATTAGAGTTTTCCTAGGCGGGAACATTTTAAATAGGAGATCACATGTGTAGTGAATTTGGTTTGCCTTAGAAAGTTAGTAAGTGACCTACCTTAAAGGACTGGCGTGTGAGCAGCCATTTTGTGGTGCCCAGAGAACAATAGCACCAGTGGGGAAGCTATTTGCATGCGAGCAACCTGATTTGAAAGGGTGGCAGAGGCAAGGATGATAGTTGAAAAAGCCCAACTGAACATTCTGTTGTTGTTGCTCAGTGAGAGAAGACATTAGCTGAGAAGCAACTGAAAAATTAGAGAGGAACAAGTTGAAGATAGTTTGAACCTGTTTTATGCATTAGCAGAACTGTCCTTTTGGAGAAAAATAATAGATTGAATGAAACTCATATTGAAACATTCTGTAATCAGCACCCATTTGATCCTTTGTAACCACTACGCTTATGCCACAAGAATGCTACAAATAAACTGAGTTACTGTTTCATCTCAAGCAAAGTCTCTCTCTCCAGGTATCACCTCCAACTTGAGAAGTCATAAAAGGAGGATAAAGAATTAAAGAATCTTTTATTCCTTAGTGTCATATTTGCTCAGGCTAGCAGCCTGCCCCCTTCCTGACCATTTTGCATTTCTGGTTAGATAAACAAATAAGAGGTCTCTTCTGCCAGGCAATAAGATAGTGTGCCTTACATATTTATTGGTGGCAGCGGTGGGATGACAAAATAAAAGGGCCCCCTGCCACGTCAAAGATTTGAGTGCGTCTCAACATGTTTCCCCCATATTTTCTCTACATTGCCCCCCTTTTTCTTCATATGAAACAATATGACAGGGGAAAGATTTATTTGCTGTCCTATGAATATTGTATACTGTAATTATTACCATATATGTATTTTATTTTCTATATTTTATTATTTTGCATTGTATTATATTGTTTGTAAACACAAATACTGTACAGTACTGTATAAGAGTTGTACCATTCCCAATCTAACTTGCATCAGGTTGAAGGAAAAAGATGGTGCTGAATCAACAGAGAGGGGGAAAAGCAATGTATGTTTGCAAAATGAGCATGTACATTGATATTGGAAGGGTGGACCATGCATCAAATATATGGATTCTGGGTATAATTCAGGACAGTTGAAAGAGTAAGTTATGAAAACTCAGGGGATGCCTGTATTTGTATTTCAGAGCTCATTTGCTGTCTGCCTTGGTCATACTTTGTGCCATTAATTTTGACATAGTGCAGTCTCAGATTGGGACTGATACTTGTAACTGCAGTAGCATAACAAAAGTATTCATTTACAACAAATTGACACTTTTTCAGGAGTTTGGCTAATTGCAATTTATCTTTAAAACAAGCAGGGTGTCATTTGATAAAGTATACATTTTATGCCCCATTTTTGGCATCATAAGAAGGTGAGTCATGTAAAATTTTTATTTATTTCCTGAGCTGACTCAAATTTTTGAACATTGTATAACGTATTCTGAACCACTTGTTTTTAGAATTTATTGTAGTTAGTAAGTTTGGACACAAGGTGTCACCATATTACTGAAAAATGTCAACAGGGATACAAAAGGTTCACTGAAGGAGAAAAGGTTTCCCCCCTTTAGCTGCTCATTTCAGGATTGCTTTTAAGAGTATAAATTATGTGGCAAGGCTGTGAGTTTCTTTCCAACAACTGACATTTTTGTTGATTGGTAAATACGATTTTATTAACAGAACAACCTGTTGTATTTTTCTCCACCAGCATTTACTGTAAGAATTTGTAAGTTTCTGGATTTTCCATGCAGCTGTTCTAGAATAGTCCATAGCCAGCATGGTAATGTGATTTTGAGTGTTGGGACTAGGACTTTAGAAGACCAAGCTTTAAATCCCCACTCAGCCATGAAAACCCATTGAGTAGCATGGGGCACATATTCTCAGCCTACAAGGAGAGCAATGGCAGACTCCTATGAAGAAATCTTGCCTATATTTACTAAAGGATCACCTTGGGTCTGAGATGACATCAAGGTACATAAGAACAACAAAGTCATTTATATAGAAAGCAAGTGTGGGAAGCTATATAGATATTTTTCCTTGTTGTTAGAAGATGTGCAGGATTTCTCATTCTACTGAAATTATATTAAAAATTGCATTTTAACTCTACCTTTGGAATATTCTTGAAGTTTACTTGGAGACATATTCAGAAAGAAATCTGCCAACATGGCACACTCTGTCTAGAGCAGGCGTGGGCAATTGCTGGCCCTCCAGGTGTTTTGGATTTTAAATCCCAGAAATCCTAGCCAGTTTACCAGCTGTTAGGATTTCTGGGATTTAAAATCCAAAACACCTGGAGGGCCAGCAATTGCCCACGCCTGGTCTAGAGCATTTTTGTGGAGATGGTCATTAACAGACATATTTCTTCTATATCAGAAGAAACAATGACTGCTATATCCTTACCATGCATTAATACAGCAGTGTGTTAATTCCATTGCTGTATTAATGCATGGCATTCTGTTTCATTTTCCCCTTGTAATTATCAAAATATTGACCATTCAGGTAACTTTTTAATTGTCTTGTTGGTTTTTTCCCCTAGGTGAGACATGGAATCCTTTAAAATTGCACTACCAGCTAAGAAATGTACGTGAACGGTTAGCTAAAAACCTAGTGGAAAAAGGGGTTTTGACTACAGAGAAACAGAACTTTCTCCTCTTTGACATGACCACGCACCCTCTCACCAACAACAACATTAAGCAGCGACTCATCAAGAAAGTTCAAGAAGCCGTTCTTGACAGATGGGTGAATGACCCCCACCGCATGGACAAGCGCTTGCTGGCTCTCATTTATTTAGCCCATGCCTCCGATGTCCTTGAGAACGCTTTTGCCCCCCTTTTGGATGAGCAGTATGACCTAGCTACAAAGAGGGTACGGCAGCTCCTGGATTTAGACCCTGAGGTCGAATGTATGAAGGCCAATACAAACGAGGTCCTGTGGGCCGTGGTAGCAGCCTTCACAAAATAACTGCAATCAAATTGCTCAAGTGTTGTTTTCCCCCATTTCATGTAAATCAGTTTATCTTCAATTGACGATCCATGTTTCTGTCATCTGTACTTCTTCTCATATGATGAAAATCTGCTCTTGTTCATGGGAATGGTAGGTGATGTGTTCTGTTTTTTTTTTTTCGTGTATGTGTGTCTGCTAAAGGGTTTGGCTGGTATAAGAGAGTTTCCTGTTCTTAAACATGCTCAACTGTCCCATTGGCACTCTGTTTCTTATCATGTTTAAGTTACTTTATCTGAAATTGTATTGTACTCCTCTTTCTTCCACCGGAATAGTTTCATGCAGAAAGCATTTCCCAGGAGAGAAGAAGCACCTGGTTTCTAGTTGATCCAGCTGTGTGATTGCCTCAACAGTGTGTGGCAGCACAATTGGGGCCCAAATCATGAAAGCATCTTGAAATCATCAAAAGTAGTTCTGGAGAAGCCTCAGAGAACAGTTTAACAGGCTCTGTTAAATCACCAAGCATTTGAAGCAGAACACTATTAAAATGGAGCAGAGAATAGCACAATAGCAGCATCTGGTAGACCGTGCTCTGTCTTTCTAGATATTGGTTTGGAAGTACTTAAACATTTTAAAAAATAGAAATATCTCCCGATTCATTAAAAAAAT
The DNA here is from genome assembly GCA_030556195.1 of Anolis apletophallus. Classification (NCBI taxonomy): domain Eukaryota; kingdom Metazoa; phylum Chordata; class Lepidosauria; order Squamata; family Anolidae; genus Anolis; species Anolis apletophallus. Next base: position 25,419,022 of record JARBWK010000006.1, on the reverse strand, counting down.
ACTTTGGTCATTTCATGCATTGTGCTAGTTGTGTTAAATCCTTGCTGTCTATTTGTTTTCATTTTTTTAAAATGGCTCTGAATTCTAAGGTCCAGTTGTTTCACAAAGTTGTTTCAGGATGGGATACATTCCAGTGTAGTTGTACATGGTAAGATTTGTGTAATTAGCATACAAATACATCTCACTAATTTTAGTAAATTTCCAAATTTAACTAATTGTACACCTAGTGGCCCATTATTAACTTCCAGCCACTTTCTCTTAGTGGTAAGATGGGCCTCCTATAAAGTAAGTGCGTAAGTGTGTGTGCGTGACACCTCTCTTATCTTGTGTCTCTGGGGTTTGCTCCTTTCAGGTGCAATCTGCCCATGCATTGCCTTTATAAAATGTGTTGTGTGATGAGACCATTTTATCATTGCTCCTTTGTTTTCCTTTGGAAGAGTACCGTTCTTGTACCAGTATAATTCTTGGTGCAGTTTTCAATTTTTGTATACAAGTTATTATTGTGTCTCATGTCATTAATCTACCTAACACTTCAGAAAACAACAGCAGTTGTCCACCTTAGCAAGTGTTGCATGTAAATTGTTGCCAGGTGATTACTACAGTTCAGCCAATTAAGACTTCTGTAGTAGGAAGCTCTACTATGTTTTAATTTTTATATACAATTATGCTGATTAGCACATTATTGTAAAATATATATACCAGCTTTTTAAAGATTATTACCTCTTTTACCATTGCTTGTTCTGGCTTCATTCACAATGTAAATATTATGTATCGAACAAATTAAAGACTGCCTTTTTTCTCTTTTTTTGTTTTCAAATAACAGAACACACTAATAGTGGGGCCGGTGTCTAGAAATGTTGGGTTAACACTGAAAGCGGAAAATATTAAATGACATATATAACTGTAGTTGAAAGTTAAAGGGATCCCCAACCTGTATACTAGCTTTTTACCTACAGTAAATAAACTATGATCTTGAAAGTGCCTGAAACAGAGCAAGCATGTGCTTTTGTGCTTTATGTTCCTCGCTTTAAATACCACCATAATATATAATATATGAATGAGAGAACAGCAAATTCTGATCAATGTACTTGAGAAATGATTCTCTCATAACTGGGACAACATAATGTTGTGAATAGTATGATACTTTCTTATATTGGAACAGTCTCTTCTTTGTGATTCAAATTAGGGGAGGTGAATAAAGAATAAAATATTTTCTCTGTCACCCAACAAAACATTTGCTAAAGGAAATATTTCTTCACCCAGAGGGTCATTGGGTTATGGAACTCACTTTTGATCTGACTTGTCAGTAGTTACTGAAATGAGCTCCCGGGTACTGGTTGTGGGGGTGATTTTGTAGTGCTGGAAATGTTCTTAAACAAAACATTTGCTCTTTGATCTGACTTGTTGAGCTCTCTCTGATTTTGTAGTGCAAAGGAGAGAATTTATAGGGACGGTGGAATTCAGGGGCTGGAAGTTAACCAGTTGGAACAGGAGTTCTCATGCTTTCATACATACTGGAGCATAGAAAGTTAAATTGTAAGGGCCTTCCTTTTTTCCTAAAAATAGAAGCGATTCCCCATTCTTAAGGGAATTAATACATCAGTCCTATCTAGAATGTTTTCTCTTTTATATTCAATCTTGTTTGGAGAGTGGGTTACACGTTGTAGGTTTGGAAGACTCTGACAAAAGAATGAGGGATATGTGGATCCTCCAGGTATTTTTTAAATATTAAGCTTTTGGCTGTGCTGGGTAGGGCTGATGGGAATTGTAGTTTCAGAACTTAAAAGGAGCCACTTTTTTCTAACATCTTGTACTCTTGCTTTAAGGAAATGTATGTTTGTATTGTTGATTCGGCTTCACCCAGTTTTATAGGTACAGTTTTGTTTGGCTTATTGGTTTATTTAAAGTATTTATATCCTGCTTTTCAGTTCTAAAGGGTATCAGGGATGTTGAAAATAGTTAATTTGACAGTTCCCTGCTCTCAAATTTAATGAGTTACATACGTGAGGAAAAGGGAATGGCAGTGGAAGAAGGTACTTTCTCTTCTCTCTCTCTAATGCTGTAGCAGTAACATTGAGATGGAGGGAAGGTTTTGTTCTGCTTCTAGAATTCTGCTGTTCTAAGGCCACCATTATGGCAGTCAGGATGGATTTTAAGCTGTCGTTCTTGAGTTCTCACTTTGGACACTGTCAGTCTTCAGTCCTGCCAGCATAATGGATTGCGCCACCAGGGGCTCCACTAAGCATGTTAAATTACTCTTTTAAAAATACATTACTTGTATTCTAGACTTACAGGTACAGTATTACATATTTTGTACACTTTTCATTTCAACCACCTGTTTCTATACAGTGTCTTGATTTCCAAATCTTTCATGTTGGTGACACCCTTTTTAGACATATGTCCTTTTTGACACAGTAATTCAGTTTTACTAGCAAACGAGGTTAAACCAACCTCTTATAAGAGTTTCACACTGTATATAAGTTTCATATAATCTTTACTGTATAAAGGAGGCTTGGATTTTTTCCTTTACACTTCTTATGTACTACAGTTGACTATTCTGTAATTTCTTACTGAGCCACTTCATGTGGTTCATCACAAACATCATTATGAACAGATTTTCTTTTCTTAATTAGAAATGTATCCATTTTCTGGAACTCAGCCAACAAATTGTGCAAATTATAAAAGTTTAACAGTACCTACACTTGAAAAACATCAATACTCAACTTCTGTAGCAATTTAACCTCTATGGAGGTTTTTTAACAGAGGCTGGATGGCCATCTGGGAGTTCTTTATGTTCCTGCATGGCTGGTTGTACTAGATGCCCTTTGGGGAGTTTCTTCCCACTCTAGTGAAGTTTAGACTGCCTGGGAGCCCAGTAGAGTCTCCTAGAGGTTTTTGAGCTGTGGCTGGATGGCTGTCTGTTGGGAGATCTTGGACTGTGTCTTCCTGAAGGGATTCCGCTGGATGCCCCTTGGAGGGTCTTTTCTTCCACCTCCTCACTCTCCTCCCCCCACTTCCCATGGCTCCCTGGTGTGGCTGTGGCCACTGTTTGGATGGCCTTCATTAGGGGCGAGGCAGAAGCTGAGGATGATGAGAAGTAGGATGATGGGGCCTCGGACTTGGCGTGGCTAACACCCTCCCTCATCAGGCAGCCTTTGTTTGTGGGTGCAGGAGCAGGGGTGGGTAGCATTTTCCATGCAACATACCTGCAGAATACAGGCAACAAAATATGTTGTGACACAAGGTTTGGAAAAAAAAACTGCACTAGATGTTGCTTCAAATAATAGCCCCAATCAACATAATATGCCATGGGTTTTTTTAGGATGCAATGCTAAACCATAGCTTTTCCAACTGTACTTTCAGATGCTGTTTGTAAGTCATACATTATGTGTTTAATAGTGTTGATTTAGACCAGGGCTGTCCAACTTCTGCCACCCCAAGGGCCAGACCTCTGGTGAGTGATCACCTGGGGGCCACGCCCCCGGCCACGCAGCTCCGCCCCCTCTCCCAAAGCGTCACAATAGCCTCGGAAGCGGGTGATTTCGCGCCGCTTCGAGGCTGTTTGACGCTTTGGGAGAGAAGGAGGAGCCACGGGAGCCTTCCGCGGCTCCGCCCCTCGCCCAAAGCATCACAACAGCTGTTGTGACGCTTTGGGGGAAGGGCAGCCGCAAGGAGCCTCGTGGCTCCGCCCCTCGCCCAAAGCATCACAACAGCTGTTGTGACGCTTTGGGGGGAGGGGGCAAGCCGCGAGGAGCCTTCGCGGTCCGCCCCTCGCCCAAAGCATCACATCAGCTGGTGTGATGCTTTGGGGGAGAGGGAGAAGCCGCGAGGAACCTTCCGTGGCTCCGCCCCTCGCCCAAAGCATCACAACAGCTGTTGTGATGCTTTGGGGAGAGCTGGCGCGAGGAGCCTTCCGTGGCTCTGCCCCTCGCCCAAAGCATCACAACAGCTGTTGTGACGCTTTGGGGGAGAGGGCGGCTGCGAGGAGCCTTCCGTGGCGGCCCCCCTCGCCCAAAGCATCACATCAGCTGTTGTGATGCTTTGGGGAGAGCCACGAGGAGCCTTCCGTGACTCCGCCCCCTCGCCCAAAGCATCACATCAGCTGTTGTGATGCTTTGGGGGGAGGCAGCCACGAGGAGCCTTCCGTGGCTCCGCCCCCTCGCCCAAGCATCACATCAGCTGTTGTGATGCCTTGGGGGAGAGGGCGGCGCGAGGAGCCTTCTGTGGCTCCGCCCCTCGCCCAAAGCATCACAACAGCTGTTGTGATGCTTTGGGAGAGGCGAAAGCCGCGAGGAGCCTTCTGTGGCTCCGCCCCTCGCCCAAAGCATCACAACAGCTGTTGTGATGCTTTGGGGGAAAAAGCCACGAGTAGCCTTCTGTGGCTCCGCCCCTCGCCCAAAGCATCACAACAGCTGTTGTGACGCTTTGGGAGAGGGCGGCGCGAGGAGCCTTCTGTGGCTCCGCCCCTCGCCCAAAGCATCACAACAGCTGTTGTGACGCTTTGGGGGAGAGGGCGAAGCCGCGAGGAGCCTTCCGCGGCTCCCCCCCCTCGCCCAAAGCATCAGAACAGCTTCGGAAGCTTCCGAGGTTGGCGTGATGCTTTGGGAGGGAGGGAGGGAGGAGCCACGGGGGGCTCCCCCCGCCCTCCCAAAGCGGGCAAAACCGCGCGCATGCGCACTTTTTTTGGATTTAAATTTTTTTCTATTTTTATTTTTATTAAAAACTTAGGGGGCCGGAGGGAAGGGGCTGGGGGGCCGTATACGCCCCACGGGCCCCCAGTTGGACAGCCCTGATTTAGACACAATGACAAACCATCATTTTGCATTACGTATGAAGAACCATGTTAAAGATATGTGAACTATTTGTGCCAAAGGAATGCTATCAATGAATGGAAAATCTGTTTCATGACAAGAGTTACCCACAGTGATATCTGAAAGTTCTTCTGGCTTCTTCTAATCTTGCAGCAATTACCATATATGATGTTCATGTGTTAATGGTAATCTGTGAAACCATGTAGGAAAAAGTCTTGATCCTTCCTTGAAATTGCAAATTTCCAGGGGAATTACTGGGTTTTATGTTAAGAGACCAACCTTTAGCATTACTAGTGTCATAGCAGCCATGTACCTTGTTCTGGTAATATAACTGAAGGATATATTTGGAAAACATTTTTCAGAGATAAACGAAAGCTAGGAAATAGATACAGGACTCATTGCTTCTAGTTGTTTTTCATACTGTTGACAAGACTAGGAGGAAAGTTTGAAAGTGTATTATAGCAAATACCCTAAAGTAATAACACATTACTTCCAAGCTCTACTAATGCAACATAAAATAAATAGCTGCAAGTATCAGGTACATATGACACCATCATTCCATTATTGATGTAACTGAAGAGTGGAAACCATGATTTCACAGTGTCAGTAGCTTTTAAAACCATGATTGCAGCAAGGAGGGAATACTTTTGAGGAAAACGTTGGTATTTTTCTCCTCAGTAGCTCCCTCTTTTTACGTTGACCACCTCCCTTTCATTGAACAGATTGTTTAGACCAGGGCCGCCCAACTGGCGGCCGCGGCCCGCATACGGCCCCCAGCCCCTTCCCTACGGCCCCCTACCTTCCTGCAAGATACCTACTTTTTAAGATTTTTTTTTTAAAAAATTATTTTTGGAATATTTTTATTATTATTTTTTATTATTTTCGCGGCGGGGTGAGGGGCGGGGCAGGGAGGAGGAGCAGGCTCCCTTCCTCCTCCGCCTCCTACTTCCCTCCCTCCCCTCCTCTGCCGCCGCCTCCCGCGCAGGCCCAGCCGCAGCCGGCCATCCCCGGCCGCTGCAGCCTTACCTTTCGCGGCGCTCGAGCCGCTCAGCAAGGCCAGGCGTGGTGGCGGCGGCTGCTGAGGCGGCAGTTGGGGCTGCTGAGGTGGTGGAGGAGGTTGGTCCCGCTGCGCCTCCGGGAATATAATGTAAACAGTGGGATTTAAAGGGGAAGTAGAAAGGGTGTATTCCAAGGTGAAAGGATTACCCCCTCCCTTGCTACTTCCGCTTTAAATCCCAGTGTTTACATTATTCCCGGTTTCAGGTCATCCCCGCCACTCTTTTACTCTTCCGGGAGGCGCAGCGGGATCTATCTGCATTTTAATAACTCAAGAATCAGGAAAGGATAAATTTCATATATGTATATTGTAACTTTCAGATAAGTATATCATTCAACAATGTAAAAATCATATGGTTCGTCTAAAGGCGCATGGAAACAGAGTATCAGTACAATAAACAATCAAATCCGCATTACTCACAGTACCCGTAGGCTGGATAATATAACACAAAGTCAAATATATATCACAATGATATTTGTGTCCCGGTAGTGAAGTCAATCATCAAAGAAAATTATAATCCTGGGCCCGATGGCCGCGCGTAGAGGTGAAAATCTAGTAAAGCGGTAAATCCAGGGGTATGCAGTGTCGGTTCAATAATCAATGTAGAGTAACTCTGTAGTATAAAGATCAATGGGATGTCCACCTACGGGTATATCGTGTCCATTAACCGACCCGTTTGAATTTCTCTTCGTCAGGGTGGCCCCATATGGGTTGACATGCAAATGATAATATTTCTGTAATATAAGCATACTTAATAGTATCCTGAAAAAATAGCAGGCAAGTAACATAGGGTAGGAGATTAAACATACACTTACCAATTGTAATAAATGAAAATGCTTAATAGCAAATGCTGTGATATCAGCATTGCTATTAAGCATTTTCATTTATTACAATTGGTAAGTGTATGTTTAATCTCCTACCCTATGTTACTTGCCTGCTATTTTTTCAGGATACTATTAAGTATGCTTATATTACAGAAATATTATCATTTGCATGTCAACCCATATGGGGCCACCCTGACGAAGAGAAATTAAACGGTCGGTTACCGGACACGGATATACCCGTAGGTGGACATCCCATTGATCTTTATACTACAGAGTTACTCTACATTGATTATTGGAACCGCGACACTGCATACCCCTGATTTACCCTTTACTAGATTTTCAACTCTACGCTTGGCCATCGGCCCAGGATTATAATTTTCTTTGATGATTGACTTCACTACCGGGACACAAATATCATTGTGATATATATTTGACTTTGTGTTATATTATCCAGCCTACGGGTACTGTGAGTAATGCGGATTTGATTGTTTATTGTACTGATACTCTGTTTCCATGCGCCTTTAGACGAAACCATATGATTTTTACATTGTTGAATGATATACTTATCTGAAAGTTACAATATACATATATGAAATTTATCCTTTCCCTGATTCTTGAGTTATTAGTGTGTAAGTAGGCAGGAACTGTATTTTTGCTGGTATATATCTATCTGCATTTGCCATCCGCTTGGGAGAACCAGCAACTTAGGCTTCTCTCCAGCTTCCTCCCACTCACCCATCCATCCACCCTTTCGCCCTCCCGCCCTCCCGTTATGTTATTATTACATTTAATTGTTTAATTATGCCCCCCATGTGTGGCATTCCCTCCCTCCCCCCTTATCTTAATATTAAATATATGGAATTGTTTAATTATGCCCCCCATGTGTTGCATTCCCTCCCTCCCCCTTATCTTAATATTAAATATATGGAATTGTTTAATTGTGCCCCCCATGTGTGGCATTCCCTCCCCCCTTATCTTAATATTAAATATATGGAATTGTTTAATTATGCCCCCCATGTGTGGCATTCCCTCCCTCCCCCCTTATCTTAATATTAAATATATGGAATTGTTTAATTATGCCCCCCATGTGTGGCATTTCTCCCTCCCCCTGATGTTAATATTAAATATATGGAATTGTTTAATTATCCCCCCATGTGTTGCATTCCCTCCTCCCCCTTATCTTAATATTAAATATATGGAATTGTTTAATTATGCCCCCATGTGTGTCATTCCCTCCCCTCTTATCTTAATATTAAATATATGGAATTGTTTAATTATGCCCCCCATGTGTGGCATTCCCTCCCTCCCCCCTTATCTTAATATTAAATATATGGAATTGTTTAATTATGCCCCCCATGTGTTGCATTCCCTCCCTCCCCCTTATCTTAATATTAAATATATGGAATTGTTTAATTATGCCCCCCATGTGTGGCATTCCCTCCCCCTTATCTTAATATTAAATATATGGAATTGTTTAATTATGCCCCCATGTGTTGCATTCCCTCCCTCCCCTTATCTTAATATTAAATATATGGAATTGTTTAATTATGCCCCCATGTTTGGCATTTCCTCTCTCCCCCCTTATGTTAATATTAAATATATGGAATTGGAGCCCAGGGAGGGGACGGAGCTGGGGAGGGGCGGAGCCGGGGGCGGAGGCAGACCCTTAGGCCCCCCAGGTGATCACTGACCGGAACTCAGGCCCCTGGTCCGGTAGAAGTTGGACAGCCCTGGTTTAGATGCTTTCTTTGATATTTTTTAATTGTAGCATTGATTCTTCATTTAAATCATTTTACCTACTCATCGGTCATTGTTTCTTCCCAAGCAGTCAAAATACCCTTAAATTTTTTCTGAACATTTGGATACAAGCAGATGTTTAAAGGCCTTGGTGTTATTGGAAATGAATGGCCGTCATGTATTACCCACCTTTTTCAGTGGAGCAGCCAACAATTCTTTTGGAGTTTGTAAACTGAATAATAGCCATCCCAATATCCTAAAACCACTAGGTTTTATCTGATCTCGAAAACTAAGCAGGGTCGGCACTGGTTAGTTGGGTGCGAGACCATTAGTGAATATCATGGGGATTTATTTGAGAGGAAGGAACTGGCAACACTATCTCTTGAGTGTTCCATTCCTAAGAAAACCATGTGGAATTTATGGGGTCTTGCAGCACAGTGTGTTAAACTGCTAAGCTACTGAACTTACTGATGGAAAGTTTGGCGGTTTGAATCTGGGGAGTGGGTGAGCTCCCACTATTAGCCCCAGCTTCTGCCAATCTAGCAGTTCGAAAACATGTAAATGTGAGTAGATCAATAGTTACCGCTCCGGCGGGAAGGTAACAACGCTCCATGCAGTCATGCCAGCCACATGACCTTGGAGGCACGTATGGACAACTCTGGCTCTTCAGCTTAGATATGAAGATAAGCACCACCACCCCAGAATCAGACATGACTAGACTTAATGTAAAGGGAAAACCTCTACCTTTGCTTGTAAGTTGACAGGTGACTTGAAAACATAAAGACACACACCTCATGGGTTCTTCATTTGTTTCATTTGTTCTTGGTATCCTTCACTCCCATTTTCTCTCCCTCTCTTCCTGCCGAACTTTGTGAAACAACCACTTGTAGATCTTTAAAAGATATGCAAAGATGTGATGGCAGGGGAAAGTCAGGTGTTAACAATATTATCTTTATCAAGACTGCCTGCAAGTTGTTTCCCACATAGTCCTGTGAAATGTCACGCATCAGAAAGCCCTGGCCTTTGTCACAGTTGCTAAAATAAAATCATTTTTTGCATTCATCACATGCCAATTGGTAAAGTACGTTCAAATACAGCTGGGGGGTTTGCAAGTGTTTGTTGATGGAGAAAATGGGGGAGTTGCACCCTGCAGTGTTATTTTCCAGTGGTCTCTAAGCTCTGCTGTTTGATAAATGAGTGTGAAGAAGATTAAAACTAAACTGAACTTTGCACCTATCCAGCATGATCCCTTGCCCTTCAGCAAAAGTTTTGCATACTAACAACCCCTCCAGTTTGTGCCAGAAGTAAAATGTAGGTACATCACAAAAGGTGCTTGCCTAGCACTTCTACATCATCCCGCCAGTGCTATAGCAAGAAGGCATTAGCTCAGCAGTTATAAGGATTACACCCAGATAATTCATGTGAAGTTTCTGAACACTTGAAAGAGTTACGCAAATGTTGAGTGTTGCTTTTGCCAGCTATGGGTCAGAGCATATTTGTGTGTTGCAAGAGAATTACTAGTATGCCATATGGAATTACTTAAAAGAACTGAGTGCGAAGTTTGCGCATACCAAGCGGTAATGCTTGATGTGTCTTTGTGTGATTTGTAATGTTGGCCGTGACTCTTTTAAGTCTGCTGCTGGGTATGATTGAATTTCCTCATTAGGTATCATTTTGTATCTTCCCAAGGACTGAGGTCTATTGGAAAGAGAACCCACTCTACTGTGATGCCTACCTCCCCTGAGAAACACAATAGATGCTAGCACCACATTGTGGCTGTAATGCAGACTTTTGTAGTAACAGAGTTACCATACATGGGGGGGGGGGGGAGGGAATTATGAATTTTGATATGATCCCTGGATACGTCAGGGGTCAGTCATTCTGCAGAGAAACGAAAGCACCGGTACAAACTCTGGAAGCCAGCTCCCCCAGGCCATCACCATATCCCAACCTAGGCATTCAAAGAAGTAAGAAGAAATGCCTTGGCAGAGAGAGGGGGGATCAATGCTAAGCTCTTGCTTTTCACCACTCCGATAAGGGGTGATTCCTCTTTTGGCAAGAATAAGTACTTCACTCCCATTGACTCATGGATAAGTTGACCCCGTTTTTGGAAGGTTGAGTTTTTGATTAAATTTTTTAGACTTATACGTGAGTAAGTTACATCATGGACACAGTATATGGTAATGTAAGAATTGCGAGGCTTTATAATAGGACATCACACAAAATACCCCATTGTGCAACAGTGGCTCCGCAATGCAGGTAGGGCCAGGCACGTGGTACCCAGAACTTTCCACTACCCTCCATTCTGAATGAGCAGAGCTGTGTGGTGCTTGCTTCTCTCTTTCTTTGAGTTGTCATTGTGCAAGGATAGTCCATCTTGCAGAGTGCCATATTGTTGGATATCATGAGCATTGCACAGCTGTCATGCTGCTTATTGTGCAATAGTCCCACCTACGACAATGCTCCTTGCTTGGGAATACGACTGTTGTGGAGTGGCACAATTCTAATGACGTTGGTTTAGGACATCATAAATTTCCACCATGGTTTTGTACAAATTGTCAGTCGGATAAAACTGTTAGTATGGTTCTCCCTTTGTGACGTCAAAGTGTATTTATGTAGTCTTGTTTTGTAAAAGTCCCAATTCTTGAATTAAAATGGAGTTTGGCTTATGCATATACAAATTATTGGCCACAATATGAACAACATGTTGGGCTAGTTAAGGATTTTAGCCTGATCCATTATGGCCAGATTGCTGGGAGTTGATCACTGATTCAAAAATTAATCCACTGCTTGGGTGGCCTTGCCCACCCAGGTCTGCTTATCATTTCTAGGAATGACCTAGTTCACGGGGATCTCGTGACAGTCACTGAGTTTTTAAAACCTGTTGTATTGCATATTAAGCATCATATTCTGCCAAAACTGGATTTTGGATATCATTTTGCATGCAAGTTCGTAGCATTAGAGCTTTAATGCCTGATTAACATTCATCATCCCCCATTCCATAGACACTTGCGCACTGAATAGATTAAAGCTCAGAAGCCCATGATAATGTAGGTCACTGAATAACAGATTACCCACATTCTTTCGTATGAGGCTAGAACAAACCTAGAGGTCTCTAGATGCAACAATGGGCTGTTTCCAGCAAGAGGTGATCTGAAAAGCATGTATTCTTAGTGTTACCATAAAGTTCCCTTGTATATGTCTCTGTGTGTGTGCGCACGCCTTTATGTCACTAGTCAATTTATTGTGACCCCATGGATTTCATAGACTTTTCTTAAGCAAGGAATATTCTGAGTGTACTCTAAGTGTTTTTGTTATTTGAGTTTGAATTCCTAAGTAGCCATAATAGCATTTTCTGTGTACATTAGGGAAGTGCCAGTAAGCCTGAGATAATTCTACCATCTTTCCCCTGCTTGATGCTCTATAGGTGTGTTGTCCTTTAATCACCCTGTAAGCGTGGTTAATTGCTGCATTCAGTGGGGACAGTGGGTGTTTTCATCTGACACATCTGGAGGGCACTAGGCTTAGGAAAATAAACATCTTCAAGGAAAAGAAATACTCAAAATGACCAAGGAGTTTGTTCAGCGGACCTACAATAGGCTGATGATAACAACAACTGCACTTGAAGAGAACATTAGATATGCTCGAGGAAAAATACAACTGGTTGGATGGAATTCCGAACTAAAACTTTCAACTCAGCAACACCTCATTGCATATTTCACCTAATATAATAGACATTTGTATGGTGCTTTCGAATGATCGATGCACATAACATGGAAATTTGTAATACTGTAATTCCTAAAAAGACCTGTGAGTTAGGTCAGTGATACTCCCCTCATGGTACTCCATACGTCTCATGCAACAAGTTACAACCCTTTTGCAGATTATGATATAGTTAAGGTTTGTCTTTAAATGAGCCAAAAGACTCAAAATATTTGATTATGTTCTAATTTCATTTTTAAAAGATGTCTGAAATCTTGTTGGCTAGTCCCAACTAGAGTAGGCCAGTTCAATAAGTTATTGAATGATGTGTCTAAGCATAGGGAAATTCAGATGAGTTCGTGGCTCTACTCAGGACTAACAGCAGGATTTAGGCTGTTTTTTCTATTCTGTGTCCTGCACTGATAAACTCTATTGCTAGAGAGTAATCTCCACTATTGTGTGGAAATAAGCAATATTGCAAATATTAGGGCAGATACTGGTAAGGGTGCGGAACCTATTTTGGTTCGCCCGAAGAGACTTATGGAACCCACTAGGTTCCTGAATGCTCTAAGGGACTGGGAACTCCCCTGCGACTGTCGACGGGCTGGTGGAATCCTGGAATTCCAGTCTTGCCACTGCCCTAGACGAGATCGCCCCAGACGCTCTCTCTCATTCCTCAGAGAAATCGCTCGCCATGGTACACCGAGGAGCTGCGAGCGATGAAACGGAGGAGGAGACAGCTAGAGGGCGTGTGGCGGAGTCTCCGTGACGGAGCATCGAAATCGGCTTATAAGCTGTTCAAGGAGGCTTATGAGCGAGCTATCAAGGAGGCGAAAAAAGTCTACTATGCCTCCTTGATAGAGTCAGCGAGTTCACGCCCAGCGCAACTTTTTAGGATAATTCGGTCTATGACAACAATCCCAACTGTCCCAAATGATAGGGGTTTGGCTCCAACAGCTGAGGCTTTCCAGAACTATTTTTCTGACAAGATTTCGAATCTCCGCCGACATTCCAGCCACGGTTGATATGGTTAGTGAGCTCGAGACCCGCCGCCACTGGGCGGGTCCGCCTTCACCCGGTTTCAGAAACCGGACGCAGCAGCTGTTGATAAGATACTGTCTGCAGCTAGGCCAACCACTTGCTCCTCGACCCGTGCCCCTCCTGGTTTATTAGATCTTGCCGGGAGGGGCTACGAGGCCCCCTGGGCACGATCATAAATAGCTCCCTTGAGCAAGGAGTCTTCCCGGGGGGACTGAAAGAGGCTATGGTAAGACCGCTGCTGAAGAAGCCGAATTTAGACCCTTCGGCTCCCTCCAATTACAGGCCTGTGTCCAACTTGCCCTTTTTGGGCAAAGTAATTGAGAGGGCAGCAGCGGATCAGCTGCAGCGGTTCTTAGATGACACAGCTGGACTTGATCCCTACCAGTCCGGCTTCCGTATTGGGCATGGGACGGAGACCGTGCTTGTCGCCATTACAGACCAACTCGCCGCCAGCTGACCAGGGCGGGTCAGCCCTGCTTGTCTTGTTAGATCTGACAGCAGCATTTGATACGGTAGATCACGCACTGTTGACCCACCGTTTAGCCGGCGCCGGAGTGGGGGGGACCGCACTTCAATGGGTGGCTTCCTTCCTCCGGGGCCGGGGACAACGTGTGGAGGGGGGTGGGGGTCTCCGGGAGGTCCCCGCTAACTGTGGGTCCCCAGGGGCCATCCTCTCCCCTTATTATTCAACGTCTATATGCGACCCCTGGCCCAGCTGGCCCGCGACTTTGGTCTGGAGTGTTATCAGTATGCGGATGACACCCAGCTTCTGCTGAGAATGGACGGCAGACCGGATACCGCACCCGATTGTTTCCATCGATGCCTAGAAGCCGTGACTGGGTGGCTGCGCCAGCCGGCTGAAGGTGAACCCGTCGAAGACGGAGATCCTATGGCCCGGTCGCCCTGGGCTGGGTGGGTGCCGGTTGCCTACCCTGGATGGCGGGCGACTTAGCCCGTCATCTTCGGTTAAGAGCTTGGTGTGCAGTTGGACTCCCTGCTGACCATGGAGGCTCAGGTCGCCGCGGTCTGCAGGGGGTCCTTCTATCACCTACGACAGGCTAGGCGACTGGCACCCTACCTGTCCAGGAATGACCTGGCTACGGTGATCCAAGCGACGGTCATCTCGAGACTAGACTACTGTAACGCCCTCTACGTTGGCCTTCCCCTGTCGACAATCCGAAACTCAAGCTAGTGCAGAACGCCGCTGCTCGCTTGCTGACGGGCTCGTCGGTAAGAGAGCACATCACGCCCATTCTCCGGCAGCTGCACTGGCTTCCTATTGAGTACCGAATTGTCTTCAAGGTGTTGGTATTAACCTTTAAGGCCTTGCACGGTCTAGGGCCTGCGTACCTGAGGGACCGCCTTACCCCGTATTTGCCCCCGAGATCACTGCGGTCAGAGGAACATAACCTACTGACTATACCACCAGTCCGCTCCTGCCACCTATCCACGACTCGTCAGAGAGCTTTCTCCGCGGCAGCTCCAACCCTGTGGAACTCTCTGCCGGACAGTACCCGGGCCATCCTAGAATTAGCCCCTTTAGAAGGGCCTGTAAGACCGCCCCTCTTTGGACTAGCATTCCCTTAGGCCTCAATGGACAGCATACTGTAAAATTCCAGTATGCCCCTGTATTTGGAATTCGTTGGACTGTGTTTTTAACTTGTTTTATGTATTTGTAGGGCTGCATGCCGAGGACATGTCGCCCATGTATACTTTATTGTTACCCGCCCCGAGCCTGCAGGGAGGAGCGGAATATAAAACCGAAGAAATAAATAAATAAATAAATAAATGTTCAGAGAGCATGACTTTTCTGTTGCACCTAACAACAACAACATTTATTCTTATATCCCGCCACCATCTCCCCGAAGAGACTCAGGGTGGCTTGCAGACGGCACAAAATGCCCAAAAACAAATATAAAAGTGAACACAATATAAAATACAATAAAATAAAACACATGCACATATACAAATATCAATTCAGACTCAAGCTGTGATCCTCTAACCGTGGCGGTACATTAGTGTCATCATGGCCGGGCTGTGAACACTGGAATAAAATAAGTGCCAGTTGCAGTAATGGAAAGAGTGCATGGGATAAAGTGCAGGATGTGCGACTAATATGTAGGACATCTAGGGGCTAAATATTCACAAAGGCTTGATTAAAGAGCCACGTCTTCAAGTCTCTGCAAAAGGAGAACAGTGTGGCCTGTCTAATATTCCTGGGGAGACTTCCAAAGCTGTGGGGCCACTACTGAGAAAGCCCTCTCCCTCATCCCCACCAACCACCCTTGTGATGGTAGCGGAACCGAGAGGAGGGCCTAATGACACCTAATGGTTGTCTGTTTCATTTATTCCCATTTTTATTTAGCTGGTTTTATATCCCAAAGTTACGTTAATAGAATAATAGAAAATGTATCAATAAAGAAGCCAGTGTGGTGTAGTGGTTCCAGTGTTGGGCTGTGACACTGAAGACTAGAGTTTGGATCCCCAGTTGGTCATAGAAGCCTACTGGTTGACCCTAGGCAGGTCATACTCTCAGCCTCAGAGAAAGGCAAAATCAACCCACCTCTGCAAAGATCTTGCCAAGAAAACATCACAATAAGTTTACCATCAGTCGTTGTAAGTCAAAAGCAACTTGAAGGTGCACAACACCAAAAATGTTTAAACCGAGAGCGACATAAAGGAAGGAAAAACTTCCAAAAATGTAAGCTGTATCAGGTGGTGATAGAAAGGCAGCACATGTATATATTGATCTGAGCTCAATAATATGGATGTCACCAATAAGAAATGCTGCTGTGTTTCTTTCCCAAGTTAGCACAGTGAAGAATAGCTCACAAATAATGATTTTTGTTGATTTAAATACAAAGAGAGGAAAATAATGGAAGGTGCTCCCTACACGGTGAGACTGTAGGCATCTTGTAATCAAGAGCAGAAGAATGAGCATAGTTAGGCGTAGTCTCAGTGTGTTCTGAATCACGTTTGGTCTCTAGCAAAGCCAATCCCTATTCTAAAGCAATTTTTTTATCTAAAAGGAAAAAGAAATACTTTCGAATCCTTCTGGTAGTGGAAAAATATTGAAAACGTTTGGCAGTTCTTGGTGGCACATGAGAAATCCAAGACGACTGGCTCACAGTTAGCGGAAGCAAAATAATGTACTTACTGTGGGGGTTTTCAAACATTATAATATAAAAGGAATGTAAAAAGTAGGTCACAATCTGTGGCATGGCTAAGTGAAATACCAAAGAGCAAATCAGCAGGGGAAATTGCTAACTTTTTAAAAAATGGATAAATCTTTTTGTGAATCTTCATGTATGGATTGTACCCCTATAAAAAATTCAGGAGCCTGGGCACTTAGCAGAGGATGGCATTATAAGCAATGGTGGCTTACATCAGTGTAAAATAATAGCTATATTGGATTAAACAGGTGCACCAACTCATCAGAAGACACTGAAGGCATGAGATGCATGCAATTCTAAGTGTACATTATGAAAACAAGATCATGAATCTTAAAACTACAACTTATTTTATGAGGAAAATAAAAGGATAAAATCTCCATTAAAGGGATAGAGTAAGAAAACAACAACTGAGCTGTAGCTGATAGGGCAGGTGACATGGTTGTTGTCTTGGGGAATCCTTTTTTGGGGAAGTGTTAGCTGGCCTTGATTGATTCTTGTCTGGAATCCCCCTGTTTTCTGAGTGCTGTTCTTTATTTACTGTCCTGGTTTTAGAGGTTTTTTAAATACTGGTAGCCAGATTTTGTTCTTTTTTATGGTTTCCTCCTTTCTGTTGCAATTGTCCACATGCTTGTGGATTTCAATGGCTTCTCTGTGTAGCCTGACATGGTAGTTGTTAGACTGGTCTAGCATTTCTGTATTCTCAAATAATATGCTGTGTCCAGGTTGGTTCATCAGGTGCTCTGCTATGGCTGACTTCTTTGGTTGAATTAGTCTGCAGTGCCTTTCATGTGCCTTGATTTGTGTTTGGACAATGCTGCATTTGGTGGCCCCTATGTAGACTTGTCCACAGCTGTGTGTTTTTAATGATGTAGACAAGAGGCACCTTCGAGATTGTTTATCTCATAATATTTATGCCACACATATTTTATTAGCCAAAGACCTTGAATTGGGCAAAATAAAGTGTTATACAAAATACAATGATGCATACAACTCAACAGCCGTAAAATAGCAAACACAGATACATAAACCAGTTTTATACAAAGTAATCATCACAAAGTAAATTTATATTGCAGTGATATAACCAGGGACCTGTATTTTATTCTTCATTCCCTTTCCTCCCCACTTTCACTTTGCTGAGTAATTTTGGCAATCTGTCATATGAACCACACTCTTTCCTTTTTAATTCAATGAACTGCCATTAGAAAATTGGCCACATCAAATAACACTCTATGAGAGCAGCATGTCAATAAGCACTCCAAATTAATATAATATCTCAAATCTAGCATTTCTCTCTTTTCTCAAAGTCACAGAGCACTATTACCTTTACTTCCTTACCATGTATATGAATAAGAATAATGTTTACCTGTTTATTTATTTATTTATTCTCACCTCTATAGAGGGACTCAGACCGGCTTCCAGCGAGATTCAATGCTATACAAAATTAAAAACATTTTAGAACAACATCATTAAAATACATTAAAAGTACAATACATAAAAACCAATTCGCCACTAAACACAAATTCAACTCGGTCTGAAACGTGATTGTTCAATTCAGACTATAATAATCTCAGCCAGGCATGTAGCCTGGGGGGGGGGGGCTAAGGGGGCTTCAGCCCCCCCCCCGAAATTCTCAGGGTGGTCCGCGAAAAGGCCTTACTGGTACATTATTTAAACTGTTATGTTTATTCATATCATGATCTGATCACCATGCTCATTATATCCCACATTAATGGGGTTATTGGGATAACAATACAAAAGGTTTGCTAGGGTAGACCCTCTTCCACCCAGTCTCAGCCCCCCCCCCGAACCAAACACAGCCCCCCCCTCCCGAATCAAAATCCTGGCTACGGCCCTGATCTCAGCCTAATCTCGGAACGCTTCGGAAAGTTGCAGCTTGTTAAGATATGGGTTGCTTCTGCAAATCCTGATCTAACCGAAGTGAATCCATTTGAATACATTCATTTCTCTTAAATTATTTCCTAAATGGGAAAGGTATTGCATACATACAATTTATTTAGTTGGTTTGCTTTTGTTGGGACTAGCAGTTGCATTTAAGACTATGTCGCCTATGTTAGAGAATGCAAGTAATCAGTGAGTGTGTGTGTCAGCTGCAAAATAAAGTGCATGAAGCTTGTCGTAGTTGAGCCTGAGGCTGAGAGAGAGAAGTCCGTAGTTAGGAACGCAAAACGGTCTACTCGTGAGCAAGGGTCGGATGAGGAGCAAAAAAGGAAGAGATTAAGGCAACTACTTAGCGATTCTTCTGGGGATGAAACGTTTTAGGGTTTTTCAGAGGATGATGGGAGTGAGGATGAAGAGCAGGCAATTGGAGGTTGGGATGAGGGGTCACAGAGAACTGAAGGTGACTAGTGAGATGAATTGGACTGATGTGCAACAGATACGGGATATCTGCTTGGAACCCACCAGCAGTGATTCGTTTGCAGGGTTCACGGGAGATGGGGAATGGAGTAATGGGAATGGGACTCATGGGAATTGCTGGAGAGAGTTAAGTTGCCGCCGGAGTCGTATTGCCTGGCCTGAGAGACGAAGGCACGGGAGGAGATGCTGGCAGTTGAAAGAGATGGGGAAGGGGCGTTGGTGCAATTAAGCCCCAAGGAGGACTGAATAAAGGGGGCTTGCAATTAACCATTTGTTGCAGCTGGCAAGGTGTTGTACTTGCCATCCAGGCCATTGCTTCATGTTCAGGGTCGCTGCTGGACTGGGCGTTTACTGACTGGCTGTGGACATGGAATTCTGGACATTGGTATTGTATTTCGTGGGTCTCCGCATCTTTGTATCCTGTTCTCAGCTGCTCCACCTTAAATCCATTCTTTACTAGATTCTGCTGGTCCTTCTTTTTGGATTCCGGACTGACCTGACTTCGCTGCTTTGTTTGCATTCCTCCTGGCTGGATTAAAGGACCATTTCGACTCTTCTACTTTATCTGCATTTCTCCTGGTGTGACTAAGGACCGTTTGGCATTTCTACTCCATATGCATTCCGCCTGGCTGGTTGTGACCTTGGACTGGTTGGGCACACTCTCTCAGCCTTTTTCCTGTTAAGAAGAAGTCTTAATTGGGCATTTATTTTCTGTTGGATTCTCTATTCAGTTTGCTGTGTTTCTAGGCTCATTTGAGTCACAGTGAGAAAGTTTGGGACTCTTGTAAATGAACTCTAACTGCTAACTTTACTGTGCCTGGCTTCTTAAGGTGGTCTGGATCACGACAAAGCTGATTGGTCGGGCAATACACGGGGTGATGTCTGAGTCTGGAACTTTTGGATGCTGTTGCAGTTTAGTTCAGGCTCAAGCTATGCAAGTACAGAGAGTTGGAAAAGAGAAGGAGAGAGAGACAGATTGATTTGCTTCTTGGACAAAGAAATACAGTGTTCCCTCACTACTTCGCTGTTCGCTTATTGCGGACTCGCTGTTTTTCGGATTTAAAAAAATTAAAATATATATCATGGTATTTTTGTGGGTTTTGCTGCCGCTGCTCTCCAAGGAACTTTCCCTCCTCAGCCCTCCCTCTCTCCAGCCTTGAAGGGCCTTTCCTTCCTTTCCATCACTTTATTTTAAGTTTATAAAGTCTTAAAATAGTGTATAACTACTAAAATAATGTATAAATATTAAAATAAATAGAGCATCCTTACATCGTGGTTTTTCACTTATTGTGGGTGGTCCTGGAACCGAGCCCCAGCAATAAGTGAGGGAACACTGTACCATTTTAAATCTCTCTGACAGGACATTTAATGAGTTGATGCAACTGATCATATTGTACACATGTTCTGAATTTAGAAGTGTAAACTATTTGTTCTTTCCTGTTCACCTGCGTGGCATATTCTCTTTACCTGGCAAGGCAGAGTGTGGGCTGATCAACATGAGCTACATGTGGTGTATTTTACATTCCGCCACAACATACAGGTTGTAAAGATTTGCAACTCAAGCTTATTTCAAATTCCATTTCGCTTTAAAGGCATTTTATGGGAATTGGGCCTTTCTGTTGTGACCCAAGTAATCAACAATGTCTTCAGGCCTTACATATTCAAAGGTTTGTTTATTCATCATGATCTCTGCTGCTCATTTTCAAATGGGGCAACACAAGATTTTTAGACCCTCTTCCACCCAGTCTCAGCCCCCTGATCCATTCAAAATGGGCCCTGACCCAAGTTTCAATGGCAATATGAGTTCGTCTTTTACAAGATTTTTCCAAGGACTCATTTGAATGGGCCACTTGGAATATGTTGATGAAATGGAATATGTTGATGAAATGGAACATTACGGATTTTTTTTCAAATAAATAAAAAGCAGTGCATAATTTTAAAATAGACATTCAAATAAAATAATATACTTGAAGCATTTAGAATCCTCAAAATGAATACTGTATATTTAATTCATATATGAATGCAAGGGCCCATCTCTGCTTTTCGCTTTTGATTTCAATACCTGTTAACAGCCAGTTTACCTGCTGAATGATTAGCCATTTTAAGATATATTCGTAGTTGTTTGTGTGCATTTTTTTGTATGTTTTCAAAAATATTTTGCAAAACCAAACTGCTTTTGATTCCCTTAATTGGCTGTCCAGTGCCAACCAAGAGCTCGTTAAAATTCCTTCACTACAGCTCCTCTCAACACAGGTGCCGCCGTTATCTGACTCCCGTTATCTGCCTCTGACTGATTCCCATGGGAACCAAGCCGAGGAAAATTTCCATCTTTTTGCGAGGCCCCTGCCACAGAAGTTACAGGCCCAATACATACAAATGTGAGTAGATCAATAGACACCGCTTCTGCGGGAAGGTAATGACCCTTCATGCAGTCATGCTGGCCACATGACTTTGGAGGTGTCTAAAGACAATGCTAGCTCTTTGGCTCAGAAATGGAAATGAGCACCACCACCCCGAGTCGAACACTACTAGACTTAATGTCAAGGGAAACCTTTACCTTTTTAATAATAGGTGGCAATTTAGATCCTAATAGGATTTAATTAAATGTCACATGGACTTTGCCAAGCAGGAAATTCCTCCCTTCTTCCCCCACAGTTGCAGTGGTATAACTCGTCTAAATAATGTGGAATTGCGTGAAATGAAATGAGTAGGTAGCAGGAAATGAATGATGTAAGATGGTTTACATTTTGTAGGTCAGTTTCGTGTTCTGCAAATGCCTGGTCCTCCACTGACTGATGCGATTTGTCAGTCCTTTGAATTTTTCATGCTTCCTGCGACATACCTGTGCTTCCTCCTTTCAGGCAGAAGGTCTTCACTCTTCAAATCATAACACTACATTACTTGCAAGCTAATATTTCATTGATACGAGATGACAGTGTTTGTAACAATACTCCTTTGTTTGTATTAGTTTCCTCTTTGAATTGATTGTATGGGAAAGATATTTGTTTGCATCTTTCTTTGCTCCTACATAGGCTATAGCTCACACATTGATGCCTTTTGAAATGGATCGTTGCAAAGTTTCCTCTGTTGTTTCCATTTGGGTTTTGTTCAGCTCTTGGTGGCTTTCAGTTGTATTAAATGTGCATAGTACTGTATAGAAAAAAAAGGATTACAAAAGAAAGCAATTTCTCAAATCGGTTCTCTGGGAAGTATAATACATGTATGGAAACAATGGGTTGTGCATTCAAGACATGTATGGAAACAATGGGATGCAATTTACCCAATGTGCATAAATGTAGCCTTTAAAGATAATTATTCAGCAGAATCTAATGTGTTTGCAATGGTTTCTAGTAGAAATTATTTCTGTGTCATTCAGGGGTTTGGCATTTCCTCCCTTCAAGTTACAATCAATCCAAGATGCAGAACACAATTCAACCAACAATGGTTGCAGGTCAGTCAAATTGCAATCAATGGGTTATAAATTAGACCCAACCTATCCCCCCTAGTATTATCTTTGATGGGATTTAGTTTTATTGACATTACTAACATTTGCAGGATTGCGCTGATAAACAAAACCGCCTCAAAACCTTTAGCTCAGGCATTTTATTTATTTATTTGTTTACAGTATTTATATTCTGTCCTCATCCTGAAGGGGATTCAGGGAAGATCACAATGCATACATACACATACATACAATGCCATTTTCTAGACCAGTGTTTCCCAACCAGTGTGCCGTGGCACACTAGTGTGCCATGAGCGATCATCAGGTGTGCCATGGGAAATTGGAACCTCCAATACCCTTTCTCCTCCCCTCCTGCCGAACACCTTTTCTTCTCCACTCGGGCTCCCTTCTTCCCAGCCTCGCTCTGCTTGCTTTGCTTCGCTGTGCTCACGCTGCTGCTTCTGCGGGAGGGGGGAGGGAGGAAGACGTGACCCGTGCGGGCGCTACTGCGCAGACTCTCCCAACGTCTTCCTCCCTCCCCTCCACAGTGAACTACAACTCCAAAACTCAAGGTCGATACCCACCAAACTCTTATAGTATTTTCTCTTGGTTATGGTAGTTCTATGTGGGAAGTTTGATTCCATTCCATCATAGGTGGAGTTCAGAATGTTCTTTGATTGCCGGTGAACTATAACTCCCAGCTGTTGAGCAAGACGTTTGTGTGTGTCTTTCTGCCATTCCTGCTAGGATATCTATATTGTATTCATCGAAACAGGCCCAGGTTTCACACTGAGTGTATAAATACATTTAAAAACGTATTAACTATATGTATTACTGTGTTAGAGTGTCATTTTGTGTCATTTTGGTTGGTGGTGTGCCCCAGGATTTTGTAAATGTAAAAAATGTGCCACGGCTCAAAAAAGGTTGAAAAACACTGTTCTAGACAAACAGAGCTATTTTGGGCATTTCCACTTCAGTGCCTAGAGGTTATGCTTGATTCCGGCCATAGGGGGAGCTGTTGGTTCATCCACTATGACACCAAGTCATTTTGATCATATTCCCTACTTGCTCTTTGACCACTGGGATTTTTATGGTATCGTAAAATACCTCCCCCGCTTTAAGCGGTCCCTAATTTCTCTACAGGAAAAGAGGCAAAGATGATGTACTTTGAGCGAAAGAAGATAGATTCTTTTGAACCGTAGTGTTGGATGAAAGTTCTGAGAGTGCCTTGGACTGAGAGAAGATCCAACCAGTCCATACTTCAGGAAATAAAGCCCAACTGCTCATTGGAGGGAAGGATATTCGAGGCAAAGATGAAGTACTTTGGCCACATCATGCGAAGAAAGGAAAGCTTAGAGAAGACAATTATAATGGGGGAAATGGAAGGAAAAAGGAAGAGGGGCTGACCAAGGGCAAGATGGATGGATGGTATCCTTGAAATGACTGGCTTCACTTTGAAGAAACTGGGGGTGGCCACGGCCGACAGGGAGCTCTAGCATGGACTGGTCCACAATGTCACAAAGAGTTGGAAGCGACTAAATTAATAAACACCAATTTCTCTACTCACAGCTCAGCTGTTTTCGAACTGCTTAGGTGGACAGTAAGCTAGGCTTAACAGTTGGGTGCTCAATCTGACTCAGGCTTTGAACCCGTCACCTTCTAACTGGCAGTGATCTATTGAAGCTGGTGATTAAGTTTGCCCTTGGCAAACTTTGGCCCTTGAGGTGTTTTGGACTTCAACTCCCAGCCTAATTGTGGGAGTTGGAAGTCCAAAACACCTCAAGGGTCGAAGTTTGACCATGCCTGCTTTAATTGTTTGAAGTGAAAGGATTCTCTCTTCTCCATCCCCATGTACTTCTCCATGCACAGAAGGACCGCATTGGAAGTCGTATCATACTTCATTGTATCCCATGCTGACCTCTATATTAGAGGGCAGACACCCAGCTTAGGGGATCCCAAGATCACCTCACTGGCATTTTTTGCCCTCCAGAACCTATCTCTTGAAGTGGCCACTTTACTGTAGGGCTCATCTTGCAAACCATCCTTTGCTATTTTGTGGTTTGGATCATATAATTAAATTCATTATATTAATTACAGGAAGTGAAGAAATAGATTTCTCAAAAAAGGTCAGTGAACTGTTAAGTAAGTGCGTGCCTGCCTGCGCATGTTCTTCTCATCTACCCAGACAAAGCATGTACGTTAAATGCAATATTGATAAAGCATGCTTTCAACATGGCCTGTCAGTTTAGGTTATTTGCATTGTAAAGACCTGCACATTAATTTAGGAGTAAGATTACTTAAAAACCCAGAATGTGCCTTTAAAAGCATGTGATATATATTGTGAAGAAAGCATGCATCCATCTACAGGGCCAGTTCTGTGAATCGACAGTTCTTGTGACAAACTTATTTATAATCCTGCTAGAGCAGAAAAGCAATGAAGCCACACAATTGCTGCGATCTCAAATATACTGGTATCCGCTAAATAACATCCACATATTCACACATTCTGTTGTTACACATGTCAAACTACAAAAAGGCTGTATGTACAAGATAATACTAAAACTAATGTTTTGGCTGAGCAGGAGCAGTTGGGAGGAATAATGAATTTGGACTTTCCTTTAAACCAAACACAGGAACTATGGTATTTGACTGTATTATGCTTGAATGTATATATGTGTGTCTTCAGAGGGTCAACATTGTTTACTGGTTTGCCAATAACTTTGGAGACTAGTGTTCAAATTTTCGTTCGGCCATGGAAACCCACAGAGTGGCCTTGGGCAAAGTCACACTTTCTCTCCCTGAGAGGAAGGCAAAGATGTGAACAGATTTTCCCAAGGAACCCACATGAGAGGGTTGCCTTAGGGTCACCATACCTTGAAAAGCACTTGAAGACATACAACAGCAACAACACTGTCGTTGGATCCTACACACTGTTATTGTAGCTCTAAAATCCACATTCCAAGAGCAAAAGACAAATATTCATCGTCCATTGTTGTATGTTTACTCCATAAAAACTAACTCCCAAGGAAAATGCATTGTTTATGTTTGCTCAACCTATATGAATGCATGGGCCCTCTGGTGGTGCAGCAGGTTAAGCCACTGAGCTGTTGAACTTGTTGACCAAAAAGTTGATAGTTTTAATCCGGGGAGCGAGGTGAGCAGTTCGGAAACATAGAAATGTGAGTAGATCAGTAGACACTGCCGTGAGTAGATCAATAGGTACCTTCCTTGGTGCGAAGGTAACGGTGCTCCAGGCAGCCATGCTGGCCACATGGCCTTGGAGGTGTCTACAGACAATGGACAATGGCAGCTCTTTGGATTAGAAATCGAGATGAACACCAACCCCCAGAGTTGGACATGACTAGACATAATGTCAGGGGAAACCTTTACCTATACTTTTTATATGACTGCATAGCCTGGTCTACGATGGCACCAAATGCATTTCTTGCCCCCCTTTCATTTCCTCCTCCTTTTTATATTTTATAAAAATTATACAGATATACACTTATATGTGTAAAGACATTTTATTATAACTAGTTCATTTATTTATTGTATCAGAAGCAAACCAAGGGTACATTTGTAATGTATTTAAAAAACACAAAGTTTAAGAACTTGGCATTATTCTAAATGTCTTTTGACCAGTAGCTGGCCACTTGGAGCGCCTCTACTATTGCTAGAAGAAGGCCCTCCACTGTGCTTGTGTCAGGGCTCAGAGTGCATTATAATAGGTGGTCTGTGGTTTGCTCTTCTCCACATTCACATGTCGTGGACTCCACTTTGTGGCCCCATTTCTGAAGGTTGGTTCTTCATCTCATGGTGCCAGAGCGCAGTCTGTTCAGCGCCTTCCAAGTTGCCCAGTCTTCTGTGTGCCCAGGAGGGAGTCTCTCATTTGGTATCAGCCATGGTTTGAGGTTCCAGGTTTTAGCCTGCCACTTTTGGTCTCTTGCTTGCTG
Source organism: Anolis apletophallus (assembly GCA_030556195.1). Lineage (NCBI taxonomy): Eukaryota > Metazoa > Chordata > Lepidosauria > Squamata > Anolidae > Anolis > Anolis apletophallus. The sequence continues at coordinate 25,392,906 of JARBWK010000006.1, read as the reverse complement.
AGGTTTTCCTGCGAGTGTCTGTAGATCTTAGAAAAATATTTCTTGATTTCATTAATTTGAGTAACAAACTTTTAAACTAGTTCATTAATTTGATTAATGAACTTTAATCCATCTGAATGTTATTCCAGCATTTTTGTTCAACATTCAGTATGTAAACACCTTCCCCTATTTCCACTGAATCTTAACTCAATTGGCATTATGGCATAATCTAAGTTTAGTATTATTCATTCCAGAGTGGTATCTGTATTAAGGAGCACATAATGAGAAAATGTATAAGAGGAATTAATTGTGAAATGCTGAAATTACAGAGGGTATGTTGGCCAATACCAAGTGATTTTGATTTCTGTACTGCATATACAGCAAACAGCTCATAATTTGGAGGTAAATATGTAAGTGATGAACTGTACTAAAGACATTACTAACATTTGCAGGATTGTTCTAATAATCAAAGCCACCTCGAAACCTTTAGCTGTTTGAAGTGTCCATCACATGTACTATTCTATGCACTGAAGGAATAGTAGTAAAAAATAATATTCTAGGACCATGTATCTTTTAACTTCAAAAGTTTTAGGTCTTGGCGATAAGAGCCTGGTGGTTCTCCCTGTGTCTGCACCAGAGGCTTCATCAGTCTTCAGTGATACATGTTCATTTAGACTAAGTGGTCCTTAATGGTTAGCCACCTTGGGGCTCCATCATACATCTCCTAATGTCAAGGGACTCTATATGCAGCGTGTTTTTACTGTATGTTGTGATCTGCCCCGAGCCTGCAGGGAGGAGCGGAATATAAGATTGAATAAATAAATAAATAAATAAATCCTATTATGATCTGAAAGGTGTCATCTAAGACGGCTTATGTGAAGAACCTCCATATTCTGTTAGGTTGATAAATTTTCTTCTTTCTCCTGGAGCAGGATGAAGAACATGTGGCTTTCCAGATGTTGTTTGACTCCTACTATCTTCACCCCCATCCAGCACGATTATGAGTCTTGTAGACTATTGTTGTCTGGGCACATACCTAACACATGTCACCTACCCTCGTTTTAGGGAAATGCTATTCCAACTTAGTTCCAGGGGACTATTGGATTTGTTAGAAGCCTATCTGAACTACATTACTAAGACAGTAAGGGAAGAGAAGTGTTACGATGCACAACCAAGCCTTTGGAAAAACTATATTGTCTGGCTTTAGTCGGGGGCTATCTGATACCTTCTGTTACGATTAAGACCCTTAGCAGACAGAGGCACTTTAGGCAAGGTGAAGAGATAACCAAATGAGTTTACTGAAATAAGATGAATAAAGGGTTAACTCCACCCAGGACTATCATAGGATAACTTAAAACAATATATTACAAAAGGAAAACTTTCTGGTTGCAGGCATCTTTCTGGGGTCTTTGAAAGTCTCTTTTGCCTCTGGTGCAAAGCAATGGTTATAAACTGCCTTAGTCTTCTTACCTGTGAATCTTAGGCTAGCCAAAAGCTTCTGCTGTCCTTTGGACTGGTGGTATGAAATACTGTGAAATGCAGCAGCAGAAGAAGCTGCTAAGAATGCCTGTTTGCATGGCTAGGCCTAGGATTCCAGACAATATTCAGACCTCTAAGGCTCTACAGCAGAAATAAACCAATATTCCCAATCTCATAACGGAGCTGGATATGGAGGGTACTGTTTTATTCAGAGTTCCCTGTCAGTATTCAGTGGTCACCATGAAGCTGACTATAGCAGTCTCAATTTAGTGTACTGCTCTGAAAATGATTTGAAATGGCTCTAGGTGATTTTCATACAAGATAAACATGTAGGGTGGTGATTAAAATGCCGCCTTTCCTGACCCTCATGCTAATTAGAAATCACTGGGATTACCCCCCCCCCCCCCAATACTGTCCTAATATAAGCTTCTTGTATTGAATACAGGTTATATATTGGGATAATCAGATGTTTCTTTCAAAGCAATTCATAGTTTTTTATGATCTACACAATCAAGTGCTTTGCTATAAGCACATGCTGATTTGCTTCTAAAATTCCATGGTATACTCCTATTAGACAATAAGTGTTTACAGTATGATCTCTTGTGCTCATATAAAACTGATATAGAGCTATAAAGACAGTGTAATATTGTGTTGTTGAAGATTTTCATGGCCGGAATCACTGGGTTATTGTGAGTTTTCTGGACTGTATGGCCATGTTCCAGAAGCATTCTCTCCTGATGTTTCATCCGCATCTATGGCACGCATCCTTAGAGGTTGAGGGGTCTGTTGGAAACTACGCAAGTGAGGTTTATATATTTATGGAATGTCCAGAGTGAGAGAAATAACTCTTTGTCTGTTTGAGGTAAGTCTGAATGTTGTAATTGGTCACCTTGATTAGCATAGAATGGCCTTGCAACTTCAAAGTCTGGCTGCTTCCTGCCTGGGGGAATCCTTTGTTGGGAGGTGATAAGCTAGCAACATTCATACTTGCCTCAAACAGACAAGAGTTCTTTCTCTCACCCTGAACTTTCAACAGATATGTAAACCTAACTTGTCTAGTTTCAACAGACCTCACAGCCTCTGAGGATGCCTGCCATAGATGTGGGTGAAACGTCAGGAGAGAATGCTTCTGGAACATCGCCATACAGCCTGGAAAACTCACAGCAACATCGCCATACAGCCTGGAAAACTCACAGCAACCCAATGCAATATTGTTACTGAAATCCTGGACTTGAACTGAGAAGAGACAAGTTAAGAAAATTCAGACATGCTTACCTTGACCTTGGTCCAGCCTGTCCTTTGGCCTAATTTATCTCTAAAGTAATGCTGGAAGGATCACGCTTGTGAAGTTTTGGTTCTGCCTTCCTCTCCTTTACTTCAGTTCCCCCTGTTTATAGGCCTTCGCAATAGTGTAGAGTCCTTCCTTTCGTATTAGTTTTTGGGTGGAGTTTAAAACGCCCCTCGGAGGCCAGTCTCAGTTGGTCTACTATTCCTTTTCCCTGCACAGAGCTCTTTGCAGGACTCCTTCTTCCTGGGGTATCACCTGATGATATATAGAAAACTTCCAGAAAGATTTGCTTGGGGGGGTCACCATAAACCAGATATGACTTGAAGGCACACAACAAGAAGTATGCTAAGTGAAATGAAGTCAATACTTTCCTTTGGCATTTAAGTGGAACACAGACTTGTTAATAGCTACTTTTTGACAGTCTACTCTGCACGTCACGCATATTGATTGTACCTTATTGCTATTTTGAAAACCTGGGAACACTGTACACAGTACAGACTTTCCTCGTCAAATTGTCACTCTTTGTGAGAAGAAAGCTGTGATGGAGGGGAGGGATCGTACGCTCCCTTCCCTGCATATTGATTTAATGTATGCTTTGAATGTCTAAATAGCAAAATAAGTCTGATAATACCAGAGTGAGGGAAGGAGGGAGCAGGGGCCACTTTTACACAATGGCTCCTTATATAACAAAATCCCTGCAAACACCCCCCCCCCCCACACATAGCATACCACAGGCTGAGCTAATCTTGCTGATGGACCAGATTTATCCATCTAATTATTTGTTATTTAAATGTGGTAGCATTAAACAGTAATATTTCCTATTGATATTAAGTGATATAGCCTGCTTGGCTGCCTCATTCTTGTCTTATGTTGCTACGTGGGCTGAGTGTCTGATGCAACCTGATGCTTTCCAAGTAGACTGGACTGCCAACACTGTTATCTCCAGGCAGCAGGGCCATTGAAGCCCCTTTCTGGGTATAGTAGGAGTTGTAGTCCAATATATCTGGAAGACACTAGGTTGGGACAGACTGTTTTTCTCTGCTGCAAGAATTCCCAATAAATTCCAAAGCAGATGTTATTGGGTCTCTTGGCAAAGAAGGCAAAATGCCTGGAAATTGGAAAGTGGATGAGCCGTTTCTGTGATCCCAAAATTAATTTGGGTAATTTTGCCTTATTTGTTTTGCACGGTACTCACTGTGTTATGGGCAACCAATTCAGATATTCTTCTCAGAAATGAACTGTGACCCAGGAAGGAATAATATATCATATACAGTACACTCAAGTATAATCCAACCCAAATATAAGCCAAGGCACCTAATTTTGCCAAAAAAAAAACCTGGGAAAATTATTTACTTGAATATAAGTGTAGGGTGGAAAATGCAGCAGATAATGGTAAATTTCAAAATTAAAAATAGATACCAATAAAATTACATTAATTGAGACATCAGTAGGTTAAATGTTTTTTTTAATTTTCCCCCGTAAATCTGTAATTTAAAATAAGCCTATTCAACTTTGATTAAATCATTATTCCAACCTTCTTCAATGTAACTGTGCTTGTATATCCTTCCAATAATCATCATAAGAGAGGAGGAGAGGAAGGTACGTGCTGTGCCGAGAGAGGAGAGGAAGGCGCATGCAGCATCAAGAGCGGAGAGGAAGATGTGTTCTGTGCGAGAGAGGAGAGGAAGGTGCATGCTGCGCCAAGAGAGGAGATGAGGAAGGCGCATGCTGCGCCAAGAGAGAAGGAGGGGAAGGCACACATTATACCTTGAGAGGAGGAGAGGAAGGTACGTGCTGTGGGAGAGGAGAGGAGAGGAATGTGTATGCTGCATCTAGAGAGGAGGAGAGGAAGGTGTGTGCTGTGGGAGAGGAGAGGAATGTGTATGCTGCATCTAGAGAGGAGGAGAGGAAGGTGTGTGCTGTGCGAGAGGAGAGGAGAGGAATGTGTATGCTGCATCTAGAGAGGAGGAGAGGAAGATGTGTGCTGTGCGAGAGGAGAGGAGAGGAATGTGTATGCTGCATCTAGAGAGGAGGAGAGGAAGGTGTGTGCTGTGCGAGAGGAGAGGAATGTGTATGCTGCATCTAGAGAGGAGGAGAGGAAGGTGTGTGCTGTGCCAAGAGAGGAGGAGAGGAAGGTGCATGCTGTGCGAGAGGGGAGGAGAGGAATGTGCATGCTGCATCTAGAGAGGAGGAGAGGAAGGTGCGCACTGCACCAAGGGAGGAAGGTGAGTGCTGCATGAGGGAGGAGGAGAGGAAGGAGAGCTGGGTGCGGTGAGGGCCCTGGCAGGAAAGCATGGGGATGAAAGAAGCTGGGACCCTCACCCGAGTATAAGCCGAGGGGAACTTTTTCAGCCGAAAAAAGGGCTGAAAAACTAGGTTTATACTCGAGTATATACAGTATGTGGAATCAGCCTTTCTTTGAAGGTACCAGCTCAGAGTAGGAGACTCATTTGCACACACAGGATTTTACATGAATGTCTGTATTGTGGTGTAGACCCCACTTTGTCATAATAGAGTTTCCCCTTTGTATGCACAGATTCTGCATCCATGGATTCAGTATCCAAAGGTCCCCTGGAACCAAACCATAGCTGATACTGTATTGTAGATGAGTGCATTTTTCATCTACAGAATATGCATCCTGAAATCTTCATACAAAAAATGGAATTTTTAAAAAGAGTAAATGTTCTGAATTAAAACAGATCATTTCATAGGATCAAGTATTTGTAACATGCAGCTGCATCTATTCTGTGATTTCTGTTTGCCCTGGAGTCTCTTGCAATATTTTGTTCTTAACCAGGAGCTTTTGTGATGGATTGTTTGGAAGCTCTTGGCCTGATATGAAGGCGTTCCAAGAAGAAAAAACAATGCCCTTGTCTTTGTCATTGACCGGAGAGGGAGAGAGAGCAATCGATGTTAAATGATAAGGTATTATAAACCAGCTTCTCTTCTCACACCAGTTCCACAGCTGTCATGGGGTGTTTTCACACTTCCCACTTGGCAAGGTGCAAAATATAACAAGCAAATCAAGTTCTGTCATCAAGTTGCTACTTTTGCAAGCCACAATCCAATGAAAGCCCAAGCCAGCAGCTCGTGTTTGGTCAACAACCTACACACACCAAATGTTTATCCCCAGACCTATTTTTCCAAGCTTCCTGCCTTCAGCTATTTCAACTTTTATCTTGCTGCAGCTACTATTCAAGGAAGAACTTCGCATTCCCAACCGGCACAATTTCAAACTGTATTTTGTTGTTGAGCTACAATTGATGTATTTGGATAGACATAAGTGGGGCTTTTCATAGATGTGGAAGGGAGCCCTTTTGTTATAGTATAACCGATAGCCACAGATAGGAGCTCCAATGGCACAATGGTTTAAACCCTTGTGCTGGCAGTACTGCTGACCAACAGGTCAGCGGTTGGAATCCAGAGAGAGCGGGTTGAACTCCTACTATCAGCTCCAGCTCCCCATGCAGGGACATGAGAGAAGCCTCCCACAAGAATGGAAAGACATCAAACATCTGGGTGTTCCCTGGGCAACATCATTGCAGACAGTCAATTCTCTCACACCAGAGTCAACTTGCAGTTTCTAAAGTCGCTCCTCAAACACACGCACACACACGGATTCAACCATTTATGGCTTGAATATACTAACTTCCCATCCTTAAGACCTCAAAAGAGAACATTATTTTTGCAATGTTATATAGGGGACACCATATTTCTATGCCGCTGAATATCACGGGACTTGAGCATCCATGGATTTTGTGTATCCACAGGGGTCCTGGAAGCAAACCTCAGCTGATACCAAGGGACAGCTATAGTATATAATCTGATTGCCTATTTGAGAAGTCTCGCAATCCTACCACTGATAAAAAAGGAATAAAATGTTTTAATGATGAATTTTATTTATTTTTATCTTGCCTTTCTCCCAATATTGATATAAGGAAATAAAATTGGAGATATCATAGTTCCCAAATTTCATATTGCTCTGGATCATTGTATACATTTAATGCAAAGATGAGGAAGGTATAACCCTCTAGATCAGGCATGGGCAAACTTTCTAACTTGGGGGTCACATGGTGGGCTGGAGCAGGGTGGGCTGGCCAGAAAAGGGGGGGGTCTCCCCAAATCCCCTCTCTGCCCTTTCCTCCCTTTCCTCTTCTCTTTTGGAGGCAGAAAGTAAAAGAAAGAGAGGAAACGTTTGGATTCCAAGATGAGATGGTGGATGGGAGAGAGAAAAATGTATCTATTAGACCCTGTATTGCCTACTCCTGATATAGAAGCCTAGCCTAGAGCTAGAAGAGATCCCCAAGGGCCATCTACGTAGTCCAACCCCCTGCCATGCAAGAAGGCAAAATCAAAGCACTCCCTATAGACAGCCTCTGCAGAAAAGCTTCCAGAGAAGTGACTCCTATGCCACTCTCCAACAGGTCTTACTCTCAGGAAGTTCTTCCTAATCTTTTCAGTCAATCAATCAAAAACTTTATTACGGTCACAGACCAGCACAAATCTCTTTCCCTGCCATTTGAACCCATTGCTCCCTTGTGTCTCTAGAGCAGCAGAAAGTTTTCTCCCTCCCTCCTCCTCAATGGGTCGCCCTTTTAAATCTTGAAGCATGGTTCTCATGTTCTCTATCTACCTTCTCTTCTCCCAGCTAAACATCCCCCAGAAGTAAAGGAGGAAGGAAAAAGAGAAGGAAATAAGAAAGTGAGGAAGAGAATGATGGAAGGGTGGAAGGGAATGGAGGAAGGGAGGAATGCAAGAGGGAAGGAAGGAAAGGCCAAATGGAAGGAAGGAAGGAGAGAGAAAGAGGGAGGGAAGGAGAAAGAGAGAAGGAAAGGAGGGAAGGGGGTAGGAATGAAGGAAGGATAGGATGGGGTGAGAGAGGAGGGCCTGAGAAAAGAGCCCAAGAGGCTGTATCCAACTCCCGGGCCTGAGTTTGTTTATTATTTATTTATTTCCAGTGTTTATACCCCGCTACTTCTCAACCCCCGAGGGGGGACTCAGTGCGGCCTAACAGACGGCAACAATTCGATGCCACATAATACATAGTAAACAACAGTTAAAATTAAAATACATTAAAATACACCTAGAATTCAATACATTAAAATACAGTTAATATTAAAAACATCATATACATTCATCACCATTAAAACAATGTTCCATCCAAAGTCTTAGATCTTGTTCATACCTGCTCTAGATGTTGGGCTGATAGGAACTATAGTTCAGTAACATTTTTTTGCATGCAGTATAGAGGTTCTTTACACCTTCTTTATGAGAACAGAGGGAAAGTGAATTGGTCTGCCACAAACTAGGAATGACCCAAATCATCTTCCAACCCCTTTCTGAGCAAATCTTGCCAAGAAAATCACATGATTTGTTTGCCTTAGGATTGCCGTAAGTCTGAAACAATTGGAAGGAATGAAACAGCATTTGGGTTCTTTTTCCCACCCTGAACATAACACGAGTATAAATACGCTTCACTTGCTTCACTGCCAACAGAACCTCTGAGGATGCTCGCCGCAGATGCAGGCAAAATGTTAGGAGACTGCTACTGGAACATGGTCATACAGCCCTAAAAGCTCACAACAGCCCAACTTTTTTCAGGGCTGCAGAATTCTCCTTGTTGATCTACATTTCTGATAAGACAAAAACCAGCTGGAAACCTCTCCTATCCAGTGCCAAACCTCTTCTCTGGTCACTTTGCAGGCTGTTTAATTTCAGTTGCCATCTTGCAGGTCCCTGTGATCCTGATGGACCCTTGCAAAAATTAAATGTTCATCATTAAATCACATTAATCTGGAAGATGAGAGGAAAGGGAGAGAGAGGTCTTTGCTTGACATAACCAAATAACTAGAGTAAGGTTGTGCTTCCTTGACATCTGTGTGACTCCAATCCATTACTCATGCAGAATGTGTCAAGTTCAATGTGTTCTTTGTGGATAGATTTGAAAATTACTGACTTTTAAATGACTGCAGGAAAATGACAGTGGACTGAAGCTGTGTATTGCGTTCTGTTCGGCGCTATATAACCTGATTTTGTTTCTCTTGAACCCAGTTACAAAACTTCCATACTAAAGCATCTATAATCTGCTACCCAAGCATTTTGAGAAATTAACTGGGAGACATGACTATTATTCTTGTTGTTTATTTATTAACTATCTTTGTGTCCTGCCTTTTTCAACTTGGATGGAATCAAGGCGGCCTTCCAACAGGCAGCAATCAGGCCCGGATTAACCCCTTTTGGCGCCCTAGGCCACACTTTGGAATTACGCCCCCAAACCAACCTCTACCACACACACCCCCTCCTCCTCGCGGCGCCGCGCACCCTCCTTCCTTGAGTCAAGGAAGGAGGGCACGAGGAGGAGGAGGCGGAGGGAAGCCCAGCCTCTGGGGCCACTGCCGGGCATGTGCAGCAGGAGGGCGCGAGCGCCTCTGCCTCCTCTGCCATGTTCCTGGGTGCCGCGCATGCCCGGCAGCGGCCCCGGGGGTTTCCCTCCGCCTCCTCCTCGCGCCCTCCTTCCTTGACAAGGGGCGGGGCGATGGTGAGGGGGGCACTATTCCCTCCTCCCCCGCCCCCTCGCAGCGCTCTCCCTCCACTCTCCCCTGAGAGAGAGAGAGAGTCATCTCCATGCTGTGTGTTGCGGTTTTGTTTCAACATATTTTTTTTGGTCCCTGTGAACTGCGCCCCCCTTGGCTTGCGCCCCTAGGCCATGGCCTAGGGTGGCCTTATGGGTAATCTGGGCCTGGCAGCAATTTGATGCCAAACATATATGTATCAATACACAGTTACAATTAAAACCAAATCATTAAAACAAAAATTATTAAAACATCAATTAAAATGACATCATCAAAAATGTAATCCAGGGTCATTCCATTTATCAACACATTAATTCGTAGTCACTTAATTGCACTGCTCCAATGACTTGTTAGAAGCTTGGTCCCAAAGCTATGTCTTAATTTTTTCCTGAAGACTAGGAGAAAGGGGGCTGATCTAATTTAGTTGGGAAGGAAGTTCCACAGATGATGGGCCACCCCTGAGAAGGCCCTGTTTCCCGTCCCCACCAGTCGCACCTGTGAAGGGGGCGGGACTGAGTTCAGGGCCTCCCTAGATGATATTAACCTCCAAGATGGCTCAAAGGAGGAGATACCTTCAGACAGGTAAACTGGGCCAGAACCTTTTAGGGCTTTATAGGCTAAAGCATGCACTTTGTGCTCAGAAGCGGATTGGCAGCCAGTAGAGCTGGTGTAACAGGGGAGTTGTGCTTCCTGTACCCGCTCTGGTGAGTAATCTGGCTACTGCCTGTTAGACCAATTGAATCTTCTCAACAGTCTTCAAAGGCAACCCTACATAGAGCATGTTGCAGTAGTCTATTCGGGATGCAACTAGAGCGTGGACTATCATGGCCAAGACTGACTTCCCAAGGTATGGACGCAACTGGCGCACAAGTTTTAATTATGCAAAAACAAACAAACAAAAAACAAAAACCCAGCCACCGCCGAAACCTGGGATTCTAGGCTCAGCGAAGACACAGGCTCCCCATGTCTTCAGGGGGAGTGTAACCCCATCAGGTGTCACGATGCACGGACTTGACCGGCCCCTTAATCACACACACAGAGACGGACTGAAGGCTAACTACTTTATTGAATATAAAAACAGTTCAGAAGTATGTCCAATAGAATATAAAAGCAATCCAAAAGGCTTGAAGTAACAATGTCCAAGGTAGCGTGGCAAATAGGCCAAAAGCTTAGCAAGGCTCCGCAAAACTAGGCGGATCAGGAACAAGGGCAAGGCTCCGCTCAACCAGGCGGATCAGGAACAAAGGCAAGGCAAGGCAAGGCTTGATGACCACTGGCTAGCTTAGCTGTGGTCCTACTCCGCTTCACGCCTATTCAGATGAGACGTGGCCGGAGCACTGAGGATTCATTCCCACGGATCCTATACTTAATCCTTCGGCCGAGGTCCCCCGGCGCTCTAGGCTTCTTCGTCTCCAATCCCTGCTGACGGACCTCGGCCGGTCTAGGGCCCTGGACCACCCCCTCCTACTAGACTAGATGTTCCGTCTCCTATCAAAGGTTCGACCTTGTCTCTCAGCAGCTGTGTTGCTATCTCCCTGAGAACTTTCCTCCCTGGAAACTTCCCAGTCGCTTTCTTCCATGTTTTCACTTTCGGGCTCCTGGGAATCTCTTCCACCCGGGTGCTCATAGCTGCCAGAATCGCTGTCCTCCATCTGCACCTGGTTATCTATCTCTTCGCTAGGGCCAAACAACATTTCTTCCCATGCCAAGCTCTCTGTGGGCGAAAGAGGCCTGTCAGGGGAAAGCTGCCCTTCGCCCCAGTCATCTAGCTCATCCTCTGAATCTAGTTCTGGTACTGCTGGCCCTAATGCTAATGGGACCCCGGGTCCTGACCCCTGCCCTCCAGGCACAAACGAGAACTGCTGTGCTACATCAGGGCCGTAGCCAGGATTTTGTTTTGGGGGGGGGGGGGGTGAATGTGAGTGAGAGAGGATCTACCGTAGCAAACCTTTTTTAAAATTTTTTTTGTATCTTTATCCCAATACCCCCATGCATATGAGATATATTGAGCATGGTGATCAGATCATGATATCAATACACATAACAGTTAAAATAATAAATGTTATTTATTTACTTTCATTAACAAAATGTTTAGAATACTTTTTAAACTTATTTTTTACTTTACAGCAACAGTCTTCTTTTCTTCTCCCCAGCCATTTTGTCAATTACTTTTTCTGGTTTGATAGTGATGTCCCGATGGATGGAAATCATTGCTAGTCCACTAAGTCTTTGGTCTGTCATTAAACTTCTAGATACACTTTTCACTCTCTTCATGGTTGAAAACGATCTTTCCACACTGCATGTTGTTACTGGTAGAGTAGCTAACACAGTCAAAAGGAAATGTATTGACCGATAGTAGGTTTTGTCACACAGTTCCAACACTTTAAGTACCTCAGTATCTTTCTGAATTGATGGTGTAATATTACACCACATCATATACTCGGCCTTGACGGAAGCAAGTGCTGCATCATTTTCAAAGTATTCTGACAGTTGTTCCATATGGTGAACTTTGTCTAGACCTGAAAACCCAGGGAGGAGAACCTAGAAACTGGTTAAAATGTCTTCATTTGTCATGAACCTTGCAGTAATGTTCTGTATGAGTGAATCAACACATGGTATGAACACCGCAACTCTGAAATAATCTTCTACAGAAGTAGTCCCTGGATTTGCTCGATGCACCTGTCTTGAACTTTGCCTTGGAATAGTCAAGTTGCTTTGAAATATGTTTTCAGATGTTGTTCTTGCTAAGTCAAAGAGTTTTAAAAAATGACCTTTTGCATCTGCTCTCAACATCTCTAAAGACTTCAACAGTGACTTAGCATGGTTTATGGCAGATGCCATATCAAGACTTTTTTCCTGAAGAAAATCTGATAGGGGCAAAGTAAGGCTGAAGAGTTGTTCACAAACAAACAGGCTAACAAGGCAATCACTTATTTTTCAATTGCAGTCAAAAAGTTTGAAGCTGAAGAAGATATTTTCCATGGTTTCTCTGAGATTTCTTCTAATGCAACTACAATCGGCTTAAATAGTTCAACGAATGTTAATACACTGTCATGCCTCTCAATGAAACGAGTCTCGCATAAACGTGTCAATCTTTTTTTCTTTGTTTCTGGCACATGAACACTAATATTAATCTGCAAAATATTGTTAGCACTTGAACTGTTTCTGAAGAAATTTGTTATTTCTTTTATTGTTCCAAGACAATTTCTGACCGAAGAGCTTGAAAATGTATCACTCAATGCAAGGTTCAGTCGATGACTTGCACAATGAAAATATCTTGCTTTGGGGTATGTTTCTCGAATTCTTGTTTGAACTCCACTTAGATGGCCAGCCATGGTGGCAACTCCATCATAGCCCTGCCCTACACACTTGCTCATATCCAATTTCAACATGTTGCATTTTTCTAGGATAACTTTAGTGACATTTTCTGCTGATTGGTCGTATATAGGTATAAATCCTACAAAATCTTCTCGGATGACTGGTAAGTTTTCCTTTAAATCTACATAGCGAAGACATAACGAAAGCTGCTCTGTTGCCGATACATCCATAGTTTCATCAGCCAGAATGGAGAAGCAATCAGACTTGTTGACTCTAGCAACAATCTCTTCTGTCACTAAACTGCAACTGATTGAAATTATCTCATTCTGTATTTCAGGACTTATGTATGTAGCATTCTTGCCACAGTTAATAACATGTCTCCTTAGATTTTCGTCTCCAGAGCATGCTCTAAATCGTAGTAAGGCTCGAAATTTCCCATCTTTTTTGGAAGGTTTTTCCAAAGAGAGAGGACCACTGTCTTCATTTCCTCTAAGAGGCAACTCTTCCTCTGCACAAAAGAGAATTGTTTCTATAATGGGAAGTAGAGCGGCTCTGTTTTCCTCCTTTTCCCTTGCATGTTGTGTGTCTAGTTGAGAGCAAATATCTTTTTGTTTTCCTGACATTATCTTAGTGAAATTGTCTGCATGTACAACACAAGCTTTGTGATAGTCTGTAGCAGAGTGTTTCATAAATGTCTCTTTTGGCTTTCTTCCAGTCTCTAAAGCCACACGTAACCAACTTTCCAGGAGCCTCATGAGTTCCTTTTCCTATACCATGGGGATAAAACAAAAAACATGGTTTGCAATAAACTGCATCTTCTTTAGAATAGGCCAAGAAAGCAAATCCTGAGGTGGGGTCTGTAATCCATTTTTTTTCTTGAAATCTTCTTGTTTGATTTTTACTTTGGGTTGAAGGAAAAGTATAAGGCTGTTTTGGGAGGAGAACTGACTGAAGAATGTTTTTCTTTGTGTTTTCATCTATCTTCTCTTGTTGAATGTCTCCTATGTCAAAAGACTCTGCATGCCAGTTATAAAAACACATCTTTGAAAGTTCTGATATTTTGTCAGCTTCAGAAGTACGACCACTTTGTTGGCTTGAGCAATGGGAGGCTGATGTGGTACTGCTCGAAGAAGGAACAGTATTATCCTCATCTGAAAAAATAATACTACTTTTAGTACTATAAATGGAATAAATCTGTTACTGCAAACATTGTATTGTTTACTGAGTTGCTGTGAGTTTTACAGGCTGTATGGCCATGTTTCAGAAGCATTCTCTCCTGATGTTTCACCCACATCTGTGGCAGGCATCCTCAGAGGTTTGAGGTCTGTTGGAAACTACGCAAGTGAGGTTTATTGTATACTTGTATAACAATGTCCAGGGAGGGAGAAAGAACTCTTGTCAGTTGGAGGCAAGTGGAAATGTTGCAATTATCCACCTTGATTAGCATTTAATGTCCTTGCAACTCAAGACCTGACAGCTTAATGCCTGGGGGACTCCTTTTGTTAGGAAGTGTTAGCAGGCCTTGATTGAGAGAGAGAGAGAGAGAGAGAGAGAGAGAGAGAGAGCGCTTTCCGGAGAGCCTGCAAGACTGTCCTATTCCAACAAGCTTCCGGCCCCTAAATATTTGTGACCAATCTGAAATAGCCCTTATATTGCTTTTTATACTGCTTTATATGTATTTGATGTACTTTTATATTGTTCGTTTGATCATTGTTGTAAGCCGCCCCGAGCCACATTGGGAGAGGCGGCTAACAAATCCAATAAATAAATAAATAAATAAAAATGTCTGCAATTTCTGATTGTTGTTCTTCATTCATCTTTTAAAATAATATAATAGCATTTATATTGAAGCAGAATAGGAGTTATGGAACTCCAAGTACCAATTTAACTTTACCAAAGCTGCTTGTACGCGCGGGTTCTAGGATGAGGGAGAACACACGACAACTGTGAAGTAGGTGAAAATCAAAAAGAATTTATTTCTGGCACCAGCTGGTGGGCCTTTGCTGCAGAACACAGCTGCAAATCGGGGGCAAAGGAACCCCGTCACATCTCATACAAAGACATTTATACCCTCAATGGAGTCATTCCAGTTTAGCCCACCCCTTCTTCATGGATAAAACAATCATAATTGGCTGGTGATTACTGTTGCTTACATGACATTTCATTAATCCAATAAACACTGCATTTTTCATTAGCATCACATCTTTGTCATACCTAAGAATGAGAACAATAGCCATCTATAAGGTATTTCTTTCACACAGTGCAGTTATCAATGCTGAGTCTCTCTGTTCCCTGAGTTGAAACAATATTTCCGGGCTCCGTGCCAGCAGCGGAGAAGGACGGACTCTTTGCCATGCGCAGTGGTGTTTCCATTCACATTAAATTTTCCATAGCTCCAACTGTACTGCTTTCACCCATCTAGCCTATATTATCTCAAATTGGGCACAGGGTGTATTAAAATGCATTAAATCACAATGTTAGTCTTTCATTGCAAGTGCCTGTCTGATTTTTGGCACCAAAACCCTCTTTTTCAGAGTTGACACGTAAGTAGCATCACTCTCTGACTGTACTTTTTGTGCTCGGAAAAGTACCAAACCTGCTTTAATATATTTTAGGCTAGTAGGCCTTAAATTATCTCTCCCTATTGAAGTTCATTGTTTTGCCACAAGAGCAGCACTGAGTACACACAGTAATTTCACTAGCTTCTTTTGTACATTTAAGTTGTAAATGATTGTAGAACAATCTTGGATATATAAAACATACAATTTGTTGTTGAAGGCTTTCATGGCCGGAATCACTGGGTTACTGCTGTGAGACTATACAGAAAAGCTATTGAAATCTACAAGCATGTGGTCCAGATTTTAGAGTTTTTTAAAAATACTTGTAGTCAGATTTTGTTCATTTTCATGGTTTCCTGCTTTGCATTGAAATTGACCACATGCTTGTAGATTTCAATAGCTTTTCTGTATAGTCTCACAGCAGTAACCCAGTGATTCCGGCCATGAAAGCCTTCGACAACAAATTGTATGTTTTATATATCCAAGAATGTTCTACAATCATTTACAACTTAAATGTACAAAAGAAGCTAGTGAAATTACTGTGTGTACTCAGTGCTGCTCTTGTGGCAAAACAATGAACTTCAATAGGGAGAGATAATTTAAGGCCTACTAGCCTAATATATATAAATGCTATTATATTATTTTAAAAGATGCATCAAAATCAGGATACCTACAAGTTTTAAAAGAAAAGGGATTGAGCAAGCAGTGTATTATACATAGTTAATTTAGTGTTATTCTGAATAAAACATAAGTTACCTGTAACTTTAGATGAAATGTTTTCCTCTCTGGGCTTTTGAAGAATAAATCTATGCTCTTTTGGCTTCTTTTCATTTTAGCTTTTCTGTCTTCCTTTCAAGCAAACTCTCTGCTAATTCTAAACTACCCAGAAATCCCCACTCCAAAACCCAGAATTCTAAAGCTAGGGCTCCTGACTCCTCCCCTACTCTTAAATATACAGGCTCTAAATTACATATTCTGCCCTTGGAGGCAAGATATTAGTAGCATAACTAACTTCATTTTAATGTAGAATAACTGTTTTTAATAATAATAATAACAACAACAACACAGGGCATTGAACCGAGCCCATGATGGATCTGGATCAAACCTGTGCATACAGGCAGGAATTGGGAAATGATTGCCCCTTTCCAAATGGACCACCCTGAAAAATTTTGGGGGGGGGGGGCTAAAGCCCCCTTAGCCCCCCCTGGCTACATGCCTGAACCCCATCCATCACAGGCTGTAACCCTATATCCTGTTCGGCCTTGCGACTGATCAAAAGTACCTCTGTCTTGTCTGGGCTCAGTTTCAATTCGTTCGCCTTCATCCAGACCGTCAACAGCTTCCAAGCATCGGTTCAGGACCTGAACAGCCTCCTTAGCAGCAGGTGGGAAGGAGTAATAGCGTTGAACGCCATCTGCATATAGATGACATCAAACCCCAAAACACTGGATGATCTCTCCCAGCAGCTTCATGTAGAAGCTAAATAACATGGGGGACAATACTGAGCCTTGCAGGACCCCACAAAATCAATTCCCTCCCCAACCCCACCAATTTTCAAATTCGGGCATATTGGGTATTTGTGCCAAATTTGGTCCAGTGAATGAAAATACATCCTGCATATCAGATATTTACATTACAATTCATAACAGCAGCAAAATGACAGTTATGAAGTAGCAACAAAAGTAATTTGATGGTTGGTGGTCACCACAGCATGAGGAACTGTACTAAGGAGTCACGGCATTAGGATGTTTGGGAAACACTGCTGTAAAGATTTATGCTACACAATGTAAATGTCAAAGACATCTTCCTATAATGACTAGTGCCATGTATCTTTCCACTCTTCTAAATGATGTAATGACCGTTCGGTGAAAGTTTTAAAGGACTAAATAAATATATTGACAATTGGCTGAAATAAGAAATGATCAACCTACAGTATATACTGTAGATTTCACCATGGTGAGAGTGGAACCATGCAATAGGATGCATGTTAATTTCCATGCTGAATGCCTGCAGTACCCAAGACCAGGCTGAGAACCACATATTGCTGGAGGCACGCTTTCGTTTTCTACTTATTAGCATTCAGAATGAGTACCTGGCATGGAAAACACATTATTGCATGATGCAACTATTTTAAGTTATGATCATCCTCCACCTGCTCTTTCAACATTTAACATCTCAATGCCCTTGAATGCAGTTCCGATGATTCCACCGTTCTTATTGCTCAAGGAGACCTCTGGCTAATGAGCGCATCATCAATATCTGCTAAACTAAAGGGAACTTGCGATGCCTGACAGGGCTATATGGAGGGATGTGGGAGGAACCCCAAGTAGATTATTTTTAGTGGAGAAGAAACACTTTATTTAAGGCTGTTCTAGATAGAACTGTGGCCACGCAAAGTGGCAACGAAGGAGCATCGCTTAGGAATGCTTCCGAGCATATGTGTTCATTAAAGCACATAACATCATTGTGATCTTCACTGTCTACTTCTGATCGAAAATATCTTGCTGCTAGTTAGAATCATGGAATCACAGAGTTGGAAGAGACCCCAAAGGCCATCCAGTACAGCCCCATTATGCCAGGCAGGAATACACAATCAAAGCACTCCCGACAGATGGCCATCCAGCCTTTGCTTAAAAACCTCCAGGATTTTTATGTACTGAAGAACATTCAACCACATTCCCAGGCAGCATATTCCACTGTCGAACAGCTCTAACTGTCAGGAACTTATTCCTAAAATTTAGGTGGATTCTCTTTTCCTACAATTTGAATCCATTGCTCTGTATCCTAGTCTCTAAAACAGCAGAAAACAAGCTTTGCCCCTTCCTCAATGTGACATCCTTTCAAATACTGAAACCTGGCTGTCATGACTGCTTTCAACCAGATTGAAACAGATTAGAAATCCATTCCCCCTTCATACATTAGAGCAGCGTGTTTTTTTTGTCATGTCAAGAGCGACTTGAGAAACTGCAAGTTGCTTCTGGTGTGAGAGAATTGGCTGTCTACAAGGATGTTGCCCAGGGATGCCTGGATGTTTTTACCATCCTTATGGGAGGCTTCTCTTATGTCTTCTCTTCTCTCCGCATGGGGAGCTGGAGCTGACAAAGGGAGCTCATCTGTGCTCTCCCTGGATTTGAACCTGCAACCTGTCAGTCTTCAGTCCTGCCGGCACAAGGGTTTAACCTATTGTGCCACCAGGGGCTCCAGCAGTGTGTTAATAAGTCAAGTTGCACCATCCAGATATCAATTCTCACCCTCATTTATTCCTCCTGCTCTTCTCAATGCACAAATGGTGCCAGTTGATGCAGATTGTCTCACTGTATTGCACAACTCTGGTGAGGCAATGGGATCTCTATCCGTTTGACCTGTGTGGTGTCAGAAAGAGCTGCGAAGGGAGAATTTTATGCAATTGTTCAATGAAAGGCTTTCCAATTGGCACTTGCAATCAGACTACAGACAAGGAATAGGTCTTATTTTTCACTTATTTTCAAATTAAAGTCCATTTCACTAACATTTAATGACAACAAAATCCTTCAAAGTATCATTAAGCAACCAGTATTGAATGTTGAATTACAACTCTGGACACTTGCTCAGCCATGAAACCCACTGGATGACCTTGTATAAGTAATGCTTTCCCAGCCTCAGAGGAAGGTAATGGCAAACCGCTTCTGAAGAAAGCCTTAGGGTTGCCATAGGTTGTAAGCAACTTACTTACTACTTAGGCGATCCCTCCTTGCCAGAGTATGATGGCTTTCCAAGTTCTTGGAAGACGCCTGTGCATGAGTTTTTTTTAAAAAAATGTGTGGAGGTCAGTGCACAGCCGATCAACACACAGTCTTCACAGAATGAGGGTCCCAACCATTGATGTGGTTAACACGACAATGGTGGCTTCTTAATCTGTTGTGTTCTTCTTCTGCCTTCACAGCCGTTGTAACATGAACCATGTTATCTTCTGCCTGATCTGCCGTTGAGGTCATCGGATTGTGTTCGGTCTGGGACCTCCCCTGTGTCCGTCCTGGAACTGCATGATTCTGGTAGTTATGCCCGCAGGTTCATTGGGACATGCAAGTCCCCTCACCACAACAAGGTGACAATCCATCAAGATCTAGACACCTTCTAGGTTATGTGGCCGGAATGACTGCATGGAGCACCATTACCTTCCCACCAAAGCGGTATCTATTGAGTTGTTGTAGGTTTTTTGGGCTGTATGACCATGTTCTAGAAGCATTCTCTCCTGACATTTCGCCTGCATCTGTGGCAAGCATCCTCAGAGGTTGTGACAGGGTCGTAGCGGGGGGGGGGGGGTGGTGGTGGTTGAGGAGTCCCCCCCCCCCAATTCTCATGGTGGTCCATGAGAAGGCCTTACTGGTACACTATTTAAACTGTTATGTGTATTCATATCATGATCTGATCTCCATGCCTAATATATCCTATATGCATGGGGGTATTGGGATAAAAATACAAAAGGTTTGCTACGGTAGATCCTCTCTCATTCAGACCCCTCCCCCCCCCCAATATCAAAATGCTGGCTGTGGTACTCAGTTGTGAGGTTACCTCACAACCTCTGAGGATGCTTGCCCCTGATGCAGGCGAAACGTCAAGAGGGAATGTTTCTAGAACATGGCAATACAGCCCGAAAAACCTACAACAACCCAGTGATTCTGGCCATGAAAGCCTTCGGCAATTCATTGCTACCTAGTGATCTACTCACATTTGCATATTGTTGAATCCCGAGGTTGGCAGAAGCTGGGGCTAACAATGGAAGCTCACTTTGTCCTGCAGATTTGAACCGTTAACCTTTTGGTTAGTATGTTCTGCAGCTTAGTGGTTTAACCCACTGCACCACCGCGGCCCAGAATATAATTTCTGTAAATTGCCATATTGTTGAAAAGTTGGTTCAGTAACACAGCAGAGATGGGAGGGGAAGTTTGGTAGGATTCGCCTGTTAGGAATGGGGGGAGTTGAAGTCCAAAACACCTGGAGGACAGGCTGAATATCCTCATAGTTAGATATAACCACAGAAACATTTTTCATAAACCCAGTCTACATGTACTGTATCAAAATGCACATGTGCTCTGATCAGAGCTGTCATCATTAGCCAGTCACAATGATGCTTTGAATCCTGTGGCTCCACCTGCAAGCACGACCAATACATACTGTTGCTTTCATGTCCTATATTTGCTGATTTTTTTCGTTACACTCACAAATTATGAGGCTGCTATAAGTCGACAGGTGCCTCTAAGGCACACATACCTATGGTGGCAGGTAAGACAGGGAAAATTCAAGACTCTTCTGTGTACTGAATTAAGCAAAACGGGCCCTGACCAAGTTAGTATTGGATTGCTGTGAGTTTTTCAGGCTGCATGGCCATGTTCCAGTAGCATTTTCTCCTGACGTTTCACCTGCATCTGTGGCTGGCATCTTCAAATTCCACAGAGAGATATGGAACCTCTGGTGGCGCAGTGGGTTAAACCACTGAGCTGCTGAACTTGCTTACCGAAAGCTTGCAGGTTCGAATGCAGGGAGTGGTGTGAGCTCCCGCTGTTAGCCCCAGCTTCTGCCAACCTAGCAATTCGAAAACATGCAAATGTGAGTAGATCAATAGGTACCATTCCGGCAAGAAGGAAATGGCGCTCTATGCAGTCATGCTGGCCACATGACCTTGGAGGTGTCTACAGACAACGCCGGCTCTTCGGCTTAGAAATGAAGATGAGCAGCACTCCCCCAGAGTTGGACACGACTGGACTTAGTGTCAGGGGGAAACCTTTACCTACACACCCTACTTACTTCATCGCCAACAGAACCTTTGAAGATGCCATTATTTATTTATTTATTATTCGGTTTTATATTCCGCTCCTCCCAGCAGGCTCGGGGCGGATCACAAATACAAGCATACAATAAAAGCATACAATAAAACATACAGTAAAAACAGTAAAATCGCAATACATAGCCATGATGGTACAGGGCTACGATTCCTTAACTAAGACGAGACAAACCAATTGAGTTTGGATTTACCCAAACGCTAGCCTGAAGAGGGCCGTCTTACATTCCCTTCGAAAAGGGAGAAGTTCAGAGACCACTCGAATGTGGTCAGGGAGCGAATTCCAGAGTACTGGAGCCGCCGCAGAGAAAGCTCTCTGTCTTGTTCTGGACAAATGGCAGGAGCGGGACGATGGTACAACCAGTAAATTTTGCTCTTCTGAGCGCAGTGATCTCGGGGGAACATACGGGGTAAGGCGGTCCCTCAGGTACACAGGCCCTAGACCGTGCAAGGCCTTGAAGGTTAAAACCAGCACCTTGAAGGCAACAAGCACCTTGAAGGCACCATTAGCCACAGATGCAGGCGAAACGTCAGGAGAGAATGCTACTGGAACATGGCCATCCAGCCCGAAAAACTCACAGCAACTCAGTGATTCCGGCCACGAAAGCTTTCCTCAACAAGTAAATACACTACTAGCCAACCTGAGGCCCACAAAGGAGGATCCGGTGCCTAGCTCCAAGGGCTTTTGGTCCCTGTGGTTCGCCCTGCGGATTTAATCATACCTGCGCCACGAGGCAATCTTTCAAACGAGGTGAGTGTCATCATCTATTCCGCCCTGAATGAGAAACAGTAAAATTAAATCCTTAAGCCGTTCCCAGCTCGCTCCCGCTGTGCTTGTGTGTTCTGGTAATGATTATTAAAAGAGGGGAAGGGAAGGATGGCCGTGACTCTTCTGGCCTTGCTTTGGTGCTGCTGAGTTTGTGTATTCTTCAATGGCAGGAGGCTGGACTGGATTTGCATATACATACATATATGCAAATACACAATCCAAAAAACTCCAAAATCATAGTATTTCAGATAATGGGTACTCAACCTGGATCTACACCTGGATTAATTCTGCATCTACACTGCATTTGCATATAGGTACATATATGCAAATACGCAATATGAAAAACTAAAAAATCCAAGTATTTCAGATAACGGGTACTTAACTTGGATCTATACCTGGATTAATTCTGCATCTACACTTCATTTGAATATATGTAAATATATGCAAATACACCATCTGAAAAACTCCAAAACCCAAGTATTTCAGATAATGGGTAGTTAACCTGGATCTACACCTAGATTAATTCTGCAACTACACTGCATTTGAATATATGTAAATATATGCAAATACACAATTTGAAAAACTCCAAAACCCAAGTATTTCAGATAACAGGTAGTTAACCTGGATCTGCACCTGGATTGATTCTGCATCTACACTGTAGAATTAATGCAGTTTAATACCATTACAAACTGCCATGGTTTAATGCTATGGAATCTTGGGAGTTGTAGTTTTCCAAGGTCTTTAGCCTTCACTGTAGTTTTCCAAGGTCTTTAGCCTTCACTGCAGGTGCCTCATCAAAGCACAGATCCCATGATCCCATAGCATTGAATTATGGCAGCTAAAGTGGTGTCAAAAGTGCGTTAATCCTATAGTGTAGATGCACCCCTGATAGAGAATGCCCGCCATTCATTCATTCATTCATTCAGCTCTTGGGGAATCCCCTCCCTGACCTGTCAGTCAAAGAGAATATCCCCGCCCACCGATGGGAACCCCTTCTGCCACGCCCACCTTCGAAGCAGCGTGGCCACGCCCTCTATTCAAATGAGGGGGCGGGGCGGCCTGCTTTTGAATGAACAGGGGAGAAGCGCCGAGCGGGATTCGCCCGCGTCTTCTCCAAAAAGCCTAGGCGAGGGGGAGTGGGCGTGGCCTGCCTGGGGACGGGGCGGGAGAAAAGAACTTCGGGCGGCCAATCGGAGCTCGCCTCCCGCCCTCTTCCACTCCCAGCTCTCCCAATCGTGGCGAGCGGCGGAGCTAAATTGAGAACAACAGTAGCAGGAGGACCCGCGTCTCTCTCTCGACCCCCCCCCCCCGGCATCCTGCTTTTGGGCTGCTCCGAGGTCTGGCTCCGGCTGCACCAGGTAAGGAGGAAGGGGCAGCCTATTATTGCTGCGGGGGGAGCTCAGGAAGGAAGCAAGGAAGGAAAGCGAGCCTGGTTCCAGTCTCTTGGAGCAAGGCTGTGCTTGGAATGTAGAGTGGCATCACAACCGGTTTAGAAGTGCTCCGTACGCCAAAGCAGATGCTTCTGGACCGGAGTGGTGGACGAGGGGAGCTAGAATGAAATGGGGAGAGCCGGGTTGGGAGCTGAGCCCCCTCCCCAAGCCTTGGAAGAGGCCTTTCCCTTCTCTTTTGGGGTGGGCGTGAGCCCTTCTGGAGTTGGGCTTTGGAAGGAGCTCCCATCGCCCTTCCTTTTGTGGGGGGACCCCCTGGAAACACTACGGAGACCCCCATTAAGAGGGGTCTGTTTGCCCCCCAAATCCGGACAGCTTCCTCCACCTCCTCTCCTCCTTTCTTTCCCTTCTTCTCTTCCTCTCCTGTCACCTAGTCTTCCTCTCTTCCTCGTCTTCTTTTCCTCTTCTTCTCATCTTCCATTCTTCTTCCTCCTTTTCCCTTTCTCCTCTTTTCTTCTTCCTCCTCTTCCTCCTTCCCTTCTCCTCTTCGTCTCTGTCTCCCCTTCTTCCGTCTCTTCTTCTCATTTTCCTCTAAGCTTTCTTTTCTTTCTTTCCTCCTCTTCCCCTTTTGCTTCCTCCTCTTCCTTTTTTCTCCTCTTCTTCCTCTCCTCCTCTCTACATCTTCTTCCTTCTCTTCTTCTCCTTTTCCTTCTTTTTCTTTCCTTCTCTTCTCTCCCTCTTCTCTTCCTCTGCACTCCGCTTCCTCTTCTTCTTTCCCTTCTTCTCCTTTTCATCTTTGCTTCTTTTTCTTTCATTCCATCTCTCCTCTTCTCTTCTCCCCTTCTCTTCCTCTCTGCCTCCTCTTCTTCCTTCTCTTCTCCTTTTTCTCTTTGCTTCCTTTTCTTTCTTAATTTATTTCCCTCCTCTTCCTCTTTTCCCCTTCTCTTCCTACTCCTCTTCTTCCTCACCTTCTCCTCTTTTCTTCCTTTTCTTTTTCCTTCTTTTCTCCTTTTCCTCTTCGCTTCCTTTCTTTCCTTCTTTCTTTCTTTCTCTCCTCCTCTTCCCCTTCTTCTTCCTTTTCCCTTCCTCCTCTTTTCTTCTTTCACCTCTTCTCCGTGACTCCTTCTCCTCTTTCTCTTATCCTCCTCATCCACTTTCTTCCTCCTTTTCCTCTTTTCTTCCTTTTCTGTCTCTCCTCTTCTCTCAAGATGCCTCTCTACACTACAGAATGAATGCAGTTTGACCTCACTTTGAGCTGCCATGGCTCAGTGCTATGCAATTATGGGATTTGTAGTTTTGTGAGGCACCATCCTTCTTTGGCAAAAAAAAACCCTTGTAAAACCACACTTCCTGAGATTCGGTAGCAACAAGCCAAGGCTGTTCAAGTGGTGTCAAACTGCATTCATTCTACAATATTAATGGAAAGGAAGGGTTTTCAACTGGGAAGGAAGGCCTTCCAAGCAAGCTTGTTTTCTGCTGATCTGGAGACTAGAATGTGAAACAATGGCTTCAAACGACAGGAAAGGAGATTCCACCTGAATTTTCAGAAGAAATTCCTAACTGTGAGAGCTGTTCAGCAGTGGAACTCCCTGCTCCAGAGTGTGGCGGAGGCTCCTTCTTTGGAGGCTTTTGAACAGAGGCCGGATGACCATCTGTCGGGAGTGCTTTGAATGCGATTTTCCCACTTCTTGAAAGGGGGTTGGACTGGATGGCCGGCTGTTAGGAATTGTGGGAGTTGAAGTCCGAAACACCCGGAGAGCCCAGGTTAGCCCATGCCTGGTGTAGAAGCATTCTTGGGTCCAGCTTGGCCTTGGAAAGAGAGGGGCCTCTGTGTGGGTCTTGGAACCAGAGAGGAGTGGAGCCAGCCACCACCATCCCTCACGGCTGCTTTCCCATCTCCTTTGGCTTATTTGCATATATTATTATTACGCGTTTAAAATTAGCTCGGATGAGACAACCGCATCTTCCTACTTAATGCAAAAAAAAAGAAACAAGCAAGCAAACCCCAGGTGATTAATCTTCACTCTTGCAGTTGTTGGAGGAAGCTTACCACAAATGATGCAAAATACCTCTCCTCCCCAGTTCCGGCCCTCTTTGGTGCATCTATACCAGTGCAGAAGGGATGCAGTTTTACCCCACTTTAACTACTTGGTGAGGCAGCAGCACTCTTGGCAGAGAGAATCCTAGAGTTGGGAGAGACCTTGTGGGCCATTCAGTCCAATCCTATTCTGCCAAAAAGCAGGAAAATCGCATTCAAAGCACCCCGACAGATGGCCATCCACCCTCTGCTCAAAAGCCTCCAAAGAAGGAGCCTCCACCACACCCCGGAGCAGAGAGTTCCACTGCTGAACAGCTCTCACAGTCAGGAAGTTCTTCCTAATGTTCAAGCCAAAGACAGTGTAAAACCGCAACTCCCAGGATTTGGTACGATTGAGACAGGGCAGTTAAAGTTATGTCAAAACACATATTTATTATGCAGTGTAGATGCACCCCTTGTCTTTGGCTCCACCCCTTTCTTTATCTCTTGATATATGAAAAGTAATTCCTCGGAGTCTTATGGTCTCTTCTTTGAGACGGCCCAAGAATGATGCTCCAAATGTGTTTCGTTTTTGCAAAATTGGAAAACATTATTTTTGTTTTCAGTTGCATCTTTTGCACTCCTCGCCTTCCCTCCTCCCAGTCAGAAATACTGATTGATAGATTCTGTAGTTGTAGTAACTTGGAGTGCTGTTGATGTAGAATGAAGGGAGGAACTCTAGTGGATCTGTGGATGCAACCTTGCTTTGATATTAGCACAAAGTTAGCAAAAAGCTGGGTTGCTGTGAGTTTTCTGGACCGTATGGTCATGTTCCAGTAGCATTCTCTCCTGACATTGGAAACTAGGCAAGTGAGGTTTATATATCTGTGGAATAATGTCCAGGTGGGAGAAAGAACTCTTGTCTGTTTGAGGCAAGTGTGAATGTTATAATTGGCCACCTTGATTAGCACTGAATGGCCTTGCAGTTTCAAAGCCTGGCTGCTTCCTGCCTGGATGAATCCTTTGTTGGGAGGTGTTAACTGGCCCTGATTTTTTTCTTGTTTAGAATTCCCCTGCTTTCTGAGTGTTGTTCTTTATTTACTGTCCTGATTTTATAGTATTTTTTAGTACTGGTATCCAGAGTTTTCATGATTTCCTCCTTTCTGTTGAAATTGTCCGCATGCTAACAACACTCTAACAACCACCCTGTCAGACTACATAGAGAAGCCATTGAAATCCATAAGCATGTGGACAATTTCAACAGAAAAGAGGAAACAATGAAAATCAACAAACTCTGGCTACCAGTATTAAAAACACACTCTGAAATCAGGACAGTTAAATAAAGAGCAACGCTCAGAAAACACGGGAATTCCAGACAAGAAACTATCAAGGCCAGTTAACACCTCCCAACAAAGGATCCCCCAGGCAGGAAGCAGCCAGGCTTTGAAACTGCAAAGCTATTCAGTGCTAATCATGGTGGCCAATTGCAACATTCACACTTGCCTCAGGCAGGCAAGAGTTTTTTCTCCCACCCTGGACATTATTCCACAGATATATAAACCCAACTTTCCTAGTTTCCAGCAGACTTCACAACTTCTGAGGATGCCTGCCACAGATGTGGGCAAAACATCAGGAGAGAATGCTTCTGGAAAATGCTCATATAGCCTGGAAAACTCACACCGACGCAGTAATTCTGGCCTGAAAGCCTTTGACAACACATTAGCAAAAGCTATTAGGAGATGTTCAAGGGCGAAGGAACAACTGACCCAGTATGAGGAGGCCACTGTGCCATTCTGGACTGAATATTGCTTTGTTAATACATATTCTCCACTATATAAATAGTGGAAATCAGTGCACCAGAGCTTGGAGCCTACCCCCCATATCTCCTAGGCTCCATAACCAAAAAGTGAATTTTCTAGGCTCCACGAAAGGCAAGTACAGTAGACCCACTGAATCAATGGAATCTTCTAATGTGCTCACTCACCATTCGGCAGTGGATCGTTTGGATTAACGAATAGATTGAGTTCCTAATGTCCATCAGGCGAAACAGGCTATAGTGATATGTGCCACGATACATGTGTTTATTTGTCTTTAGACAATATTGGTTGCTGCACTTTAAAAAAACAGCTGTATAAAATAGAATGACGAACTCTGTGCATCTAGACTGCAGAATGAATGCAGTTTGACACCACTTGAACTGCCATGTCTCCATGCTGTGGAATCCTGGGATTTGTAGTTTGTTGATGCAGAGAAGGGTAAAGGCCATGTGAAAGGCCTTGCCATGTCCTTCCTATGAAATCTAGCCCACAACACCAGGTATTCATTGGTGGTCTTCCATCCAAGTAT
The DNA here is from genome assembly GCA_030556195.1 of Anolis apletophallus. Taxonomy (NCBI): domain Eukaryota; kingdom Metazoa; phylum Chordata; class Lepidosauria; order Squamata; family Anolidae; genus Anolis; species Anolis apletophallus. Next base: position 25,365,374 of record JARBWK010000006.1, on the reverse strand, counting down.
TAACCAGGGCGAATCCTGCATAGCTTCCAAGATCACATGGGATCTAATGCTTTTAGGTTAACTCAGGCATGGGCAAACACCAGTCCTCCACATATTTTGGACTCCAACTCCAATTGTGGGAGTTGAAAGTCCAAAACACCTGGAGGGCTGATGTCTGCCCATACCTGGGTTAACTGGTCAGAAGAACCACTTCTTAGATAGGCATCTTAGTAATGGACAGGTTTGGTCCATCCATTTTCCCCTTGGGCCTTTGGTGTTCCTCCCTAATTATCCTACTTTCTTAGAGGCATCTGACATTATTACAATATGAGATGAGACTCTGTAAAAGCTTGGCTTTCAAGTAGTAAGCAACTAAATAATAAAATTGTACCGTAAACAATAAGATTGGTATTTTCAACAACTGAGGATCTGTTGCAGTGTTTGTAAATAAGACACCACACTATACTGGCTTCATGAACTTGGCAAAGAAAATATGTGTGTGTGTGTGTGCCTTTAAGTTGCCTGTTGGTGTACGGAGACCACATTGATTTAATAGAGTTTCCTTATGCAATGAATACTCCCTTCTTCTGAAATATAGCCTACAATATCTGGTGTTCATTGGTGGTCTCCCATCCAAGAACTAACCAGAGTTGATGCGGCTTAGCATCCAAGATCAAAAGGTCAGCTTTTAGGGTATTTATTTATTGTGTCAGAAGCAAGTTAAAATGCATTTAGGTAAAAACGTAAACAAGGTTTTAAAAAAGAAGTTGGAATTATGTTAAATGTCCTTTGACCAGAAGCTGGCCACTTGGAGAGCCTCTGGTGTCGCTGTGAGAAGGTCCTCCATTGTGCATGGGGCAGGGCTCAGGTTGCATTGTAGTAGATGGTCTGTGGCTTGTAAGATTTTGGACCACAATTTTTGGATTGAGTTGGATGATGTTTTTAACTGGCCAAACTGTCTTTTATATGTAATTTATAACTTATTGATTATGTATGTTGTTTTAATATGTGATTACATTGTATAGCATTGAATCTTTGCTGCTGGAAGCCGTTCTGAGTCCCTCTACGGAGGGCGAGAAGGATGGGATAGAAATGTTTTAAATAAATAAATTATTTTCCACATTCGCATGTCGTGGACTCCACTTTGTAGCCCCATTTCTTAAGGTTAGCTCTGCATCTTGCGATGCTGGAGCGTAGCCTTTTCAGTGCCTTTCAGTTAGTCCTCTCTTCTGTGTGTCCAGGAGGGAGTTTCTCATCCAGGCTCAGCCACTGATTGAGGATCCGGGTTTTGGCCTGCCACTCTTGGACCCTTGCTTGCTGAGGTGTTCCTGCGAGAATCTCTATAGATCTTAGGAAGCTATTTCTTGATTTAAGGCAGGGGTGCTCACACTTTTTCAGCATGCGAGCTACTTATAAAACAACCAAGTCAAAATGATCTACCTACCCACTATTCAGAGAGCCATAAAAGCAAAATACTTGGAAATTTATTTCAATGAGAGCCATATAATATATTTTAAGACTGAATTCAACTAAATGTGAGTATAATAAGCACCTGAATTTATTCATAATAATAATGATGATAATATTCATTCAGCCTCTGCTTCTACTACTACTAATAGTAAAAACAACAACAGGTTCCTAGAGTAGAAGGGTACCTCCAAGGGCCATCCAGTCCAACCTCCTTCTGCCATAAGGGAAAAACACAATCAAAGCATTCCTCACAGATGTCCATTCAGCCTCTGATAATAATAATGGGTTCCTAGAATAGGAGGAGACCTCCAAGGGCCATCCAGTCCAACCTCCTTCTGCACCTGGGCGGCGTTGGGAGCCTGCGGGGTTGAGCCTTCCTCCCACCCTGCCTGCGAGCTACCAGGACGCCCTACGCGATCTACCAGTAGATCGCAATCTACCTAATGAGCACCCCTGATTTAAGGCATTGGCATGCTAGCTGATATCCGAACAGAGGATGGGCTGGAGATGTCAATACCTTGGTCTTTTCATTCTTGGCTGCTACTTCCCGGTGGATGTCAGGTGGTACGATGCCAGCTAAACAGTGTGATTTCTCCAGTGGTGTGGGACGTAGACTTTCTGTGATAATGCGTCATGTCTCATTAAGAGCCACATCTACTGTTTTAACATGGTAAGATATTTTCCACACCAGAAACTTTTAGGATATTTAGGCAGAAGTAGAGAAAATATACATAGGACCTTATAGGGGAAAAAAGTCTCAATAAATTAACCTTGATTCAGAGAGAGAGGGAAAATATATATGGCATGTGTTTATACGCAAAACGAAAATGCATGCAAGATAAGAAGAAAGGCTATTCACAGCAGCAGTAATTAGCAGCAGCACGGTCTTTCTAGCTTTGCTATGCTAATTTGACACTTCTAATTGGAGAGAAGTTCCAGTGGAGATCTAAATGAGTGGAATCCAAGCTTGCTGCTAAATTCTAGTTCAGCAGTTTTACTCTGGGGTCTCCCTTTGAAACCCTTTTGTTGGAGAATCAGGTCAGCAACAGAGTGTCCTGGGAGACTGAAATGTTCTCCCACTGCTGTCTGAACGCCAATAGTTTTGATGTCAGGTTTTTGCGTCCACTTAGGCATTTCCAGAGTGTCTTTCTCTCATCTTTTCCTCTCTGGAGAGCGGGTCTTGTGTTGAGAGCCAAAGCCCTGCAGTAGGTGGAAGCAGCAGACAAAACCTTTATTCCAGGACCAAACAGGAGGCCTATGTAGTCAGGATGAGCGGATGTAATCTTCTTTGAAAACGTAATTGATGCTAATCTCTTGTGAATGGCTGCGTAGTAATGATCCCGCATTAGTGCTAGGCCTTGGCTTCAGATCTTTATGAAAATGATGTGCTTGTTTCTCAAGGATGTGAGCAACAAACACTAGGTGTGCTGTAGGTCAGCTTCATATTTTTTTGTAATTGTTCTGTCCCTTTTACTTGCAAGATCAACCAATTTCATTAACATTAATCATACTTAGCATCACATAACTTTCTACTGTTCAAGGTGCTTTGATTATATCGTGTCCATAGTCCTTGCAATGACCCTGTAAAACAACCCAGGGCGAATTGTAAGGAAGGGAAATAAATGGCTGAGAAATTATATTCTTTCTAGGGCAGTGTTTCTCAACTGTCCTAATTCCACGACCCCTTAATCCAGTTCCTCATGTTGTGGTGACCCGCAACCATAACATTATTTTCGTTACTACTTCATAACTGTCATTTTGCTACTGTTAAGAATCATAAAGTAAATATCTGGTATGCAGGATGTATTTTCATTTGCTGGTCCAAATTTGGCACAAATATCTGATGTGCTCAAATTTGACTACTGGTGGGGTTTAGAGGAGGGGTTGATTTTGTCATTTAGGAGTTGTACTTGCTGGTATTTATAGTTTACCTACAATCAAAGAGCATTTAGAACTCTATCAATGATGGAATTGAACCAAACTTGGCACGCGGCATTTCCATGACCAACAGAAAATACTGGAAGGGCTTGGTGGTCATTGACCTTGAATTCTGAAGTTGTAGTTCACCTACATCCAGAGAGTACTGTGGACTCAAACAGTGATGGATCTGGACCAAATTTGGTCCAAATACTCAATATACCCAAATATGAACACTGGTGGAGTTTGTGGAAAATAGACCTTGACATTTGGGAGTTATAGTTGCTGGGATTTATAGTTCACCAACAATCAAAGAGCATTCTGAAGCCCACCAACAATAGAATTGGGCCAAACCATAGTCAATAGAAAATATCGTGTTTTCTGATGGTCTTTGGTGACCCCTCTGACACCCCCTTGCAACCCTGCCAGGGATCCAACCCCCAGGTTGAGAAACGCTTGTATAGCTGGTCCTTTTTGTGTCACCCTGCTGAAGGTGCAGTTTGCAACTGTTGCATCTCTCAGATCATTGTAATCATAACAACAACTTCTTACTTGCCTATTCTCAAGGCAGTACAACATAGTTAAAATACTTAAATAAAACATAAATTCTTTCTAACACATATAGTAAAAGAAAGAAAATTGAAGCACATTGGAATAATTCATATCAATAAAATATCAATTTGTAATTAATTGTTTAAAATTAGCAGGGTAGGGCTATACCTGTGCATCTTTATCAGACTGCAACTCCACTGCTTTTTGAGGATTGCTGGCAGAGGTTAGACTTGTGCAAAAGCTTTTCCGTTCCTAGCTCAACTTCCTAAGCAGAAAATTGCAGCAGGAACCCATCCTCCAAAGCTTATTTCATATCTTTGCAAATAGACATAAATGGGCTATAGAAGTTGGCCTCTTCACCATGCTGCCAAAAATACGCTGAAGTTACAAATTTATGGGAATAAGAAAGAGAGAGAGAAAGGCTTAAATTTCATGTTTCTCTCTCTCTCTCCATTATATAAATGTATTCGGTGTTGGTTACTTTGAAGGGTAGCGCATGTAGAACATTAATGAGCCTGACCCATTAAGGTGATACTTTAAGCAGCTTTCACTGTTGGCTGCTAATTTATGCTATGAATCATTACTTTTATCTAGAAATTGCAGTTTCTCCCTTCTTTAGTTGCAGAAATGTGTGTACAAATAATTTGCATTACAACCTTTTACAATGTATTTTAGGAGAAAAACCAAAGAAGAATAAAACTGGAAGAGAAAAGAAAGGCCAAGTTTATGTCTGCTCAGAACTTTGACAAAGTTACTTTTTTTCCACTGTAACTATTTTGGCTATGCCATGTTGACTGCGGGATTAATTCATTTCTGAGCCAGAGTTTAGAAGAGTGGTTCCCAACCTTTCTTTTGACCATGGACCAATTGACCAGGGACTGCTTTAACCAGGGACCGCTCTCCAATTTTAGTACCAAAAGAGTTATGAATCAGTTTTGGGTCAACTTTAGATTCAGTTTGGTTATTTGGTGTGCTGATTCAGGAAATTACATTGGATAGACCACATCTGCTCTAGTTTCTGATACAGAACGTATTCTACCCAGTAGTCACCATCTGCTCACCAAGAGAAAACCATGTGTGGTAGTAGTAATCTTTCGTGAGTAGTCAGCCTCTCTTCTTCCAACACCAGTATTGCCGTGGCACTATAAGAAGGTTTCGCGAGAACAGTTGCTCTTGTTGCCACATGGTTTTGAGGCAACGGTGTAGTAATGGTGAGTCCGCGGACCATATTTTAATTCTTGTGGACCACAGGTCGGGAACACACTGGTTTAGAACAATTGCACTTTTGGAATCTTAGCCCTCTGTTTAACACTTGTTTTCCACTCTCGCCATTTTTGTTCCAAATGAAACTGAGATTATCAGGAAATCAAATTATGTTCCAGATTAACATGTAATTTCTCATGTAGTTGTGTCTTCCATGCTCAGATATCTTTGTTCCTGCAACTCAAGTAGAGAAATAGTGATTTTCCATATCTGTTGGACTACAGCTCCTATCATCCCCAGCCATTGTGATTAATGAAGAAAGGTATTGTGAGTAGAGACGTGCGTGGAATTCTTTTCTCCCATTTCATCTATTCTTTCGTTTGGGAGCAGGTAAGGGAAGGCCCCTCTCGGTATGAAAATCAGCTTGACACGAAAGCAAGCAGGAGCCGATTCCGGCTCCTTGACCGCTTTTCAGCATCACAGTTTAATCTTTTTTTAATAAATCCCCCAGCAAACAAAAAGTAAACCCCCATTCCTTCATCACTCTAACTTACCTGGAAGTGGAAGCCTCCTTAAAATGCCTTGGAAAGAGTGTGTGGCTGGCTGGCATGAGGCATCCTGGAAGAGAAAGCGCGCGCGCCTGCCAATGTCTACAGCCAAGTAAGAAACAGAGAACTTGCCTCATTGACTTGGTAAGAGTGTGGGTGTGTGGCATGCAGGGCCAGAAAGCGTGTGTGCCTGCCAGTACCTGTGTAGCCTTGAGGAGGCGCTCTGCTGCAGGCACTGGCAGGCGTGTGTGCTTTCTGGGCCTGCACGCCACACACACTCTTTCCAACAGAACTTGCCTTGGAAAGAGAGTGCACGTGTGATGTGCAGGCCCAAAAAGCGTGCGCACCTGCCGGTGCCTCTGCAGCTGAGTGCCTCCTGTAGAGTAAGAAACACAACTTGCCTCTTTGCCTGGAAAGAGAGTGCTTGTGTGGCATGCAGGCCCAGAAAGCATGCACACTCCTGCCATTGCCTGCAGCTGAGTGCCTCCTCTAGAGTATAAAGAGCAGGTAAGAACTGAAGCCCCCTTAAAGTGCATGCCTGCCTGCAGCTGACTGCTTCTCCTCTAGTGTAGAAGGAGCTTAAATGTGCCCAAAATGATGGCAAGCCCCCCCATAACGGATCAATAGAAAACTGATATTTTGGCATCCCAGAGCAAAAACAGATATCTGCTCCCCAAAATAAAGGATCAGAGCACCCACCGAAAGCTGGGACACTAAACGAGTCATGGTTTAACCTGAAAGCACAACCGTAATTGTGAGTCCTAATGCAACAAACATGTGAAGTGGAACAGGTTTCCTTTACTGTGTTTTAGTTTCTGGCTGCCTGGAGATAGATGCAATTGCTATCAGGGATATTACTGAACAAAAATTCCAGTTTTTGAAAAGTCTACTTTTTAATTAGTCTTTAGAATTAGAATTAATGTTTAAATGATCACCAGCGTAGTCTTGTGGCATGGAGGGAGGATTCAGAAGTGCTACCAAATAGAAAATGGGTTAGGTTTTTTTAAAAAAGGAATGACTTGTACTCTTTTGTGCAATGACCTAATAAAATCAGACAGCATGAAACATCTGGCAGCTTTTTTTTCCATGGGTAAAATGTAGTTCAGTGTGTCATTAAATACACCCACTCCACAGGGCTGGCTATAAAATGCTGCAAAGCTAAGAGAGAGGCTAGAAAAGAGCAAGTAGCCAACAAACCACAGTCCTATTCAAAACTAAAGCAAGGGAGGCCGACCTTGAAAGTGAAAAGTGCAGCTAAGTGCATCGCAGAAAGGTGTGTATGTGCACTGACCTCGCCATGAAATGTTCAGATCATTAAAAGCCCTTTAACTGTCTGAAGAGATCATGCATCACTGTGAAGCTATTTGGCTTTCATCCATGGCCATTGTTGACCCGAGTATCTTTGCTTTCTGTGATGTGTTTCTCATAGGTTTCAGTTGAGCCAGAACTCAGGTGAGTTACTCTGGTGGTCTGCAAGTCCCCAAATCCCCCAATAGTCATGCTGACTGGAGGATTCTGGGAATTGTCATCCTATATATATATTCAAACTGACTCATTTCTTCTGGTAGATTACACAGACATTGTGCCTCGAGATATACCAGAATTTACTTGAGTTTCCTTCTGGTGCCCAATTGCCCTGAGCTGAGTACTTTTGCAACATATTCTGGGTCAAAAAGTGAAAACTTTGAGTAAATCTTGGTTTCTATTCAAACCTTCAAAAACAGATAGGCAACTGGTGAACGTAAGGCTTGCTTTACCCTCTGCCCTGATTTCTTAGCTGGTCCCATGGAGCCTTCAGTGGCGCAATGGGTTAAACGCTTGTGCTGGCAGGTCTGCTGACTGAAAGGTTGGTTGTTCGTATCCGGGGAGCAGGGTGAGCTCCTGTCTGTCAGCTTCAGCTTCTCATGTGGGGACTTGAGAGAAGCCTCCTACAGGATGGTAAAATATCTGGGCATCCCCTGGGCAACGTCCTTGCAGACGGACAATTCTCTCACACCAGAAGCGACTTGTAGTTTCTCAAGTCACTCCTGATGCAAAAAAAGCTGGTCCCATGTAGGTAGGGAGACTGTTAATTGGTGCCTGCTGAATCTGCCTTCCTTTCCTGGCAGGTTTATCAGTAGCTATGGGCAAGTGCAGCATGTTCTGTGGTGGACTGCTGCAAAATCCCTTCCCGTTAACATTCCCTACAATACCCTAAAATAATGTTTCAGGGCATAGTAGGAACTTCAAAGTGATTGGGAGCTTGCTGCCAGGTACAAACCAAGATGGGATGCCAGTGGCAGAATCCTTAGACCCTGACTTACTTGACTTTCTTTGGATGATGAATGCAGATGCTGGGTCTGCTTGGTTTTCATCATGCATCCCCATCCCAAAATCAGTTCATTATGCGTCTTAGCTGGCTCCCTAATGTAGGATGAATTAGTCTAAGGACTCTTTTGTCCCTTTCGTTCAGTATGAACAGTAGCCAAAGCTCTTGTTTTTGTGCATCAAAAGGAATATAGTGTATCGATTGAAAAAAGTTAAAACACAGCTTCAAATAGTCAAGCTTTCAAGACATACACTCACTTGGAAGTATTGTGCCTAGTTCTATGTTCCACCATTCATGAAGGTCAGCAACATATAAGGTATTTACTTAAGAGCTAATTTGGTAAAAGTTCTGGAAAAAAATAATGTATTTATTTGGGGTTTTTTCCCCTGTCCCCTCTTTTATCATGAGATCTCTGGGCAACATTAAATTAAAACAATGTGAAGCTCTTCTGGTTAAAATAATACAATAATTTAAGTAGGACAAAAGAATATTAAGTACATCATCAAGTTAAAACTGCAGTAAACGGTAAAACAATTAAAACTATGTACATCAGTGTTTCTCAACCTGGGGATCAGGACCCTTGGGGAGGTCGCAGGGGGTGTCAGAGGGGTCACCAAAGACCATTGAAAACCCAGTATTTTCTGTTGGTCATGAGGGTTCTGTGTGGGAAGTTTGGTCCAATTCTATCATTGGTGGGGTTCAAGGGGCTCTTTGATTGTGGGTGAACTACAAATCCTAGCAACTACAATTCCCAAATGTCATGGTCTATCTTCCCCAAACTCCAACAGTGTTCACATTTGGGCATATTCAGTATTCATGCCAAGTTTGGTCCAGATCCGTCATTGTTTGTGTCCACAGTGCTCCATGGATGTAGGTGAACTACAGCTCCAAAATTCAAGGTCAATGCCCAAACCCTTCCAGTATTTTCTGTTGGTCGTGGAAGTTTTGTATGCCAAGTTTGGTTCAATTCCATTGTTGGTGGACTTCAGAATGCTCTTTAATTGTAGGTTATCTATAAATCCTATCAACTACAACTCCCAAATGACAAAATCAATCACTTTGTGCCTAAAAGAAACCAATGCTGCAGGGAAGGGCATTCAATTTATGAGATGCCACAATAGAAGAGGTTCTCTTGATGTTCCTATATCTCTATCCTTCTAGTAAGACATGGAGAAGGGGACCCTCTTCTAGCTGTCACTTATTGGGAAGACATACAGTATGTATAGAGAGGGACTACGTCAAGTGTCAAAGTCCCAAGGCATTTAGGGCTTTGAAAATCATCAATACTACCTTGAAGTCAGATCAGATGGATATTGGCAGCCAGTGTTTCGTGAGCTGGGTATGTTTGGCTTGGAGAAGATAAGATCGAGAAGTGACATGAAAGCCCTCTTTCTGACTAACATTAGAGATTTCCGATGGTAAGAGATGTATGGCAGTTAAGCAAACTGTCTCAGTAGGTGGTGGATCTTCCTGTTTTGGTGATTTTTCAAAGGGGTTAGATAGTCAGCAATAAGTCAGTCCTGGATTCCTGCAACAGCAGGGAGTTGGAACAGATGGTACTCAGAGTTCCTTCAGGCTCTTCTTATATATCTATTGATCACTTCCTCACAAGAGCCATTGCACAGGCAAATGAGAACAAATAGTCAAACCTTTAAAATGTTAGCACCCAATTGGCTACATCTGGTGAAGGAGAAGCCTAGTTATCAGATCCATGAAGAAATTATTTTCTTCTCTTTGCTACAGTTGTCTTTCTTTCTCCACAAGCCCTTTGTACCAGCCAAAAGTTTCCCAGAGAGGGCTTTTCATCATCCTGAGCTGATACTGCAAGTTGGCATGGACTTGGTCAGGGTGTAGGTGGAATTGCCCTTTCCTCCATCAGCAGATGCATCCAACTGGCCTCAGAACCTCTTGCCTATGTTTTGGCATCAATGGGTCTACGTGGGTGGCATTGGCATTGGGCCTTCAGCTGCATAATCAGAATTGATTGATAGTCAACATTATTTAGAGACGGAGAGAGACAGAAGAAGCCATCTGACTTGTATGGATATCTTTTTCTGTTTTGTGTTCTCCTGGTATCTTGGGAGGGGAAAGTGTCCTTTAAAAGAAAATGCAGAGCAAAATTGTCAGTGTATTGTCGAAGGCTTTCATGGCCGGAATATTTGGGTTGTTCAATGTTTTGTGGGCAGTATGGCCATGTTTTAGAAGCATTCTCTCCTGACATTTTGCCTGCATCTATGGCAGGCATCCTCAGAGGTTGTGAGGTCTGTTGGAAACTAGGAAAATTGGATTTATATAATGTCTCACCCTGGACATTCCACAAAAAAAAAATCCAAATTTCCTAGTTTCCAACAGACCTCACAACCTCTGAGGATGTCTGCTATAGATGCAGGCAAAACTTCAGGAGAGAATGCTTCTAGAACATGGCCATATGGCCCGAAAAACCTACAACAACCCAAAGTTGTCAGTATTGTCAGACTATGGGTAAAATCCCAATTGAGTTGTGCATAGATTTCTTGAAATAAACAGGACTTAAGTTAGTTACTGACTCAAACCTGGACTTTATTCCAATGGACTAACTCTGGATGTAATGCCACAATTTCTCTTCCAAACCCAGAATTACTCAGGGAGGGAAGCAGGGGTCTTACATTAATGTTGGCCTGCTGACATTTCCGTGACCTTCGTCTGCCAGGAGGCTGAAGCTCCTGAGGTTTACTGTCAGCTTTTGCCATGAAGATTAGCACTGGCTTCTGTTTTCATAAACCTTCAAGGGAGAGCCCGGAGCAGTGGGGGAGGGAACTCTGTTTGGCAGGAAATGGGATTTACTGGTTCTTCAAATCTCAGTACTGGTTGGTTTACAGATGGAACATGCTTGTGTAGCTCAGGTCAGTAAAAATGGGCTGCTTTTCAGACCTTATGGGTTGGCTTTTCTCCTTCATCAACATCTTTGATTGGGAATGGTGGGAGCTGGAGAGTTGATAAAAATAGTACAAAAGTGGGGATTGCAACCACATGTTGCCATGCCACTGTCTGCTGTCTACCTTTCCCAGATCCAGCTAGTTGTCCACCTTTTTCAAGAAACTCCAGGTCATGTTTTTTCCCTAACCCAACCCCTGTCTCAGTTGAGACTCAAAGTGGAATCCACTTAGTAAGTTACACTAGTTTAATTGGGAGATTGTGGTATTCCAGCCTAGTCAGCCCAGTGGTCGGAGTCAGGCACCGGAGGTCCCAGCTGATCAGGGTCAGCTTGGAGATGATGAATGGCCAGATGGGTATGGGTCTCCAAACGAGAGTTTGCAATGGGATGATGAATGGCTAGAGGGATATAGAACTGCAGATGAGTTTACTGAGGATTCCATGGAAGCTGATTCTGAACCAGACTATGAGAGGCCCGGCGGCCTTGGTTCCCAAGAGAGAGTTTCTACTCCCTTTCCAGATGAGCATTCCGGAGAAAGGGAGTTTCCTACTACTCACTCTGATAGTAATGCACCTGGGTCTGCTAATGAGATGGAATTTGACCGAAGGGCTAATTTGAGGGATTCTAGGAAAACATGGAGCTTGAGGAAGGGGGTGCAATGGGCACATCGAAACTCGTCCTCCTTAATAGCTTCTGCCCAGGGGATTCTAGTCAGACCTGAAGCTGCGTTCAGCTTGATCAAGTCTCACGTTCATGTCTCCAAGCTCAAGCCGACCGCCGGAGCGGTACGGACTCAAGTTCATGTTGACCACCATTGCGGTTTGCCTCAAGTACCACGTTTGACTGCCGGAGCGGTTTGCCTTGTTTTGGAACTTTGCTTTTCTTGGGATTTAAGCCGCTTGGGCTTGCAGCTACAGAACTTTATTGGACTATTTTTGATTGCTTTATTCTTACTTCCTTGGACTATTCTTTATCCTTTATTCTGAATAAAAGTACATTTATTGCATCCACCTGTGTGTGTGTGATCTAGGGGGGCTGTCTACGATCTGAGGTGCAACAGAGATATATTTACATAAGTACTCTTGGGATTTTGTCCAAGGAGGCTTCTAGTACCTCCTTGTACAATGGTTTCCTTCAGGCTACTAAACAGTAGTGATGGGACACTAGGGATGTAAATCTACTTATCTCTTACTCCAGATCAGAGGTTTTCAACCTGTGGGTCCCTAGGGGTTTTGGCCCACAACTCCCAGCAATCCTAGCAAGGTTACCAGCTGTTAGGATTTCTGGGAATTGAAGGTCAAAACATCTGGGGAACTACAAGGTGAAAACCACTTCATGTGGTTATTTTTGGGCTGATGTGGAATCACTGAGAGAGCTCCATTCTGTTGCCATTCATCCCAGATCCACTGTGTTCCCCTCACCTGCAATGCCTGGGTAATTAGAGTAGTAGACCTTTATACTCAACAAGCATTGACAACGATTGCTCAGCCATAATATTATGTGGCCCCTTCTCAGGTCTAGTCCTGTCAGGGAGGTTTTAAGCTCTCCTAGTATCATTTCCAAATAAGTTCTACAAATATTGTAGTTCCAGCTGATAATGTTCATCTGTCCACAGAAGGGCTAGCACTAAGACTATGAATTTGTCATTAGCACATTATGTGTTTTGAATGCCCTTGCAGCTTCAGCAAGAGGTCAAACTTTTTATTCTATCAAAATTGCAGTCTTTCACAGGTTTTGGTTTGTTCACAGGGGAAAATGAGGAATTTGAGAAGAGAACCAGTGTGTTTTTTTAGAGTCAGGTTGAATATAGGGTTTTGAGCAGTTGTTTTTCAGACCCAAGCCAGGTTCACAAATGTGTTTTTAAGTCCTTTAAACATTGGGTCACATTTAAAAGTGAAGTGTCTCGATCCATGTGAAAAGTGCCGTGTCCCCTGTTCCAGCTTGTGAACTACATTCTGCCATGCATTATTCAGCGGTGTTTGCTCAAGAAGACTTGAGAGATGGCTTCCTTTCTTCAAAATCCCATTCTCCCCATTGCCTTGAGCCCTTTTGCTTTTGCTGTCACTTCACAGTGAAATGTAAGCCATTGGTGACTAGATGGTGACGCAGAACCTGGAAATTACATTTCCCTTGTCACATTTCCCTTGCCGGATTCTCCTTAGCACCACTGACTGAATCTGGGAGTGTAAATATGCTGATGCTCAGAGCTGATCTAAAAGTTCAGCAAAATTGCCTTGTAGAAACTTTCCTGAGAGTTGTACTGCTTCGGTTTGCAGTAGTAGTGGTGGGTGTGTGTTTTTAAAATGCTAACTTGCAGAAACAAATTTTCCTATATGTAGAAAAGAGACATTTGGGATAAGACTTCTAAAGCTACCTCTTGCCTTGATGTGATAGTTTTCTGTATATAGGGAGAACTTAAGTGCACATGTATGAAAATTTAATATATGAAAATCCTTAATATCTATATACCTAATATATAATAATACCTAATACAATAAAAGTGAAAATGTGCATGTGTGTATGTGGCTGGGGCTCCCAATTCCACAAACAGCTTTAACTCACAGTGCTGAGGAGCCACCAAAAGCCCTCCCTCCAATGACATTTCAGGCTATGTTGATCGCCATGAACATGTAGCCCAACCCCTGCCAATATCCTCTCCAAACACCATACTGCCCACTACCCAAGGAATGCTTTCATTCGGGGACAATTTTATCCTATGTTTTATGTGTTTCTTTGACATCCCAGTGTTCCTTACTCTCTCCATTGGTGTGGAATTTGCATGATCCCAGGAGTTTGGGTGGGGGGGGGATTGACTCCACCTAATAGAAGTTGTAGTTCACCCTGCTTCAAGTCAGAGCACTGTTATCCCCACTGACAATGTACCTAGACTACATTTGGCACACAGAACCCCTGTGACCAAAGAAAAATACTGGAGAGGTTTAGGAGTAATTCACCTTAATTTATGGCCATTATAGGTACTGGGATTTATTGTTCACCTGCAATCAAAGAGCACTCTGAACCCCACCAATGAGGGCCCTGGCCAACAAAAAATACAGGAGGACTTTGGAGGGAACTGACGATCATTTCTGGAACTTGTAGTTCACTTACATCCAGAGACACTGTGTCCACCACCGTTGACGGATCTGGACCAAATTTGGCACATAGAACCCCCATGAACAACTGAACTTAACTGGGGAGGATTTGATGGAACTGACCTACTATGGTGGGAGATGTAGTTTATCCTGCAGCCAGAGAGCACACTGAACCCCACCAATGATGCATCTAGAGAGCAAACTTGCCCAACATGACAAACTTTAACTAGTGATGGAGTTTCAGGGGGTTAACCTGGCATGATATGAGTTGTAGTTCACCCACAACCTTATGCATTTTGTATAATAAAAGTGACTTTTTCAAATATCTTGAGCAATGCCGGGTACCCAAGCTAGTATAGATAGGATTCTCACATCTGCAGAAGTCTATCATGCTAAATGTGTAGCTTGGATCTTTGTGTGCAAAGTTAAGCAAATGTGCTTTGAAAGCAGACAACTTGGAAGTGACCCAGATGGTATCGTAGCCCAACAAGCAGAGTTGGAAGCCTTTCATAAGGCTGTAGCTGCTGGTATTGCTGTAGGGGAAAATAAAACAGACGGTGTGGGTGACCCCAAATAAATTCAGGAGATTTATAGGAACTGAATTTCAATTATTTTGTGCTTGTGCATCCTCTAAAGGCCATGGCCATATGTTTGTATATTTCTTAATAATAAATGACCGCATATATGGGCTTGAATCATGACTTAATCCATCTAAGAGATTTCACATATGATGTCTGTTTCAATTTGATCATCCTTGGGATCGTCATTGATTTGTGTGTGAGTGTGTGCGCGTGCAAGTATGCTTGGCTTCTTTATGGATGGATGAAGCAAAAATTCTGTTTCATGTAGATGCCCTACAGCATAAACTCTTTCTCACAGCAGTCCAAGTCTTGCCTATCTTGAAGTTCTTGCCCTTTTACTCTCTGTAGCCACTTGCGAATGTGACCATTGAAAGTGCCCCTTATTATTAATTCCTGACATTATGATCTTAAATCCCATGCCCCGCCATCTGTTCGTTCTTCTAGGATGATGTGCTGTTCATTGTTTAACCGTGTTATTATTTGTTGTACTGCTGTTGTTTTTAATTGTTTTTAACTGTTTTCTATCTGTATTTTATTGTGCCTTTCGGCTCCTGTAAGCCGCCGCGAGCCTCAGGGAGTCGGCGGCATAGAAGCCCGAATAATAAATAAATAAATAAATCTATGTACGGCAGGGTTGTATACTTTCACCTTACCTATTCAACTTGTATGCAGAACACATCATGCGATGTGTGGGGCTTGACACATCCAAGGCTGGAGTTAAAATTGCTGGAGGAAATATTAACAACCTTAGATATGCAGATGATACCACTTTGATGGCTGAACGCGAGTAGGAGTTGAGGAGGAGGAGCTTCTAACCAAGGTGAAAGAAGAAAAGGCAAAAATGGGTTGCAATTAAACATAAAAAACCCAACCATATTGATTGATGACTGGGAACTAGAGGAAGAAAACGTGGAGGCAGTGACAGACTTTGTATTTCTAGGCACCAAGATTACTGCAGACGCAGACTGCAGACAGGAAATCAGAAGGCGCTTACTTCTGGGGAGGAGAGCAATGACCAATCTTGATAAAATAGCGAAGAGTAGAGACATCACACTGGCAATGAAGGTCCGCAACCAGACCATCCTCCAGGAAATAATGCCCGACTGCTCACTGAAGGGAAGGATATTAGAGGCAAAGATGAAGTACTTTGGCCACATAATGAGAAGACAGGAAAGCTTGGAGAAGATAATGCTGCTGGGGAAAATGGAAGGAAAAAAGAAGAGGGGCCGACCAAGGGCAAGGTGGATGGATTTTATCCTTGAAGTGACTTGCTTGACCTTGAAGGAGCTGGTGGTGGCCATGGCCAACAGGGAGCTCTGGCATGGGCTGGTCCATGAGGTTACAAAGAGTCAGAAGCAACTGAATAAACAACAAAATCCATATATTTGTTTGGATGCAAGTTCACAGATAACAGCGAGGCTTTACTAGAATTATAGATGGAGGGAATGATAATCTCCTTCCAAGCTTATCAAAGTTCATGCTTCAAGAAAAAGGACACGAAGAAGAGAGTTGGAAGCACGATTCACAAGGACCAGAGAGTTTGTTAAATGGCTGGACACCCTTAGAAGGAAAAAGCTATAAATATAATTTATTGACCAAATGAGACCAACTACATTTCTAAACTATTCATAAGTATATACTTTAGTATACATATGCTTTGAGGAAAAAAAGTGTGTCAAAGTATGTTTCTTAAAGATACTTCTTTCTTACTTGATGTGTCCATCAAGCTCAGTTTTGTTTCTTCTTCCTAGCAGCTTCACTCCAAGGAGATTCCTGTGGCCAGAATCCATTGCAGAGCAAGGTGTGTTTTGATTTAATTTGGCTCAGGAGAGCCTAACTGTGTTGGACTGAGTTGTAAATCTTGTCTGAAGTGAGAATGCCAAGGAATAAAGCTGAGATTTCCTGGATACAGAGCATGTAATCTATGTTAAGGTCCCTTCAGACTGAGAACTTGGGGCTCATCTTGGATGTTGTGTGCGTGGTACAGGAAATAGGATTATGAGGCATGTGCCAAATATATGAGGGTTGAATGAAAAGTAATGCCTCCACCTTCATTACTTGGGTGTGGGTGGGAATATTTTAATAAATCAGACACAGAAATAATCCTTAGAATGTGCACTGTTCACTTTTCTACACAATCACTAGACAATTGGATACATTTCTGCCAACGATGAACAAGTTCTCTGAAGCTGTCACAGAAGAAGTCGACACTCTGTTTTGAGTACCCATTGTGCACAGATCTTCCGATAGCCAAGCAAAACAATAATGTGACCCACACATTCTTGTAAAATACCGATTATGCTTGAAATTTCTCTGTAAGTGATATGATGATTGTCCTGAATCAATGTGCAAACCTTTTGCTTGTGAAACTCAATGGTTGCTGTCACAGGATGTCCAACTCTTTGTTTGTCACACAAGTCAGATGTTCCCTCCTCAACATCTTTAAACTTACTCACCCAAGAATGCACAATCACCATAAACAGCTTGCATTCTCTGATGAATCTCCTTTGAGGTGACACCTTCTCTGTAAAGAATTCAATGACTGCATGTTGCTTAAGTTGCATTGACTGACCGTCTGCGCAGGGTTCCATCCTTCACACTTTAACAACACAACCGTTCAATGCTAAGGCTTCCCGTGAAAATGAAACTGTGGGGGAGAGTCTACTGAACAAGCCAGTACTTGCCGCATACCAGTACTGCCATCTGTTGAGGAATTACAAAGGTGGAGGCATCACTTTTCATTAAACCCTCGTATGTACCTGTTGGAAAAGACAATGATCAATGCATTGATTCTAAAGCTGGACTACAACCTCCATTAGTGTTAATTTGCATAACCAATGGTGGGGGATGTTGGGAGTTGCAGTCCAGTGATATCTTGAAAGATATCAGTGGGTTTGCCCTGTCTTGAGGAATGATATTGAAGGTGGTGTAAACTATATTTTGCTGTTTTTGCTCAGGCCTGGGCTGTTAGGAATGGGGGGAACTGAAGTCCAAAACACCTGGAGGGCTGAAGTTTGCCCATTCTTTTTTAGCTGTTGTTAGTGTGGGTGTGCAAAAATGTTTCATGGTTTTTAGGTAGGCTTTTTTGCAAGTGCGTGCTGGCAAGGATTACTGCTTTGTCATTGAAGAATATTATGTCTCCAGTGCTCTGAAGCATAGCATTCAAGTTAAATGGGACAGAAGAAACATGGAATGTCACTTCTTTCTTTTCAGAGTATCTTGAGCCCATGAAAGGGGGTAGCGTAGGCTGAAATTTTGCAACATGTTTTATTCATGATCAACAAATCACTTCTCAGGAACTTTATATTTGTGACCTGGGCCTAGCCCTTCTGTTTTGTAGCTGAAATGTGAATACGATATAATGCACTCTTGGCAATGAATACCTTGTAAAGAAATTATTTACTGTTATCTTATTTTTTAATTGCAAGGAATAGAACACAGAGAGAACAAGAGAGCTGGACAGACTGTGTTTTAAATAATGGTTTATGGGGTGTGTGTTTGAGTTTTATTTAGAAAGTTGGCACATATAGGAGTGAACCCTACTGACAATCCCCACTAGAGTAGAACTATTGAATCAAGGGTTTAACGCCTATGGAAAACCCCATTGATTCAAGAAGTCTATTGTATTTGGAATGAATAACAAGATTGAGGCTATAGGGATGTCAGTGCTAAGTGTCATGGAAGCATGGACTCAGAAGTATTTGCTTCGATTTGAAAGTTGCTATGCTGAAAGAGAATGACATAACATTTTGTATTGATTAATCAAGAAGTCTTGGTACTTTAATAATAATAATAATAAGTAGTTCCAGGAATAGAGCATAATGCTGCATTTCCCTCTTAAGTTGTGCCTGCTATTTTAAGTAATAATAAAATATTGCACCATAAAACCATTGTGTTGCTTACCTGGAAAGGTTGCATCTAGTGGGAGAGGTGGATGTCGAAGGCCAGGGCCTAGTTCTAGAAGACTAAAAGGCCTGCAAATGTCAGGAAGGAAGGATGGAAGGAAGTCACTTGTCAATTTATGGAAACCCCATAAATATCATAGGGCTTTTTAAAGGCGGAAATATTCAAGAAGTGATTTTGCAATTTCCTTCATCTGAAACACAGTTTAGAGCACCTGCATTCATTGGCAACCTCCATCCAAGTACTAACTAGAGCTGACCCTGCTTATCTTCCAAGATCAGACAAATCTGGTGCTTTTAGGGTTGGAGGAAGAGGGCTAATTTCCTTGGACTATCAGCCATTACTAGCAAAGCATCTGTCATCACCAAAGATTAGCGTCTTCTTAGAGAGCGTCTGCCTGGCTAAGCTGCTGGAGTAGGCCAAAAAACCAACATTACAGTGCAAAAGAACTTCCATGTTAAATGTAATTAGGCTAATTTTTAGTGCTCTCAGCAGGAAGGCAGATGGGATACTCCAGTCCACAGCAGGGCAAAGTAACTAGTTCAGCGCTTTAGGGATCTGTCCAAAATTATTAATAATCTGAAGTTGGAGTAGAAGTCATGTCGACCTTGTGCTGGAGAGATTGGTGTGGAACTGAAATCTTGCTGATTAATCAATATACAGTATACAGTGTTCCCTCGCTACTTTGTGGTTCGCTTATTGCGGACTCGCTGTTTTGCAGATTAAAAAAAAAGTAATTTAAAATATATATCATGATATTTTCACTGTTTGTGGGGTTTTGCCGCCGCCGCTCTCCAAGGCGCTTTCCCTCCTCAGTCCTCCCTCCCTCCAGCCTTGAAGGGCCTTTTCTTCACTTTATTTTAAGTTTATAAAGACTTAAAATAGTGTATAACTACTAAAATAATGTATAAATATTAAAATAGAGTATCCCTACATCGCCGTTTTTCACTTATTGCGGGAGGTCCTATAATTGGGGTTACAGCAATAAGTAAGGGAACACTGTATATCTTTAGGCTGGGCGTACAGCTGTGTAGGTAAGAATGTAGCATAGCTTGGAACATGAGGGCTAGTGTTTTTAATATGTTTTAACTGCTTTGATGTTTAATGTGTTTTAACTGTTTAATCTGTTTTATTACTCACGGTGTTTATGCTTCTTCTGTAAACCGCTCTGAGCTCCGGAGTGAGCGGTATACTAAATCGAAGTTAATAAATAAATAAAATAATAAATAAATAAATAACATGGTAACATGTGAATTTGTGTGGTACATAGCTCCCAGATTTAATAGATATTGGATGCTCTTCCTCTGTAGAACTGAGGAGAGGGGTAAATATAAGAAGGTACATGCAGTTCACACTGTTGTATCCATATTTTCCAGAATTCAGTTTAACACACAGGTATGATTCCACATCAGATCCATTGGATGCCACTTCACACATATTTTTGAGAATATTCAGACACATATTTTCTTGCTGTCTACAAACAGGGGGGCTGGGTAAAATTGCAATTATAGAGTGAGGATATGTGCAGATATCACCAAACTGATAGCAGGACAGATTAAAAAGTAGTGATTTTGCAGTTTGTCAAAATAACCCTACCATTAAGTAGAGAGAAATACCTACATCAGGGTTTGGGATCATGACAGAGTCTCGGATTGTCAGTTATGTAATATAGTTTTGTATTTATTTTATTTATATTCATTTATTGCATTTCTATACCTCTCTTCTCACCCCTGGGGGAGCTCAGAGCGGTGTACCACATGGCAAAATTGCAATTCAATGCCAAACATACATATAAAAGCAATACATAACATAACTCAATCAATAACATATAGATATGAATTAAAACCATTTAAAACTATACAAAGACACATCATGGCATGAACATAAAACATATTAAACATTGCACCAGCCCCATGGTTATCATTTAGCTGCTTCAGTATCATTTAGCTGCTTCTGGTGTTGCTATTGTGCATGTGGCAGGGCTCAGACTGCATTGTAGTAGGTGATCTGGGCTTTTTTCTTCTCCACACTCACTTGTCATGGATTCCACTTTGTATCCCCATTTCTTAAGGTTGGCTCTGCATCATTTTCTAATGTTACACCATTAAGCTGTATTTCTGGCATTGCAGAGGGATTGGCTGGTGACTGCTGGAAAAGCACTTTGGTTTTCTCAATGTTCAATGAGAGGCTGAGCTTCTTGTATGCTTCTGTGAAGGTGTTTAGAGTGGCGTGTTGGTCTTCTTCTGAATGCGCACAGACTATGTTATCATCAGCATATTGGAATTCTATAACATACATTGTTGTGACCATGGTTTTGGCTTTCAGTCTGCTGAGGTTAAATAGCTTGCCATCTATCTGGTCGAGGATTTCCACTCTGGTGGGAAGCTTCCCAGCAACAAGGTGAAGTATCATAGCGATAAAGATAGAAAATAAGTTTGGGGCCATAACACATCCCTGTTTGGCACCTGATTCCACCTTAAATGGGTCCCTTTGGGAGCCATTGCTGCCCAAAACTATTGTCATCATGGAAGAGCCACATGATGTTCATAAATTTGTCTGGACACTTGACTTTTTGGAGGGTGGCCCAGAGAGCACTGTGATTCACTGGGTAGAATGCCTTTGCAAGGTCAATGAATGCCATGTACAGAGACTGATTTTGTTTCCTTTTTCTTGGAGCTGCCATTTTTCTTGGAGCTGTCATGCAGTGAAGATCATGTCCACTATTCTTCTGGAGGTGCAGAAGCCATTCTGGGATTCTGGAAGGGTGTTTTCTGAGAGAGGTAGAAGGAGGTTTGCAAGGATTCTTGCAAGGATTTTCCCAATGGAGGTTAGAAGGGAGATACCTCAATACTTTCCACAATTTGTTCTCCCCCCCCCCGCTTTTTTGAAAATGTTGATGATTAACCCTTCCTCCAAAACAACTTCAGCACCTTGAATTCCTCCTCTAGGGTTCAAATTATAATCCAGAGTGAAATGAATATTATTCTCCCAAAGCTCTTTTCTTTCCTAACCAAATTAAAGGGAAGACAGTCCTGATCTAAGTGGTAACAACTAGTGGGAAAATCCTAGCTCTAAAAACCCCCCACAAACCCCAAAACAAATGTTGAGTAGTACTGGGGTAGACAGATTTCGTAACGTACTTAGTGTAAAATAGAGTAATTCCCCAACAGCCTAGCCCTCCTATTTTGTTTTCATTTTGGAAGATCTTTATCCATCTGAAGTTCTAAAAGTCTTAATAACTAAAAAGCTTACATTTGCCACTTGGCAAGACTTCACTCTTTCAGGCCTAGACATTGGATGGGGGCGCGGGAGAGAACTTGGCACAGACTGATATAAATTATTAAGATAAACACAGGCTTGCTAAAGTACAGGAAGGGGGGAAAAGGTTGGTGAGTCACACTTCATTTTCAGCATTTGCATTAATTTTTAAGCAGACTAGTTCCCATTTTCCCATTCCCTCCTTTCAAGATTTTGCCTCCTCGTTCTCTTAGGTTCTCCTAAATTCAAATGTATCTTTTAGAAGTGCTTCTTTTTCTTTCATACATTGAGAAGTAAGAGGAAAACATATATGCTGGTATATCTCAGTTAACAAAGTCCTCTGCATTACTTACATAGAAAATGTGGCAGAAACAACATGAAAGGATTAGGGACAGGTTCCTACAGCACAAAAAAGGAACAGTTCATTGTATTCCAAACCTTTCATCCAAATACAACATGTGAAATGAATCTGTCATGAGACAAGCCTTGTACTAACTACTTTAGGGCTATTTCCATAATGCCTCCAGGAATTCCACCAACCTCTGCCTTTCTTATGAATGGCCATACTTATACATTGTGCTTTTTTAACACGTTGGTGAAGCTGGTGAGGGAGGTTTATCTGCTTCCTCCTTTTCTCTTTGTGCTGCTGTTAGTATAGGCCAGAGGTTCCCGATCTTTTTTTGACTAGGGACCACTTGATCAGGGACTACTGATCAACATCAGTACTAAAAGGGTTACGAATCAGTTTTTGGTCAACTTTAGATTTGGTTTGATTATTTGGGGTGCCAATTCAGAAAATTACATTGTATAGACCACATCAGCTCTAGTTTCTGATACAGAACATATGCCATCCAGAGTCACCTTCTGCTCGTCCACAGAAACCATATTTAATAAGCCTCGGCACTTTAAGAGGGTTTTGTGAGACCAGTTGCTCTCGTTGCAATGGTGTAGTAACGGCAAGGCCGTGGACCATATTTTAGTCCTTGTGGAACACTGGTGGTCCATAGACCACAGGTTGGGGACCACTGATATAGGCTCAGTAAGGGAGGCAGCTGCTGTTTGCTTTGCCTTTTGTAGGAGGCTGCACACTGCTACAGTGGGATCAGATAGAGTAAAACCCCATACTTTCCCAGATCTGTTATTTATCTGTTTATTGAAAACATGCTGCTGCAACCCAATACTAAAAATCTGTGTTTATCTAGCTCTTTTAGTAGTAAGGTGCTAAAAATCTATAGCTTAACACAAGACAAGGAGGAATGTGTTAGTCTGAAAAGACTGTCAGAGGTGTTGTTAACTGAGGTATGTTTATATTTCATAAATATAGTCTGAAAACATTGGGGAAGGGCTTTAGCTAGTGGCAGAGAGTTGGGTTCCCTTGTGAGTAAAACACATTGAGAAATATTGCATTTCTTTGATTCTAAGATGCACTTTCCTCCCATACAAACACCTCTAAAAGTGGGGTGTGTCTTACAATCATGGGTGGGTTTTCAAACATAGAAATACTTATTTTTGTTGATGGTACTGAAATTAGCATGTGTCTTACAATCATTGGTATCTTGGAATTGAAGGAATATGGTATGCCCAGTTTGAAATTCTCAGTAGAGTAATTAAATTTATCCATCATGTATCTAATATAGTCAAAGGAATTTCAACAGAATACTTTGTCTGCAGAGAAATCACAGCACATTAGACTTTTCTAAATGGGAGAACTATTAAAGGTGGATGACTTACACAATGTGACCCATATTTGTTCTTTAGTTTACACAACTATTTTGCACATGGAGAAAATGTATTTTAAATTGAATTGCTTTTTTTGGAAGCTTCATGACATACTTTCTGATTTAAAAAATGCATTAACTGGGGATTATTGACGTCAGTATGTGTTTTATATTGATTGATGTTCAAACCGCTCTGCTTTCCCATTTTTGTCTCTGCCCATCCCCTGTTTGTGAAAATACTCTAAATGCGTCCTTGGTCTATATGTGCACACAGATGTAAGAATAACTGTATCCTTAGTTGTTGGAAGGAAAAATGGTGCTCCTGGTTGCAATGGTTTCCTTCTTTCAGGACCCTCAAAGGAACCCCAGCGATTTCCTAATTACTTTGATCCCACTCTCCATATTTTCACACCCCAAGAAGCATCCACGTCTCTACTTTTCATGGGAAAGGCTCCCTTGGTGCTTACACATTTGCCTTTTGGCACCAAGCAAAGACTTCGGATTCTCTTGAGCATTAAGATTCTTTTATTCTACTAATTAACACTATGTCACAATGCTCCCCCCCCCCAAGTGCTGTTGTATTGTTTTCAGCTCTCTTGCATGACCTAATAAATTTTGATTGTGACTGGTATTACATTTTATTCTTTGTGCAGTTTTGGAACTCTAGTGTGGTATCTTCATTGTTTCGTTTGCATTTAAAGACATTTGAAATTTGTTTTAAATCTTTTCCAAGTCACTACAACTACTTACTGTTTTATAGGGTTCAATACATATGAAGGGAAATAAAGTAACTCTCTGCACATAGTGAAAAAGGAACAACTTTGTATACACTCCAACATTTCACATATGAAAACTGAGACATGTGTGGCCAGGCATCATGTAGGTGTAATTGCTGTTGTTTTGTTATGTGTTATTGGGCTTGACCTAATGTAAGCCGCTGTAGCAACCCAGTTCCCTTTCGTGCCTGGGGGGCAGGGGACAGCACCGGGGGTCCCACTTGCATTAGGGCCAGCTGCAGTTGATGAGGACATGGAGGAAGGGGCTGATGAGTTAGCTGGGCCTTCCTCTCCCACAGAGAGCTTGGCCTGGGATGATGAATGGCCTGACGGCTATGCTAGCTGGGAAGTTCAGGCTGACCCTGAGAGTGATGATTCTGATCATTATGAGAAACCAGGTGGTTACGGGTCGCAGGAAAGGATCAGGGAAACAGTGGAGGATGAGCCCATGGAAGCTGAAAGGAGTTCGGCTCTCATGAAGATAGCGACCCAGGTGCTGGGAGGCAAGGACGGAGCTTTGATAGGAGACGGAGCATTGAGTCCAGCAGGAAGGATTGGCACCATAGCCTAGAGTGCCAGAGAAGCACTAGATCCCGTAGCACAGATTGGCGCAGAAGCCTAGAGTGTAGGGGGGCCTCGCCAAGGGGATTAAGTATAGGATCCGTGGGAAAGGATCCTCAGTAGCTCGGCCACTTCTATTCTAAGAGGAGTGAAGCGAGCGGAGTTCCACGGAGCCAAGTTGCCGGCTCAAGCCTTGCCAAGAAGTTTCTTGGGATTGTTCATGAACTTTGCCTTGTTCTTTGCCACGGACCAAGTCCTTGATCCGCATAGTTTTGCGGAGCCTTTGCCACGTTGCCTTTGGAT
Organism: Anolis apletophallus; assembly: GCA_030556195.1. NCBI lineage: Eukaryota > Metazoa > Chordata > Lepidosauria > Squamata > Anolidae > Anolis > Anolis apletophallus. The sequence continues at coordinate 25,340,291 of JARBWK010000006.1, read as the reverse complement.
TTTACCTACGGACTCTTTACCTTTTGGATTGAACTTTTTGATACTTTTTATGGACAATTTACCTTTTCACCTGTTTCTTATTATTCAATAAATAGTTAGCTGATTACCGTCTCTGTGTGTGTGATTAAGGGGCTGGGCCAAGACCCTGCATCGTGACAGCCGCCCCGAGTCCCCTTGTGGAGATAGGTGTGGGGTATAAATAAAGTTAATAAATAATAAATAGGTCTAACTAAGATGGTAAAAGTTGTTAATGAGAAAAACCATGCAAGTTGGAAGAGGCCGCAGTAGCTTGTTCCATGTAATTTAATACGTGTATTTTACAGAAATATGTTTTAAGATCTGCATTTTACTGAATGCCTTTATGATTATGTGTTTTAATTACCGATATGTTGTGTTCCACCTCAAGCCTTGAGGTGATATGGGTAAGAATATTTTAAAATAATAATAATTTCCTGAACCTACTTGGAAGGTCACAACTCTACCCTTTCCTCTCCTCTAAATTGAAAGCCAACTACTTTTACACTTTGAATGTTTGAACTCCACTGTTGGGAATTGTGGGAGTTGAGGTCTGGAACACCCAGAGGGCCAAAGTTTGCTCATGCCTGCTTTTGGGAAAATGAATGTGCAGTGGATCAGAATGTAAGGATCTTGTGTTACTTCTTAGACCAGTGGTTCCCAACCTTTTTTTGAGTAGAGTCCACTTGACCAGGGCCCACTTTAACCAGGGCCCACTTGACCAGGGACCACTATTAGTACCAAAAGGGGCAGGGCTGGTTAGTTCTGTGGAAAGGAGCGGAAATAAAATAAAGAGGAAGGAGGTTCGCAGATTGGATTTTCGTTCTCACAGCCCATTGCTGGGCCGCAGCCCACAGCTTGAGAGCCACTGTCTTAGATCTTTAGAAAGATTGTTCTTGACCTTTGCACTTATCCCATTCCCTTGCCCATTGTTTACAGCCTGGTCATGTTTACAGTTGCTCACCACCAGATGAGTGCTGTTTCATTGAGTGTTAAATTGTTGTTTTATATGATTTTTTTGAATTGCATGTTATATTGTGTTTAATTTTATGCTCTGTTTTTGGGCACTTTTGTACCATGCGTAAGCTGTCATGAGTACCTTCGAGGAGATGGAGGCGGGATATAAGAATAAAGTTGTTGTTGTCATTATTATTTGAAACACAACAAGATTAGTACACAGGAAACAAAATCACTATGCTGGCTGTTGTAATGGATCACCTGTTGGACACTTCCCAAATGTCTAGGACTGTGTGATGTATTGGCGAATAATGCGTGCAGATCCAAGTAGGATGGCCTTTTGCAGCTGGCAGATGGTAATTTTGTCAGTGTCAATTGTGTTTAAGTGCAGGCCATGGTCTTTAGGCACTGCACCCAGTGTGCTGATCACTACTGGGACCACTTTTACTGGCTTGTGCCAGAGTCTTTGCAGTTCGATCTTTAAGTCCTCGTATCATGGAAGCGTTTCCAGTTGTTTCTCTTCAATCCTGCTGTTTCCTGGCATTGCAACATTGACTATCCATACTTGTTTTTTTTAACACAATTGTGAGGTCAAGAGTCTTGTGCTCCAAACCTCTGTCAGTCTGAATTCAGAAGTCCCAGAGTAGTTTGATATGTTCATTTCCTGTAACTTTTTCAGGCTTGTGGTCCTACAAGTTCGTTGTTGCAGGCAGATGGTATTTGTGGCACAGGTTCCAATGAATCATCTGAGCAATGGTATTATGCCTCTACTTGTAGTCTGTCTGCGTGATCTTCTTACAGCAACCGAGGATGTGATCTATTGTTTCATCTGCTTACTTGCAGAGTCTACACTTGGGATCTATCGTTGACTTTTCAATTTTGGCTTTGATGGCATTTGTTCTAATGTCTTGATCTTGGGCTTCCAGAATCAGGCCCTCCATCTCCTTTTTCGAAGTTCTCTATATGTGAGCCACATCCATGTTTTTTCTTTGCCAATTTTGCTCTCAATTTATTATTATTATTATTATTTTATTGAATTAGTAGAAGGTGAGGACAAATGGGGAAAAGGAGGAAAAGGAAACTGGGATATTTTAAAAGCAGCTGGCAATGTGGGATGGCAGTGGATTAATCAGGAGTGTTCCAGCCAAATTTGAGAGAGTTGGAGGGTATTTTTGAGCCAATAGCAATTTTTCTCAGGAGAGGGAGATATAGTCCAGCCTGACTAGCATAGAAGACTGTATCTTTTCCAATATATAAATGCCCTGGTTCCTGTTTTACTAAGCTCTTTGTAGCAGGATGCCCATGTGACTCTAATTTAAGGGGTTGGTTTGCTATTTTAGTGCATCAGATCCTAAGTACAGAGAGCCCTTCACACATCCCAGTGTTGGTCCCCCCATTAGTGAGCTTCTTTCCAGAATATGACATCTCTCTGCATTGTAATTCAAATGGAGGCAAGAAGCTGTGAGAGATGAGAAGGAACTACATGCTTTGTGATGTTCCCTTTGTTGCTCTCGGGTTTTAAGTAAGGAGGCCATTTGCTTCTCTTGGAGTAGCTTCTTTCTGCTCCTCCTCATCACTTGTGGCTTTTGGTGTATCTCCTTCGCCGTTGCTTTATAAAGAACAGGCAGCGCTGCACCTTCAAGTCTGAAATCTGTGCAATATCAGTCTGTCTAGGCCAGCGTTTCATCTTCCAGTCGTCAGGATTAACTAGCTCAACCGTCTGACTGTCTGCTTACCTATCTACCAGACTCCCCCTCCTTTGCCACCAATGTCTCTCTTTCTTTCTTCTCCGAGGGGGGACTCCGCTTTAGCATTTCTCTTTATCACAAGGTTAGGATAGATTTTGAATGAAAGGCTTATCTGTGGGGGGTTTGTTAAGCCAGAGACGGGGAATTCCTTTGAAGGGAGCTGGAAGTCATTTGAGGGCTTCCTGTGGTGTGAACATGGTTCTCTTTTCTCTCGGCCACTCTCATCTCTGGCCAACTGGGGCCTGCTGGTTTGGGACTGCAGACTGAACCTTATTTTAATTGGAGACAAAATGGAGGGGTAAAACCCTATGAAAATTGATAGGGTTGCCATAAGTGGACAGGCGACTTGAAGGAACACATGCACAAATATACATTGTGACTGAAGTTTCCTCTCTTGGAGTTCTTTTCAGTTCATTGGAGAAAGGAGAAAGTCTCCAAAGAGAGATTAAAGGTTTTAGTATAGAGAATCTTGTGGGCAGAATGCTTACATATGAAAGAAATGGCATTTTCATTTCCTAGAGCTGTGGGTCTCAACTTTTGACTGTTCTGATGCTTTGGGATTCAATCTCCAGAAGCCCCAGCCGGCATCATCAATGGTTGGAGATGCTAGGAACCAAAGTCCAAAACTTCAGGTGGAAGAAATGTTGAGAATCATTGCTCTCAAACATTTGTATACGGCACTTAAAGGTGCTTCAATGTATTGTCGAAGGCTTTCATGGCCAGAATCACTGGGTTGTTCTAGGTTTCCCAGGCTATATAGCCATATTCTAGAAGCATTCTCTCATGACGTTTTGGCTGCATCTATGGCAGGCATCCTCAGAGGTTGGGAGGTTATGACTTCACAACCTCTGAGGATGCCTGCCATAGATGCAGGCAAAACGGCAGGAAAGAATGCTTCTAGATCATGGCCATATAGCCCGAAAAATCTATAACAACCCACTTAAATATGCTTTTCTCCAACAAAATTCACAAAATTGCCATACTTTTATGGGCCAACCAAACTGCACAAAAGACACAAAAGATTGGAAAGACATGTGTCGGCAGCTGATTGGCTGAGCATGCCAGAGGCCAGAGTTCTGATTGGCTGCTGTCTCTGGCTTACTGGTGAGACAAAAGGTTCTAACTACTACTAAACATAACCTCTGAGTATGCTTGCCACAGATGCAGGCAAAACGTCAGGAGAGAATGCTTCTAGAACCTGGCCATATAGTCCAAAACCCCTACAACAACCCAATTTAAAGACTGTTTTAAAGGACTGTTCATTCACACTGTTCTATTTGTGAATTCAGAAAGACTTCTCTATATATTGTTGCCCTATTTGACTTTATGAACTGAAGTAAAGATACCGTTACTTGTTACACAACCCCTAGTGACACTTTATTATACTGCAGGGTACATCTTGGTTCAAAAACTGAGAAAATGCTTCTGTTTATTTACATTTACCAACCCCCACAAAATATACCTTGCAAGCTTTTGAAGCTTTAGTGACTTCATCATCAGGCAAAGATGTTGAAAATCACACAATAGAAGAAAACTCAAGAAGTTAGAATCAAAGACCTGCATTCTCCTCCGCTGTTATTTTTGTTGTTAGTTAAGATGGTCTTGAAGGATGTCAATGCAGGCAGAAACCCTTGGCCGTGTGAGAGCTAAGGGCAAAGGTCAATAAAAGATAGGTAAGGAAATTTTAAGTCCATTATCAACAGAAAAGTAATTTATCTTGAGATCTAGGCTGTCCTCCTTGTCTTGTGTGAAGTGAATTGCCCATTTGTCAGGAAGAGAACATTCAATTTCTTAAGAAATCTATGTGCGCCTTGGGGAATGTTTAGGTGCTTTATAGGTGAAACTTGCCAATTGTACAAAAGGAAGAGTTTTACCTTTGTTGGAGGTGGAAACCCCAAAGAGTTGGCTCTCATTCTGTTGACTCCTCCTTGTTTCTGCAATGAAGAAATTTAAAAGGGCGATTCCAGGGTGAAATTAAGAAATTAGAATTAAAGAACAAAGTTGTTTTGTATACATTCAGAACTGAATCAAGATAATGGTTTCTTTTGCAGATTCTAATTAATTCAGCTGTGCTGTTTTGTGTTATCATCCATTACAGCGGTTGCAAATTAGCTCAGAATGTTTCTTTATCACAGATTATACACAGAATTGTACTTATTAGCATTCTTTTGAAACTATGCATCTTTCGTTCTATACGTTTGTTGCAGGCAGAAACATCCATATGCCAATTGAGGATACACTTCATGCATTTGGACTGAAACAGCAATAAATCAGTTTTAAAGGTGCCATGTGCCTCTGTTGTCCATACAAACTTGTAGCATCACCTTTAATACCCCTGAATATACTTTTTTTTAAAAAAAAGCTAGAGTAAACCTATTGTAACAGAATTGGTCATCAAAGACATCTACATCTCACATAATCAAGACTTTAAGTTCATACTGACACTCCACTTTTGTTTGTAAAATTCCTTTATCTCCTCATTGAGATAGCTGTCTCCATCAAGTAACTCCTATCGTTCTTTGAAGAGATTTATTTTCCTATTGAATGCAAGGCTTGCTTCTAGAGTTGTTTGTACTTTCCCTCTTTAACTTAAATGTAAACTTTGGCGATTTGGAAAATTCATAGTTGACCCACCTTTAGCCTCCCTGCTGCTCAAGATATTGGCATTGTTTATCTAGAAGTCCTTTTAGCTCCCTTTTGTCTGGGAGATAGCCACATAGCCTTTGTATGATCAGACAAGTAAGGAGCCTCTGGTTGTGCAATGGGTTAAACCCTTGTGCCAGCAGGACTGCTGACCGAAAGGCCAGCAGTTCAAATCTGGAGAGCGGGGTGAACTCCTGTCTGTCAGGGCCAGCGTCTCATGTGGGGACATGAGAGAAACCTCCTGTAGGATGGCAAAACATCTGGGCGTCCCCTGGGCAACGCCCTTGCAGACATTCAATTCTCTCATACCAGGTGACTTACAGTTTCTCAAGTCGCTCCTGACACGAAAAAAATAAATAAATCAGCCGAGTACAAAATTGATTCATGGGAGAAATAAAAGTAAAATCTCTAAAAGTAACTACTAAGAATGGATTCTTATGTGAATTCAGATCAATTATTTAGTAGTGGAGGTACTGTTCCATTATCTGGGCGGAGGCCACAAGGGGGCGCTAGACAGAGAAGGAAAATCCATTTTTTGGGGGGAAAGGGGGTTGAAGGAGTTAAACCATTTCCCCCTGTTTTCCTGTTACTCTCCTCACCTATGTCACCGTTGTCAAAATAACCATCATTTATGAAATGGGAAAGGGGGAGGACCAGGAAAATGGTTTTCCTTCTTCAACCCCCCCTCCCCAAAACATACATACATATAATGGATTAGCCTTCTCTGCCTAGGCCCCCTTTTGAAGTCTGCCCGGATAATGGAACAGTACCATAGTGGAATATCTGGAATGATCCTCCTGGAAATCATTGCATTTGGAGGGATAACCAGAATTAGGAAAACTTAGTGTCTTATCACATACATCATACTGTAATTCAGGCTATAGAGAAATGTTATTACCTGAAAGATTATGTAATTCACATAGTTTTATTGGCCAGATACATGCACAAAATACATCATACGAGCTTCCATGCTTCACTGACTTCCTCGTCAAGCAGAGATGTTAAAAATCATACAGGAGAGGAGAAGTGATGGTGTTAGAATCACAGACCTGCATTTAGTCTCAGAATTTACCTTGATTTCATTTAAGATGGTCTGAAAGGATCTCATTGCAGATAGAAATTGGAATTTTATTAGTAGTCCTTTGTTGTCCATCATCCATAGTCCAAAGAAGAAAGAGTGTGTTTTTTTATATCTCTGTCTGATGAAGAAGGATTTTGGTTGGCTAATAAAAGTATTACTATTTTGTGGATTTTGAATTTTGTTTTATTTGCTGTATAGCTAGGACTGCTACCCCTGAATATGTCACTGTGGATTTAATACTTTTCACTAGATTGGTATGTGCACAAAAATGCTGAATGCAAATTTCAATGCAGGCCCAAAATACAAAAGAGTCGGTTCTAAAAGAATAGCTATTCCGTATTAAGTTGTAGCAGAAAACCATCACAGTGTCTTGTGGTCCTTTTAAGTGCTAAACAGCATATGATAAGCTATGATAAGAGTCTACTTCATTGGATGTATAAAGCTAATGGATATTTCCGGCTAAAGTTTAGAATTTGGGGATGTTTCAATCTACCTGGTTTGGGATAAGAGCCTAATTCAGTGTTTCTCAACCTGGAGGTCAGGACCCCTATGTGGGTCGTGAGGGGGTTTCAGAGAGGTTACCATAGAACATCAGAAAATTTATTTATTTATATCATTTATATTCTGCCCTTCTCACCCCGCAGGGGACTCAGGGCGGATCACAATGCACATATACAGTCATACATTCAATGCCCTTTGACATACAAACATGTAAGACAAGATACTAAGAGGCAATTTAATATTTCAGCTCCTGGCCACCAGGGGGAGCTGTCACACTCCTTCACTCCTTTTACACACTTCCTGGAGATTTATGGCCTCATAAATTAGTTAAATTAGCCTCCTCACAACGTGGTACCTAAATTTCCAACTAACAGGTGCAACTGTCTTTCGGGTTGTAAAGGTCAACAACGAGTTACACAAATGGTCGGGTGCTCACCCCGACCCGGGCTGGCCTCAAACTCATGACCTTCTGGTCAGTAGAGATCTTATGCAGCTGTCTCCCAGCCAGCTGTGCTACATTCTCGGAAAACACATATTTCTGAAAAACACAGATTTCTGCTGGTCTTAGGAACCCCTTTAGTAGAGAAGGCTGAAGATCTCACTGCTTGTCCTTCTCTTCCTTTTTGGAAACAGACGGTGAATCTTTCTACCTATAGCCCTCCTGCTGTGATTGTAGGAGAACTATAAATCCCAGCATCTATAATTCTCAAATGTCAAGTTTGATTTCCCCAAACTCCACCAGTGTTCATATTGAGTACTCGTGCCAAGTTTGGTCCAGATCCCCCATTGTTTGAGTCCACAGTGCTCTCTGGGTGTAGGTGAACTACAACTCCAAAACTCAAAGTCAATGACCACCAAGTCCTTCTAATATTTTCTGTTTGTCATGGGAGTTATGTGTGCCAAATGTAGTTCAATTCCATTGTTGGTGAAGTTCAGAATGCTCTTTGATAGTAGGATAACTATAAATCCCAGCAACTGCAATTCCCAAATGACAAAATCAAGCTCCCCCCAACCCTGCCAATATTCAAATTTGGGCATATATTTGTTTCAAATTTGGTCCAGTGAATGAAAATATATCCTGCATATCGGATATTTGCATTACGATTCATAACTGTAGCAAAATTACAGTTATGAAGTAGCAATGAAAATAATTGAGGGTCACCACAACATGAGGAACTGTATTAAGGGGTTGCAGCATTAGGAAGGTTGAGAAAACCTGGCCAAAGTGTAGATCAGAAGGAAACGAATTCAAATGAAACCAATTGATTTTTTGGGAATGACTCAGTTTGGGGCTACACACAAGAATCCATTTAATACTAATTTTATCGGAGGTTGGAAATGTTAACATTTTAAAATCTCATAATCCTCCAGTAACGTTGTAATTATGATTTCAAAATGTTGGTTGGTACCATCTGATCTTAGAAAATAAGCAGGTTCAGCTCTGGATAGAACTTGGATGGGAAGATGTCAACAAATCCCAAGCGCTACAGTCTATGTTTGACAGGAAAGAACAGGTAAACCATTTCAAAGGACTCCTTGCTAAAGAAAACTCTGTGAAATGCATGGGGCTGACATAAGTTGTCAGGCGACTTGTAGGCACATACACACATATTAGTTTTAACCCCACTGAAACAACTTTGTGTTGTTGTTCCCCAGTGTCCAACTGTCAAGCTACTGAAACCAACAGCAATGCATTTCAAAGATGTGGAAGTACACAGGCAGATGTGAAATAAAAGCCAGTGCATCGCAAACAGCTGTGGTCATGAGTTTGAACGCAAGCCTTTGTTGTGGATGTGCCACCAACATGGGTTTTTGTGGTTTGGATGAAAAGGATTAAAAGTCTTAATCCTTGCCGGCTTGAGAGAACAGGTCTTTGTTGTCTGCATCAGGTGGTTTCTCCCAGCCATAGGTATTTTTAAATTAGTTCCCTAAACTGTTAAGAATTCCTACAAACTAACTGACCTCTTTTATGTAAAGTAGCTTTAATAGCTGATGATGTGGCTAAATACAAAAGATCTGAATGTTCAGTTAGGCTGTTTCGCCCAGTGCTGATCTAGCTATTAGACACAAATAGGATATTAGGCATGATCTATACTTTAAAGGAATTAACACTCCTGACTTCAGGGATTTAAAACAAAAATAAAACCTACTGCTTGTTGTGAGATGCTGAGATTGGAATGCTAACCTCCAGAGGACTTACCTTTGAAATGTGTACTACATATTCCTACTTTTAAATTAGCAGCTTCTGCAGTTTTGCATGGGCCTCTGAGAAATGGGAGGAAGGGGATGACTCTCCTTTTGGACACAATCAAGTGAAAGAGTTCGACATGCACATGCCGAAGTGTCTCATTGGTGCACTTGCTGGGAAACATTAATCTTCCCAAGTTTTGCTCAGTGGCTGGCACTTTCATTCAAACATATCATGCACTATGAGATTATCACAGCTTCAGAGGGAAAATTACTTTTCTTGGGGTGCAATTCACAGTTACACCTCCCCACTCATTAGACAGACACCATGGCTTTGGAGTTGTAAGTCCCCCAAAATAACTTTTTCAAGCTTTGGAGCATTGCCGATGACAATTATCAAACAGTTACAAATTATAGGATGGTGGATCTCAAGTGTTCTTTATTTCGTCCTCCTGCTGATGCAAAGAGGACCGGTTGTCAGTCAAGATATAACCTGTCATCACTAGATAGACTTGCTAGATTACTTCTAGTAAAATGTCACCCTGATGTCCTACTCTAAACTTAATAATGAGGCTGGCTGCTCCTTGAAGGATGTCTGCTCCAGTTCTAGCGTAAAAGGGAATCTGATAATTATAGGTGAACCCGACTGCTTCTCTCAAATACTCTGCTTTCAAGTTAACCGACATCCACCTTAACTAGGCATTTTGTTTTGCTGATATGAATTATTAATGTCTTGTCGCAAGTTTAATAACATTTGCTGTGATTAAATAGGCCGCTTTTGTTACAGATATAGCTGCCTGTCTCTGTTGCTCATCATAAACCTAACCAGGAGGTATACGGAGATTATGCAGTGCCTGTTGTGATGCATTTAATACGCATCCAAAATTAGAGCTTGAAAGTCACATTGACTTTCCATGGGACATGCACAATGTAGTTGTATATAGAACCATAAAACATGGTGGTGTAGTCATTAAAGTGTCTACATTAACCAGATCCAGGTTACTTTTGGAAACTAAGTAGGATCAGCCATGGTTAATACTTGGACAGGAGACTGCCAGTGGGTACCAGGTGCTGCTAATGAGTACCAACTGCTGTAGTTCAGAGGCTATATCTCAGAGGAAGGAACTGGCAAAACCAGCTCTGAGTATTCCTTATGGGATCACCATAAGTCAACAGGTGAGTTGCAATCACACACACACAGACACATATACATACATACCATAGTTATAATCCTCCTGCCATTGTTTCTTGGTAGATATTTTTCTACCTTCTCCGAGTTCCCATTCTTTATTTTTAATCTATGAAGCACTTCAAAATGTCAGTCACAGAAGCTGAAAATATTTCAACTCATTATGCCATGTTGTTTTTTATTTTGATGTATTACAGGGGTACACAATCTTCTTTGGAATAGGGACTGAATTGGTCCTATTTATTGGTTTGTTTGTTTGTTTGTTTGCTGTATTTATATACCACCTTTCTCAACCCTGGGGGAACTCAAGGCGGTTTACAACATACTAATGGCAAAAATTCAATACCAACATACAGTACACAAAGAAATCATAATAACTAATTACTACATATAACTATGAATCAGTTAAAAACCATTAACCATAAGACATACATAAAATCTAAACATTCAGACAAGCATTAAATCATCTTAGTATAAACATTAAAATTAAATGATTCAGAAATCATATACCATAGCCATTCCGAATTGTCATTGCACATGTTCCTTAATTATTCTTTGTACTGCATTATTTATTAGCCAAAGGCTTGATCCCAGAACCACGTCTTTCTTCTCTTTTTAAAGGCCAGGAGGGAGGGCACTGATCCAATTTCAATTGGGAGGGAGTTCCATAGCCAAGGACCAACGTGATCTAATCTTCCTGGGGAGGGAGTTCCAGAGCTGAGGAGCCACCACTGAGAAGGCCCTGTCTCTCGCCACTGCCAACTGCAGTTGCGCCAGAGGTGGGACTAAGAGTAGGGCCTCCCCAGATGATCTTAATCTCCGAGATGGTTCATAGAGGGAGATATGTTTGGACAGGTAAGCTGGGCAGGAACCATCTAGGGCTTTATAGGCTTAAGCCAGCACTCTGAATTGTGCTAGGTAGTAGACTGGCAGTCAGTGGACCTGGCGTAATGGGGGAGGGGGATTGTATGCTCCGTGTACCCCGCTCCAGTGAGTAATTTGGCTGCTGCCCATTAGACCAATTGAAGCTTGCAAACAGTCTTCAAAGGCAACCCCACGTAGAGCATGTTGCAGTAGTCTATACGGGATGTTACCAAGTGTGGACTACTGTGGCCAAGTCTGACTTCCCAAGGTATGGGCATCCTCCAGATCTCAGTTGGTGCTGCACGGAATAGCCTGGTGGGCGAACCTGGGTAAGCTTGGCTCCTCCAGTAGAACAATTGAGTGAACTGTTTGTGAATGTAATGATCAGACAGAAAATACACTCATTCCTACATACATGCACACAGCCTGCCTTTCTGTCACTTTTTTCTCCTGCTCTTTTCTCTCTTTCTCTCATGGTTGTTGCAATGGGAAGATGATTTAAACTGCAATTAACTGCAGTCACCTTCTCTCTTCAACAGATTCAAACTGTGTCAAATTAAAACATGGCAGAAATGTCTTCATCATTTGTTGACCTAACTCCAAACACTAAAGATCAACTTGGAATGGGCTACATTTGTAGCATTTCCAGAAAGCGCTCTGCTATGGGCTGCTCGGCTAGCAAATTGAAACGTAATCCAGACAAGACAGAGGTCCTCCTAGTCAGTCGAAAGACCGAACAGGGCATAGGGTTACAGCCTGTGTTGGATGGGGTTGCACTCCCCCTGAAGATGCAGGTTCGCAGCTTGGGAGTGATCCTGGATTCATCACTGAGCCTGGAACCCCAGGGGAGCTTTTGCACAGTTAAGACTTGTGCGCCAGCTCCACCCGTACCTTGGGAAATCTGATCTGGCGACGGTGGCCCACGCTCTTGTCACATCTCGAATAGATTACTGCAACGCACTCTACGTGGGGCTGCCTTTGAAAACGGTTCAGAAACTCCAACTAGTCCAATGGGCAGCAGCCAGGTTACTAACTGGAGCGACATACAGGGAGCATACTACTCCCCTGTTGTGTCAGCTCCACTGGCTGCCGGTCCATTTCCGGGCTCAATTCAAAGTGCTGGTTTTGACCTTTAAAGCTCTATACGGTTCTGGCCCAGCTTGCTTGTCCGAACACATCTGCTGCTATGTCCCACCTCATAACTTAAGATCATTCGGGGAGGCCCAGCTCTCGCTTCCGCCAGCAACTCAACTGCGGCTGGCGGGGACGAGAGACAGGGCCTTCTCAGCTGTGGCCCCCCGCCTGTGGAATGCGCTTTCAAGCGAAATACGATCAACCACATCCCTCCTAGCTTTCAGGAAGAAAGTAAAATCGTGGTTGTGGGACCAGACCTTTGCACAGTAACTGCAGCACTTTATTTGGAACGGACTGTTTTAACCACAGACATGAAACATGGCTTCTGCCATGGATTGATTATTTGAATGTGCATTGTATAGATAGAATTTTAAATGAACTGGATAGCTAATGTTTTAATGTTGATGTTTTAATCTTGTTGTATTAGTGTTTTATATTGTGTATCGTTGCCGGCATCTAATTGTGCCTTGTAAGCCACCATGAGTCCCGTCCCCCCTTTTCAGGGGGTTGAGAAGGGCGGGTTAGAAATACAGCAAATAAATGAATAAATAAGGCAGGTCTATACAACCCAGCAGTAGTAAGAGGCCAACATTAAAATAGACTAAATTTCTTTGGGTGACATGCCCAAGACTGGGGATGGAGGTACCTTGCTTTTGAGGAACGTAGCTAGAGTTACACTTAAAAATGTACCTGTTCCAACTTAAATACAAATTCAACTTAAGAACAAACCTGCAAAAGATATATGGGGGACTGTATTTACTTTACTTTGCTCTGCATTTGGGTAGAACTGCATGTTTACCTTTGCTTAGGATCTCCTGCAGTATCCCATCCCCAAATATTCTGCATATCAAGTGAAGCTGCTGCAGGTGTCCAGGGCCCATGGATGGGAATGGCAGGGTTGGGTTTGGAGAAATTGTTTTTGACTATGTTTTTTCCTCAGCAGTTTGCCTGTACAAAATTGTGCATGCCCCACAGCACAAGCTTATTTTTGTTCTGAAAGGTAAATGATATTGAAAGCGGGAAGGTTTTGTAAGGACATATAGCCAGCAAATAAAGAATCAAGCTGTTTTCTGTCCTCTCTCCTTCCCCATCGTACTCTTTATATGATGAGGGAGCCTCAAGGGAGGAAGGAAGGCCGGCAGTAGAAAATGAGAACTGCAGAACTACATAAGAGAAATAATTCTGGCTTTGATGCTCAGCCGCTGAATTTCTGAAATAGTTCGTACTGAAGGATATTTTGACGGAGGAGTTGTGTAGAGAAGGAGACGTTAACCCTAAGCATCAATTGATGAATAATGCATGTATCCATGGCCACTCAATTTTTGCAAACCTACCAGGGAGAGGGAGTTTTGTTCTTGCAAGTGGGTTGCCCATATAAATATCTATTTCTGGACCAATCCTGCCGGAATCTATTCTCATTAAAGGGTAGCCTTCATGGGGGAATGTATAAAACGAAGCCATGTCAAAACCATCTGTTCAGGTAGAATTGTTGCTTGACTTGGTAGGTACCAAAGTCAATTAATTAAGCAGAATCAAAAGACAAAGGGTGGAATTAATGTCAGGATAATGTAATCTTGGGATCTGCAGTTTGGTGAGGCAAATAATGGATCCTGGGGTCTGCAGTTTGGTTAAACACCTTGTAAAACTACAACTGCCATTCCATAGCATTGAGTCATGGCCATTAAAGTGGTTTCACATTGCATTAATTCTATAGTATAGATACACACCACTTTAACTGTATTGTTGAAGGCTTTCATGGCCGGAATCACTGGGTTGTTGTAGGTTTTTCGGGTTGTATGGCCCTGTTCTAGAAGCATTCTCTCCTGACGTTTCACCTGCATCTGTGGCAAGCATCCTCAGAGGTTGTGAGGTTTTAACTTCTATGACTCAATCCTGGGGAATTATGGGAATTGCAATTTGGTGAGGCATCAGCATAGTTTGGTAGAAAAGGCTAAAGACCTCAACTTCTGTGGCTTCATAGCATTCAGCCAAAGATATTCTTGCAACTTTTGGCTTGTAAGTAGAAAGGAATCAGAAAAATTGGAAATTAATAGGTCTATATTGACCATGGATTGGCTGCGGTAACTGGGAGATTCTAGGAACCTATTTTCCAAATGCAATCATTCCAAGTTGTGATACCAACCACACTTGCAGATGTTCTGGTTTTCAATGTGGATTGAAGAGCATTGCTTGCCCTTGTTGTTTCTGTTCTTACAAGAATGGCTTAAACATGTCACTCCCACACAGAGTATAAAGCCAAAAGCCCAGGAACACCTAAACGTAGAAAGCGACCTGCTTTTGTGGTGGTGGTAGAGTTGTGTCTGTTTCCTTCCATGTCCGCTCTGTGAGTTTGTGAGGAGGCAAGCAAGCGTGCCACACCTCACTTGTGCCAAGATTGGAATCGGAGCATGCCTAGTGATGTGTGCGTGGGCTGATAGGCCCACAGCCAGAATCAGGTTGCCAATCTAAGCTGCTTTGTTTGTTTGTTTAAAAAGGAAAGTGTCCTTTGCTTCCTGCAATACATGACTTCCATTGCGCATAGGGTAGGACAAAATTTATTATAAAGGGATGTGCTGTTTCGCAAAAGGACATTTCTACTGCTGATGGGGACATAAATCTTAGTCTAAATGTTGTTCTTACAACCAAGAACCAATCATTTTACAATATATCTCCTTGCTGTGAGAAATTTGTTGAAACCTTCACAGTTTTCAAAGGCTATTCACCATTTATGAATTATTCTGTACAAAAAAAAATCACACAGACTTTTGTTTTGTGCAGAAAAAAGCTTCCACAATTGAAAACCTGTTTTTCAGCCATTTTAAAGAATACATTTGAATAGTCTTTGTATCCTTAACTACTGGACATAGTAGTGATGTGCTAATTCGCTGGCAAGGTTGAAGGGACAAATTACCATCAGATTTCTTGGGAGTCAAATTATTTGGTTTCCTTTATCAATTATATGTGTTGCTGCCAAGCTCATGACCTTGGTAAATCCACCCATGCGCCTCTTATCATTTTCTTGTTTTTGTTGCAGCGATTCATGTTCTTGTGCCATCCAATCTCCACCTACAATATGAAATGGTAGAGCCCAAGTAAATTTACTCATTCAAATTAGAAAGGGAAAAGACTAAATTGTGCTTTGTCAAGACTCTTCCCACCATGGTACTTGAATTCAAATATATAGCCATGCTGGCATGTGTTTATGGGAAATGAAGTCCAAAGTAGCTAGAGGACCTGTGGTTGAGAATCACTGTGATAACCTTCCAGATGTTATGGGTCGACGGATCTCCCCAGTTATTCTGGGGAGATCTGATGTTAGTAGAATTGTATCTCGAAGGCTGCATAACCCCCCCCCCCCCAATTGGTTGGGCACAGGTTTTGTATTGTGTGGCTTGGCCAATGCAAACTACTGAAAAAGACATCCAACCCAATCGTTTTCACATTGTGGGAGGGAGTTTACATTTTCTGTGGTATAGTATCTGGCTCTGAAATGGGTTTCCCATGAACCTGAGTTCTGTGGTCTCATCCTGTTCATGCCTGTAGCACAACTCTCTCATGGATGGAGCCTTGCAGCTGTATAAGCACACAGCTGTGCAAATGGGTGATAATATAATAATGATAGCCAATAATATTGTTAACCCAAAGACTCCCCCTATTTTGGTATGAGCATAGCCATGAACTTGTATCTTGCCAGATAAGGTTTTCCTTCCTCTACTCTATCTTTGCTCGTGTCCATATTTTCAAGAGTATGCCATTTTCATGGGAAACTAGCCTGAAGCGATGATGTGCTGCAAAATTTCCTGCCTGTTTATTTTTGACTTGGCTTCATAGTCAAGTAGGATAGCTAATTGTAGAGTAGGATTGTGCCAAAAAGAATTGGTGGTTGTTTTTGTGTGTATCTGCAGGAAATTCAAAGGACCACCAGTCGAACTTCTTTTCTTTTCCTCTTGGGATATCTCCAGCATGTCTTGAATTGAGTGATGAAGGCAAGTGCAGCAAACCCTCTGGACAGACACATGGTATCCATTCCATGTGTGTATTTATAGAAAGATGGGCTGTTTCTAATTGCCCTTGCCCTTTTGTACCGAAGTCGCTTTTTGCAAAGGTGTAAATAAAAGAGAGGACATGCCAGATACTGAATTTCTTGAAAGCAAATGTTCAGTGTGCTTTTAGTAATATACTTTCTTAAGAACATAAGAAATGATGTATTGGTTCAAATCAAGGCCTTGTCTCATCCATCATTCTGTTCCCAACCAGGATGTAAATGCAATACAGATTGAGTATCCTTAATCTGAAATGCTTGGGATCAGAAGTGTTTTAGATTTTTATGGATTTCAGAATACCAATATTTGAATATATGTATGTACACCAGTCTTTCTCAAGAGCCGTGCCGCGGCACAGCACTGTGCCGTCCGCGGCGAGAGCGTCCTCTCCGCATAGGCCCACTGCGCCTCCTATCCAGCCGCCGCTGCCTGTTTCGCCAACTTGCCCCACTGTGGACGCACTGTGGACGCAGTTTCTCCGTCCACCGTTGGCGAAACTGAGGCGGCGGCGGTCGGCCGGGAGGTGCAGTGGGCCTAGGCGGAGAGGATGCTCTCGGCACCGGTGCTGCCGCCATGGACGCGTGCGGAAGGGCCGGGAGCTGGCCGACACGGCGTGCGTGTTATGGGGTGCTTGGGGTTCTCTCTCTTTCTTTCTCTCCCACATATCCTCGCTTTTATTCTCTCTCACTCCCTCCCTCCCTCCCTCTCTCACACACACACACCCACTCTTCTGCCTCCTCTCTTCCCTCGTCGCTGCTCTTCCGCCTCGTTGCCTTCCCCCTCCCTTCTCTTCCGCCTCCTCTCTTCCCTCGTCGCTGCTCTTCCGCCTCGTTGTCTTCCCCCTCCCTTCTCTTCCACCTCCTCTCTTCCCTCGTCACTTCCCCCTCCCTTCTCTTCTGCCTCGCTCTCTTCCCCCATCGCACGGGCCAACTTCAGCCCTCCTGGTGTTTTGGACTTCAACTGACACAATTTCTAACAGCCGGTAGGCCAGCGTTTCTCAACCTGGGCATCAGGACCCCCGGGGGGGGGGTGTCACGAGGGGAGTTGCGAGGGATTCCAAAGACCATTAGAAAACAAAGGATTTTCTGTTGGTCATGGGGGGTCTGTGGGAAACTTGGCCCAATTCTATCACTGGTGGAGTTCAGAATGCTCTTTGATTGTAGGGGAACTATAAATCCCAGCAACTACAACTCCCAAATGTCAAGGTCTATTTTCCCCAAACTCCATCTGTGTTCACATTTCGGCATATTGAGTATTCATGCCAAGTTTGGTCCTGATCCAACATTCTTTGAGTCCAGACTGCTCTCTGGATGTAGGTGAACTACAACTCCCAAACTCAAGGTCAATGGCCACCAAACCCTTCCAGTATTTTCAGTTGGTCATGCGTGTTCTGTGTGCCAATTTTGGTTCAATTCAATCACTGGTGAAGTTCAGAATGCTCTTTGATTGTAGGTGAACTATAAATCCCAGCAACTACAACTCCCAAATGTCAAGGTCTATTTTCCCCAAACTCCATCTGTGTTCACATTTGGGCATATTGAGTATTCATGCTAAGTTTGGTCCTGATCCATCACTTTTTGTGTCCACAGTGCTCTCTGGATGTAGGTGAACTACAACTCCAACACTCAAGGTCAATTAACTATATGTATGACTGTGTTAGAGTGTCATTTTGTGTCATTTTGGTTGGTGGTGTGCCCCCGGATTTTTTAAATGTTAAAAGTGTGCCACGGCTCAAAAAAGGTTGAGAAACACTGATGTACACAATAAGATATTTTTGAGAAACATTATATATAGCCAGAAGATAATTTGATGCAATCTTTTAAAACAGTTTTGTGCATGAAACAGTTTGTTTACATTCACAATTAGAAAAAGGTGTCACTCTCAGCCATCTATGTATTTGACAATTTTGGATTTTGAAGTATTTTGAATGTTGGTGCTTGTACTTCCTTAAAAGCTCACATACCCCATGCAGAATTCCTGCTTGTGATAGTGAGGATGATAGGCTATATCTTGACTATTAGCTATTGATTCCTCAAAAACAGTGGCTCTTTAAGTTCTCCACTCCAGTAGGGTTGTTTTTTGCCACGCTTCTGGGCATCATATGGATATATTTAACCAGTGGTTCTCAATTTGTGGGTCCCCAGATGTTTTGGCCTTCAGCTCCCAGAAATCCTAACAGCTGGTGAACTGACTCAGTTTTCTGGTAGTTGTAGGTTAACACACCTGGAGACTGACAGGCTGAGAACCACTGCATTAAACCATGGATAACAGCAAACTCTACTGGAAGGAAGGATTTCTGACCCAAAAATGCCATAGAGTCACACTGGAGGAACTAGAAAATGCCTAGCGAGATCTATTGCTTGGATGTGAATAAATAAAACAATGGGTACCAATTCTACAGAGATAGCTGTCATACTGTACTTCCCTGTGTGAAGAAAAGCAAACAAGTGGAACTCCATTGTACTATTTTGAAAGCTGCACATAGTTTGGTCTAGCATTTCTACTAACAGTCCATGCTGAGATGCTTCGTGGCGATTGAAGAAAAGTACCTACAATATTTCGTTAATGCCAACTTTAAGCCAACTCAAACAGCATTTGATTGTGTGTTTATATATGTAGAAAACTTTATGTATACAATAATGAAAAGGCCATAAAGAACAAAGCCAGGAAATGTGGTGCTGAAAGGAAGTCAAAGAGTGTTGCCCAGAATTTGACCTGTCCTATTTGATTATGTTGCTCCTTTATTAATCACCTAGGTATAAAATGAAACTTTGCAATATAATTTGAACCATATTTTTAAAAGAATGATAAATATTATCTATTGGTCAAGATACATCATACAAGTAATATCTGTTGTGAGCCCAGTATTTATTTTTTCCCAAAATAATTAAAATATTAAAAATGAGTACTTAGAAAAAATAAAAGCAAACTTTGGACTCCAATTTCCAATTAAAATTTCATGTTTGTTAAAAATAAGAATTAAAATTGGAGAAGCAACACATGAGATCTAATCTATGCATCTAACAATGTTCTTGGTTCCTTCAGTGGCTCAACTGGTAGATTGTCATCTGAGTAACTTCAGAGTAATGCTTCAATTTTGATTTCTGGAAAGACATGGAAGGTTACCCATAGCTCTGTTTTGAACAGTGCATCCCTCTCCCATTCAGTTCTTTTTGTCTAGTTAAAAGAGATATTGGAGTGTCAGGTTCTATTACTTTTGGCCAAGATTTGCTGATTTTTATCCCCTAGGCAGCATACATCAAGGTAAGATGATTGAGTAAATCAAGCATTTTGGTGTCACCACATATGGAGAGATTGGATTAGGCCAGGGATAAAGAATGTGCAGACTTCCAGATGCGGCTGAACTGCAGATCCCATCAGACCTAGCTAATAGGGAACATGTACTAGGAGATGATCTCTAGCACCTAGGAGACCACATTTTCTCCACCCCAGTACAGATGATCTGTGGTTGATATTTTAAGTGGAAGGGGGAGGACTCATACTGCAGGCCTTCTATTTTGAGAGTGAGGAGGCTAGGCAGCTGATTTGTGACTACCATAGTCTGAAAGTTGACATCGGCAGGTGGTAACAAATGGCCACTGAGTGAACCAGGATTAGGGAATGCCATAGGAATGTAGCCAGAGAAGGGCGATGGAGTGACAGGATAGTGTGGCTTCAGTAGAAGGAGGAAGGTGGGGCCGAGAAAGCAGAAATAAGAATACAGAAAGAAAACTGGAGGGTGGAGGAGATACTGAATGTAGTGAAGGAGAACTTGAGGGATAGATGAAAGATAAGCAAGAGACCCAACTATAAGAAGCAGGAAGGAGATGAAGGCCTTTAGAAATTACAAAAATCAGGCAAAGGGGACTAGGGACTGATAGCTGGCAAATAGAGGGAGAAAACATGGAGGCAGTGACAGATTTTATATTTCTAGGTGTGAAGATTACTGCAGACGCAGACTGCAGCCAGGAAATCAGAAGACATTTACTTCTTGGGAAGAGAGCAATCACCAATCTTGATAAAATAGTGAAGAGTAGAGACATCACACTGGCAATGAAGGTCACATAGTTAAAGCAATTGTATTCCCCATAGTAACCTATGGATGTGAGAGCTAAGTGAAGGAAGACAGATGCTTTTGAACTGTGGTGCTGGAGGAAAATTCCTAGAGTGCCAGTCCATACTTCAGGAAATAAGGCCTGAGTGCTCACTGGGGGGAAGGATATTAGAGGCAAAGATGAAGTACTTTGGTCACATCATGAGAAGACAATGATGATGGGGGAAATGGAAGGAAAATGGAAGAGGGGCCGACCAAGGGCAAGGTGGATGGAGTTTATCCTTGAAATCACTGGCTTGAATTTGAAGGAGCTGGGGGTGGTGATAGCGTGGGCTGGTCCATGAGGTCATGAAGAATCAGAAGCAACTGAATAAATATACAACAACAAAGGGTTTCAGAACAGAGTAATGATCTCAAACCACAATTCAATACTAGCTTGTTCTGACTCAATCATACTTTAAACTAGGGGTGTCAAACTCATTTTCACTAAGGGCCACTTCAGTCTTATGGTTGCCTTCAAAGGGCTGTTGAATCCATGTATGGAGAATTTGTGGATACAGAGTTTTTACCCATCAGTCTTGATTATCTTCCATGTGGACTGGGGATAATGGGAATTGCAACCCAACAGCACTTGCGGCTCCTAGGTTGGGGAAAGGTTAAAAGGCATTTTTCAGTCAGATATCATATTCACAAGCTTTGTGTCTTAAATTCAAACCCCACTATCCTGATTAAACAGAACCAACTTCAGCATGATGGGCCGGATTAGGTTTGACATATGTGCTTGGACAGGATAGGGAAATGCAGTTTCCACTAAAAGTAAGTACTTCTGATCTCTTCTTTGTGATTGCTAAAGGGGGCAAACCTGACTCTTATGTGGACTTACTGATGTTGTGGGAAACCATGATCTACAAGCTCCATGTCTGTTTGTGGCATACACAACTCCTTGAGCATTTGACACATTTTTCATGGATCAACCTGCCTGCTTAGTTTTCCATGGTACCTGTTTCTCCAGAAGAAGCCTTTTTCACTGTAGGTTTCCCATCTGACTGAATTGCTGGGTTGAAATTGTACTTTAAAGCAGCAGGAATTCTTTCGTCTTCAACTGCTCCACCAGTTGCCTTAGGCCAGAGAGGTAAACAGAAGGCCTTTGAAGACTTGCATTCAGTTATTAGTGACTTGGTCCACCAATCTGCATTTGTTGCTGTTCTTCTTACCCTTCCTATTGTAACTCCCTACTCTTAAAACATGAATCTTTGTTTTTTCAGGGCAAGGTCTTGTCATGGAGAAAAGATGGTTCACTCTTGATGTTGAATCCACTTTTTTCACTAAATGAAGCAAAGACAGAAGGAAACCTGAAGCATAGCTTCTTCTGCCATCATCAAGAAGATTTGGAAGCAATCAAGGTAAACATTATTTGGCTTTTGTTTTGAGAACGTTAAACAGTAAGCAGATTTAATCTCACAAAAAGACTGCTAAATTATCTCAAGTATTTGAATGAAGTGTTTGCATTACATTTAAAACATACTGTTTTACGCAGTGTTTCTCAACCTGGGGGTTGGGACCCCGGGGAAGGGAGGTCGCGTGGGGGTGTCAGAGGGCTCACTAAAGAACAATCAGAAAACACAGTATTTTCTATTGGTCATGAGGGTTCTGTGTGGGAAGTTTGGTCAAATTCTATCATTGGTGGGGTTCAGAATACTCTTTGATTGTAGGTGAACTATAAATCCTAGCAACTACAACTCCCAAATGTCAAGGTTCATTTTCCCCAAACTCCACCAGTGTTCACATTTGGGCATATTGAGTATTTGTGCCAAGTTTGGTCCAGATCCATCATTGTTTGAGTCCACAGTTCTCTCTGGATGTAGGGGAACAACAACTCCAAAACTCAAGGTAAATGACCATCAAACACTTTCAGTATTTTCTGTTGGACATGGGGGTTCTGTGTGCCAAGTTTGGTTCAGTTCCATTGTTGGTGGAGTTTAGAATGCTCTTTGATTGTAGGTTAACTATAAATCCCAGCAACTACAACTCCCAGATGACAAAATCAATCCCCCTCCCAACCCTACCAGTATTCAAATTTGGGGGTATCGGGTATTTGTGCCAAATTTGGTCCTGTGAATAAAAATACTTGCTGTATGTCAGATATTTACATTATAATTCATAACAGTAGCAAAATGACAGTTATGAAGTAGCAACGAAAATAATTTTATGGTTGGGGGTCACCACAGCATGAGTAACTGTGTTAAGGGGTCATGGCATTAGGAGGGTTGAGAACCATTGGTTTTACGGAACACAAGCATTGGCATACACAACAGTCAATAAAATGTGTTGTGGTCATAAAGTTCTCTTCAGCAACTAGAGTGTAAAGTACATGAAGAGATATTTCTTGACTGAAGCTTGATTGCCTTTATTGCAGACATGCTTCTATAGCTCGACACTGGCAATTTTGTGCTTTTCCAGCTCTCCTTTACCATCCCCTCAATGTTGATGTTGCTAGATGAATGAGGAAGAAATGAGGGGGAGTTCAAAGACTTTGTAAGAGGGTCTTCTTTGTTAGCTGCATCTCAGAACATGAAGGCCCCCTTTTTCATAAAGGACAAAAAACATCCAAGCCGTTTTTTACATCCCTAGGAGTTTCAAACATAAATGAAACTTGTCCTATTATCAGTGCAAATGACAGAAACCACTGGTCCTTATATTAGTTTTCGCGTGTGAATTTAGATGGCATGTTCATCATTGGACTATTATGTTTCAGAAGAACATTAATTAAACTTCCAGGAAGTGATGGGGCTTTAAATGTTCTCCGCATGCTTGCTGGTAGATTAATTAAATTTTTCCACAAAGCAAATCTCTTTATTACGTTGTGGCTTCCAGCTAGGGACCAAGATTACAGTTTTCACTCTGCTCTTGTCACACTGATAGATTGCCTGGAACCTGGATATTTAATTGATATACAGAGGGAAAGCGACTTTTTCACACTCCTCTATCCCCCCCCCCCCCATAAAAAGTGCAAACCTTTTCTTACTCAACTAGATTTGAGAGCACAGATTAAGCCTAAAGGCTGTCTTAATATTTATATTTGACAGTTTTGCTCTATTTTTACTGAATCAGGATGATGTGTTGGATGAAGATTGGCTGCTTTCTCTAAGATTTCAGGTTAGAGCAGTTGTGATGTAAGCTAGAAAGTTGATACTCAACATTATTGTTCTTGGCATGCTTCAAATTATATTTACTTAGTGGCGTAACTGTCATTAATATACTAAGTGACCATTATTAACACAATAAGCTATTATAATTGCTGGTTTATCAGTATATGAATATCTTCTTTCCTGCTTTGGGATTATAAAAGATAATGATCTTTTATCCTACTATACTTGTTTGATTATGTCAGTCAATTTGGTTTAAGCTGATTAAGATTTCAAACCTATGCACACTCTTACCTGAGAATTCAACTCTCACCGACATTCTTGTTCAGAAACAAGTCTCCAGTAAATTCAGTCGGACTTGAATAACCTTTGCTATGACTGGGAATCTTTGACTTCTCTCTCCATTAGCTATGTAGTTGTATTGATAGCATGGGTGTTATTTATTTACTACATTTATATACCGCCCCTCTCCGCCCGCAGTTCACTTCTGATACAATAAATCAGGGGTGCTCATTATGGTGATCGGGAGCACCTAGGTGATCTTCGGCCCTCTTCCAGGTGATCTTTGGGCCTCACCAGCCGGATGGCACACTCCTGCCATGCGCGCGCACGTGCGCTCCCACCGCCACCTTTGCGGGGCTTCTTTTGCCAAAATGAGGCTTTAGTGGGCGGGCCGTGGCGCTCGTCTTGCCACGCACAGTGCGGTGACATGACCACCCATTGGTTGCTGCTGCTTGTGCCCTTGCTGCCTTTCTCCGCCTCGCCCTCCCTCGCCCTTGAAGGAGAAAGGTGGCGAGGGCCCACGGGAGAGAGAGAGAGAAAGGGCGGCCCCTCTTCACAGCCCTGCACCTTCCGAGCCGCCGCCGAAGCCATATCTGGACGGAGCACTGGCGGGTGCGCCTATAAATACTCTCCTGCTGCGTGGGAGGGTTCTGCTGTGCACACAAGAAGCAGGATGGGATGGGGATTTCCTGCTTTGCGAAAGCATGCAGCAGGAAGGAGGAAGGCAATGAAGACATTAAGAGAGAGCGTGCGCGCAGGCAAGGAGGATCCCCTTCCCGGGTGCGCGCGGCGGCGAGTTCGTGGGCAGGCAAGAAAGAAGCCCCGCGCGGGCGGAAGGCACGCACACATGCACAACAGGTGATCTTTTCAACTTGATTGTTCATATAGTAGCTTGCATGATGAAAAAGTGTGGGCACCCCTGCAATAAATAAAGCATGCTTGTTCTTGCAATTCAAGAGATTTTCAGCAGATAGCCACCAATTTTATTTATTTATTTATTTATTTCCAACATTTCTACCCCGTCCTTCTCAACCCCCGAAGAGGGACTCAGGGCGGCTTACAATGGCAGCAAGTTGATGCCAACAACATAAAACACATTACGTAAAACATTATACAAAAGATAAAACATTAGATTAAAATACATTTAAAACATTATTGTCATATAGCCGAATCAAAGTCTGATTTAGCAACCGACATGCCCAAAATGTAGTTCTGTGCACTGCAATTGAAGGGAGATATTGACTCTAAGCTGGAATGTGTCCAGAGGAGGGCGGCTAAAATGATCAAGGGTCTGGAGAACAAGCCCTATGAGGAGTGGCTTAAAGAGCTGGGTATGTTTAGCCTGCTGAAGAGAAGGCTGCAAGGAGACATGATGGTCATATATAAATATATGAGGGGAACTCTTAGGAAGGAGGGAGCAAGCTTGTATTCTGCTGCTCTGGAGACTAGGATGCAATTGAACAATTACTTCAAATTACAGGAAAGGAGATTCTATCTGAACATTAGGAACATTAGAAAGAACTTCCTAACTGTAAGAGCTGTTCAGCAGTGGAACTCTCAGCCCAGGAGTGTGGTGGAGCCTCCTTCTTTGGAGGCTTTTAAACAGAGGCTGGATGGCTATCTATCAGGGGTGCTTTGAAAGTGATTTTCTTGCTTCTTGGCAGGGGTTTGGACTGGATGTTCTCTTCCAACTCTTTGATTCTATGATTCTATGAAACGTGTGTTCTCTCATACTTTTGGACACTATGTCAGGTATGGGCAAACTTTGGCCTTCCAAGTGTTTTGGACTTGTCGAAGTCCAAAACACTTGGATGGTCAAAGTTTGCCCATGCCTGCTCCAATCTCTTAAAAGCATACCAAATAGGTTTTGGTTCATTGCACAAAACTGAAACCCATTCAGTGTTGTTCTGGATAGTGTTTCTGAAGTAGAGTGAACCTTTGATATCCTCTGGGCTTTCCATTCCATTATGGTAAATTCTCATTCTTGGGAGGTTTTTAAACAGAGGCTGGATAGCCATCTATCAGGAAGACTTTGATTCCATGTTCCTGCATGGCAGGGGATTGCACTGGCTGACCCATGGGGGCTCTCATTCAACGCTTTTGTTTCTATGATTCTAGGCATTACTATCTTCTCTAATGTGTCATGCTATCTCATGATATCTCCAAACAATAGTTTCATTGTGGTCCTTTTAGCTTCTAGGGCCCATTTATTGATCCATTTGGCACCCTACGGTATCTGTAGAATCATAGAGTTGGAAGAGACCTCATGGGCCATCCAGTCCAACCCCCTGCCAAGAAGCAGGAAAATTGCATTCAAGGCACACCTGACAGATGGCCATCCAGCCTCTGTTTAAAACCCTCCAAAGAAGGAGCCTCCACCACATTCTGTGGCAGAGAGTTCCACTGCTGAACACTCTTCCAGCACCACATTTCAAATATTGATTCTCTTCCTTGCAGTTTTTGCTACTTTCTTTTATGCACCACATAGCTTCTCTTATTAAAATGGTATAAGTACCCACAACCACAAATTGCTTTTAAAAAATGGAATAGGTAATTGGGAGAATTTTTCACATTAAAACGGTATTTTAAAAACAACTTTAAAAAATGGATTTGCTCACATACTGAAATGAATCCATACAGATGCGTGTATCTGTGTTTTGTGTGTGTTTTGTGTGTGTGTGTGTGTGTGAGAGAGACTGAAAGACTTGATCTTCTTCTTAGGCGAAGTTTCTTCTTGCCCAGCTCCCTGCTCAAATTACAGCAAAGGAAAAGCTGGAACTCATTTGCAGGATGACCTAATGCAGCTTTCATTAAAAGCTTCTGGTGCTGGAAAAATTGCAGGCAAGAGATAATTTAGAAGGTATAACGTGTCTTTTTTTTTTTTGGTGGAAGGCCATATTTATTAGCTTATCCAGCTGTCTTTCCCCACAATCTTCAATTTAGAAGAAGCTGCCTTCACCTCTGTGACATTTTGGGAAGCAGATAAATTGGTTTTTTTTTTTTAAAAAAAGTAACCGGACAATATATATTTGCTTTAATTGGTTGATACATGGCTCTTTTATAAAGGAGCAGTGGAACTTCATAAAAATTAATGATGTCTGCCTATGTGTGTTGCCCAGATGTATATGCTGTTAGATGTATATTTATGGTGCCTTTTTTATATACCCTTGCCTCTTGGCAAGGTAGCGGAAAAGCACCCTAGTGTATTTCAGCAACTTCCCTCCCTCCCTCCCTCCCTCCCTCCCTCCCTCCCTCCCTCCCTCCCTCCCTCCCTCCCTCTCCCTCCCTCCCTCCCTCCCTCCCTCTCCTCTCCTTCCTTCCTTCCTTCCTTCCTTCCTTCCTTCCTTCCTTCCTTCCTTCCTTCAAGAAAATGAAAAGAAAAGGAAAGAGGAGGAAAAGAAATATGGTAGCATCTTTAAGACTATCTGGTTTTTATTATCTCCTCCTTTTTTGTGGATATAAATCAACTTTTTCCTGTGGGGTGCAAAAATAGTTATCCGACATTCAGAATATTGGTAAATTGGATTGTTCAGTGTTGGAGTTGGGTTTGGTATAACTGGAGGCTCTATAGCAGGGCAGTCTATGGCTCAAAGCCTCTTTTTAGTCTTAACTTCAGCACATCCACTAAATCAGTTGTTGCATACAGAGTCAATAATAATAATAATAATAATAAACTTTATTTATACTTTATTTATACCCTGCGAACATCTCCCCAATTCAATGAAGTAAAATACAAACAAGCAAATAATAACATCAAAATAAAGTACATAAAATAACAGAATATACAAAAACAAACACAAAATAACATGGTGGAGGAATAAAAGCACAATGGGCGGGCCAAATGCACAGATAAAATTGGTAAAACCCTTGCTGGGATAAGTGAATGGAGTAGTATGTGTCTGAGGGGAGAATTCGGAAGAGGCAAACAATGGGGTTGACCTTCAGTAAAGGATGAGAGAAAGTGCATCGTGAGGACAGATCTGTATTGGGACGGACAAGATATGGGGATATGTGTTCATCAAAGGCACGCCGAAAGAGCCAGGTTTTTAGGCCTTTCTTAAAGGCTCAACTAACTCTAGGAAACTGCTCACTGTGGAAACACACGATATAAAGAGGGTATCCTCTATCTGGACAATATAGAGCACCTTACTGTGTACATTAACACATTCAAATAATTCAATAATTCACTGACACACCTACATATACAAATTTATCAAAAATGTATTAAACAATATCAGAAATAGTGTCCAGAAGCAGTCAAAGTTAGTCTATGGAACACACTGCTGTATCGACTGCAAAATGCATCTGAATATACACGGAACATCAATACAATCATATGAAGTCCTGAAAGAGTATGTAACAAAGTCGCACGGACATTTCAAATGTTCAAATAATAGAAGGTACTGTCAGTAATATATAGTCCGTGAATCACTGGGCGTTTTCCAAAGTGCGGGACTCATGGACTGAAGAGTGAAGGAGATCTCTCCTGAGGAGCCGATGGAAGCTGGTGGACCAGAAATACGCCAATGGCTGGATGTATGAGGCTGCCAGAATATGGCCGTTTCACGCTATTGTAGTGCTTCCTCAGGGCGTTCCGTCATCGGGACGCTCCTCACTGGTAGTGTAGACGATTCAAGCCATACATTCATTACTATAAGGTACTCACAAATTATAAAGTCAATGTCATCGCAAAAAGTATCCTCCTAGGGCTGGATGCAGCCTTTTTTATTTTTTTTATTTTTAAAAAATTGGCATGTTTGTTTATTTGTCAGTTGGTAAGAAGTCTGTGACTTGTGTAAGCACCAAAACAAAATCTGAGCATGAATGGGCCGTATGCAAAATCACTCTCAGCAACTGTGACCATTACATTTCTTAACCAAAAATACAGAACTTGCTAGATGAAAAAAAAGATACTAACTGAACTACATGTTTTAAATACTGAGGGAAGTTTACATTTTTATTACATCCAGCCCTAGGAGGATACTTTTTAATGTACACAGTAAGGTGCTCTATATTGTCCAGATAGCCTCTTTATATTGTGTCTTTCTTAAAGGCTGCCAGGTACTAGGTAGCAAGTTCCAAAGCCGAAGGACCACAACGGAGAAGGCTCTCCCTCTCGTCCCCGCAAGCCACACTTGTTATGGAGGTGGGAGTGAGAGGAGGACCTCCCCAGAGGGTCGAAGAGATTGTGCAGGTTCGTAGAAGGTACAGATGTTTTTGATTCATTTTTTTGTTCTGGATCGGGACCAAAGATGTAGACCATCTAGTCCAGTTGTCTTTGACTGGTCTTAGCTTTATCCAGGGTCTAAGACAGTGGTTCCCAACCTTTTTTTGACCAGGGACCACTTTGGCCAGGGAACGCTCTCCAACATTAGTACCAAAAGGGTTGCGAATCAGTTTTTAGTCAACTTTAGATTCAGTTTGGGGTGCTGAATCAGAAAATTGCATTGGATAGACCACTTCAGCTCTAGTTTCTGATACAGAACATATGCCATGGTCAGCAACAGGGAAGGAGTAGCAGGCAACACGAAAGGAGTGGAATTAAAATAAATACATAAAGAGGAAGGAGGATCATGGACCAGATTTTCATCCCCGCAGCCCACAGGTTAAGAACCACTGGTCTAAGGCAAAGATTTCTTTGAATCGTCTGCTAACTATTCATTTTCACCCAGTGATCCTAAGGAGTCAACACCTGAGATTTGCATTTAAAGCAACTCTGTGCAATCCCAATCTCCCAGTCTCTGTCATTCAAAGTGTATGGAAGTCAGGATATGGATAGACCTATTCGCTAAATGCTATGTACATTGTTGGCTTCCAGAAGAACCTAATTCTTTATTCATAACACCAGTTGTAATATTCCTTTAAGCATTCTGCAGGAAGAGGAGTAAGATTGTTTTGTTGTTGTCGTTACTGTCTTTAATTGCTGTCAGGTCAACTTCAATCTATAGTGACTTTATGAATGAGAGACTGCCCAGATGGACTGTTAATAACAGTTCTGCTAAGGTCTTGCATATTCAGGGATGTGCTGTTCTGGATTTAATCTGTCATCTGTAATGCAGTCTTCAACTTTTCCTACTGCCTATTATTATTATTATTACATTGTTTTTTTAATTGAAATTAAAATATTCAAAAAAAACTTCCCATGAGGGAATAATAAGTAAAATAAAAAGTAAATATTATTGGTTGTATGTTTACATGGAAAGTTTGAGAACCAATTGAGTAGGAAATTAAAGGTAAAAAAAGAAAAGGAAGAGAAATGAAAAGAAAACGAAACATTATTAATACTCCACTTTAACCCCCTCAAAGTGACTGAACATAAAAGCATCAGCATAGCAATTTAAAATATAGAAATATAAAAACATTAAAACAGGATTAAATATAAATAGTATTTTAAAATTCCTAGTTAAAAATCATTAAAACAAATTCAAAGTTAAAAACCACAGCACCCCCTGAACTGATCTTAACGACCATCATCTTTAAAACACAAAGCTATGTATTTATATAAGTAATGTAACTATAAATCATGTGCAGGTAGGAAACCAATTCCTAATATAACTCTCCAAGATCTTGCAAAGTTTTTTGATCAGGAGACCACTGTGTGTGTTGTTGTTGAACATGTTGTGATATTGGTTGGGATCACTATTCATGAAATAAAGCTCCCCATCATAGATGCCCCTTAGATGCATTGTCAAGTTGTTGGGATCGAAACCAAATCACACAGAGCACCTGTAATCCAGGGTACTGATGGAGTAGCCCATCACTCATATATTCTGAAGTGCGGACGGATCTGAGTTCCAGTTTGGGGTATATCCAGGGCAAGGATTCTGGCTGAGGGCAATCGGAGGGTGAGCATTCTTTCCTCCCTTGGGGCCGGATGAAAAATACCAAACTGCGATCTGCCCCTCAATACACAAGGAAACTTGGAAGGAAGGCTGCGGACACAGAGGAAGCGATTACAACCCTGCAAGCTCCACCAGCTTTACAAAGAGGAGCACCAACTCAACTGTTTTATCAGGCTGCCCTTGGGGCACTGGACTTGAAACTAGCATGAAAGGGTTGATAAAAGGGAAGACTTCTTTTGGGTGGGGGTTTCACTTTGGGCACGTAAAACATCAGTGGAACACGGGTTGCGATATTGTAATTGCTGTATTTGACCCATTTGCCATGCTCACCCAAGGAGCAACCGTGGTCACAGTGAACACAACAATGGTATTTCGAGAGAGCTATTCATCATCCAAGCCATTCAAAAGCTTCCCAACCAACATGTCCAAGTAAGAGATGGAGGCAAAGTAACTCCTATGAATCTGCCGCTGGAAGTCTTCTGGGATTGGCTGATAAGGGAAACTGATGTTCAAGGCTGCAATGTCTTCCTTGTGCCTGATGTCTGTTCAGGGGTTGTGAGCCTGATGTCTGTTTGGGGTCAGGATCTGGGGCAAGCTTGAGAAATTCCTTGGGATGTCTGAATGGGATATGAGGTTTGTGGTATCTGATGGCGAGGACCAGGCATGTAGCCAGGGGGCTAGGGGCTGCACATTTGGTCCAAGCTTACTGGTACATTATTTAAACTGTTTCTTATTCATATTGGGATGTCCACATTAATGGGGTTATTGGGATGAGTAGTTTCCACCCAGTCTCAGCCCCGAACCAAACTCAGCCCCTGAATCAAAATGGCTACGGCCCTGGCGAGGAAGAATTTCCTCCCATGTTCTTTCACAATGTCTAATATCCACAATACATTCAATATTACCAAGCGTTATTGTCTTTTCTAATGTGTCATGTAGTCTCATTATATGTGCAAAGATAGAGTTTTTCAAGTGTGGGTTGATGTCCCAACACTGTCATGAATTTGATGCTATGCTCTTGCCTAAATCAATGTCTACCTAATCTCAATCCCCCCCCCCCTCTCAATTTCTCCCAGGGGACCTAAATTGTAAGGGATGTAAACATTTTGTTACTGGAAAATACTATTTCACTGGTACATAATAGTAATTTGTTCATGTGTTTGTGTGTGTGTGATGCGGAGAGGGGAGAAAATAGAAATATTTTCCAAAATGCTATGTTTTTCCAAAGTAATTTCTCCTGGCATCCACTGGCATGTCGTTATAGAGAGTTTGAATGGAACCACACAAGCACAGACGTCTTTCCTTGTGATGTGGTCTGGTATGCCTTCTCTTCGAAATTACAGCTTGTGTTAGCTAATTACAAGCTTAAGGCAGAGCTGGAGTTAAACTGATTATTGCTTTGAGATTTTGTGTTGCACATTTCCCAGACTACACCCTGTGAAGAAAAATAATAGGCAATGATCTCCTGGCATGAAGTAAATGCCTGAAAGAGGCCAGTACCCAGTCCTACTAAACTTTTGATGATGGGTTCACATCCACTGACTGACCACTGCCATGGATGAATGCGTGCCAAGGGTTGGAGGGAGATGGGAACTTGAGATCCTTTCCCCTAGCCTGTACAATTCTGCTGTATAAACCTTTCCCTCTTTCTGTAGGTTTATATGGGTCCCGTACATTTGCATGAAAAACCACAGTCCTTCCCTGTCATATTCCCATCACCCTGTTTTAGTATAGAGTTGTGTATGAGCATGTATTTCTGAAATATAGCTTCTGTTACTCTGTAAAGCAGCATAAGCAATGATCTCATTATGTCAGGAACTAGGAAGAGACAATTCTTCTGCGTGTTATTGATCTACAGCTCCCATTATCCTTGACAATTTACCATGGAGAATAAGGGTGATGGGAGTCAAAGTCCAACAATATGTGGAACACCACAAATTACACACTCCTATAATCTATCATAAAATCTCTAGATCTCTGTGTGTATAGTTTAGCATCCTGTTGTGGTGTGTGTATCGGTTAAAGTCACCTGTCGACTTATGATGACCTCTAGGGTTTTCTTAGGCAAGACTTATTTTGCTTGTTCCTTCCTCTGAAATATAGCCAACAACATGTGATGTTCCTTGCCATTCTCCCATCCAGGTACTAACCAGGGCTGCCCTGGCTTAGCTTCTGATAGGCTCTGGTGATTTTAGGGCATTTATATCTAGAATAGCCAACCAAATACTTCAGAGAAACTCACAAGCAAGATTAGAAAGTGAAAAGGGACCTTTCTATGGTCTTTTCTCCAGCCCCTGGCCATTAAAGGTATTTTCCCTCCCAAATTTCTGTTTTCATGTAACCACCATGCATGATTTACCGCCATTGAAAGAACTATACTTCTGTCAAAGCCATATTTGCTCACGAATGGCTCTCATTTCACATACTGTGACAATTATTTGAGATAGCTTACCAGCCTATCCAAGTGTATCCCCTGGAAAACCAAGTCATAGCAAAGTAAAGACTTTCCGTATATATTTCAGATTTTAATATTAATGTCAAAATACATAGTATGATTTTACATAGGATATTTGCTCATGCACTGCACAAGCTGCATGGTGATGTGAAGCCATGATCTCAAATATCATTTGTTGTCAACTTAAGGGCTAGCTCGTTGTCTTCTGTCTATGCATGCCACTATGATACTTGTAATTGGCTGCTTGCAGCTAGGACAGGCATGGGCAAACTTGGACTTCAACTCCCACAATTCCTAACAGCCTCTGGCCCTTTACTTTCCCCCCTCAGTTGCTTATTAGCTATGAATATATCTCACCAATGAACTCAATAATATATCTCACCGGTAGGATGTTAGGAATTTTGGGCGCTGAAGTCCAAATCACCTGGAGAGCCCAAGTTTGCCCATGCCTGAGCTAGAGCAACTACACAAAA
Organism: Anolis apletophallus; assembly: GCA_030556195.1. Lineage (NCBI taxonomy): Eukaryota > Metazoa > Chordata > Lepidosauria > Squamata > Anolidae > Anolis > Anolis apletophallus. Next base: position 25,306,677 of record JARBWK010000006.1, on the reverse strand, counting down.
AGATGTAGTTCTGCTTGCAGGTTTGTTTAGTATAATATCTGAATGTGGCAGATGCTGGTTTTTTTTACCCAAGAAGCCAAATAAATAACCCATGGTTTGCTCTAAGGATTATTCTTTAGCTAGTTGAAAGAGGGAGGGACAGGTAAGTGTATAACGTCTGAATAAACATAACTTGGACAGGAAGTCTAGTTTATTTAGATACTCCCATTGAAAGTTGGGCAGTCAATACAGTTCAATCAGAGCTTCCATATATTCCTGGCTTATTTTGACAACCAAAGTGGGTCATTGTATAAGATCCTGAGGGAAAGAAACTTTTCAGACCAACCAATAAAACTGCTTGTTATGGCAAAACTCCTCATGACCTAGAAAGTTCAAGGGACAAGAACAGTCAAGATTTTTCAAATGCATGAGTGCATGAATCACGAAACCAATGGGACCTATAGGGCATCCTAACTGAATACATTGACCTTTTACTGTCCTTGGCCTGCATAGGGACTGCCAGAACAAGCAAGTGACATCTTTATACATTGTGTTAAATGACTGGTTTTATAGGGACACCTTACAGGGGTCTCTACCCTGAGCACATCCTTTCAGCCTAGAATTGGCACAGAATTTTCACCTACGACTCCTTCAGGTTATCCTAGAGATGCATCTTAAATTCTCCCAGGCACTGAGATTTGTACTGCAACATAGTGACTGCCTTATTTCAGCTGCTTGTCAACTTTCTGTGACCAGATTACGTTGGAATCTAGTCTGAAACTCTTCCCCTGGAGGAGTTCAAAATGTTGATCCAGATACATAAACATCTTAAGTCTTTTGGGGCTGGTTTGTCTGTCAGAAAGAATGCATCTCTCTTTGTGACAGCTTGGGTCATTAGGTTATATTGGACTTTAGAAGGCACTCCCTTCTTGAATTTGGGTTAGACAAGGATGATTTGCCCTTCTGAACCTGCTGCAAAAGCTGTGAGTGTCAGGGTTTGTGTGAAGGGAGAAGAAGGGTAACTTTCTCTCTCTATTGAACCTCATACCCAATTTTTGTTAATAATCTAGTTTTGAATAATCACCACTTCGATTGCATGTGCAGCTCTGATCTTGTTGTATCCACAGTGTACATATATAACTATTTGGAACCACTTTAACTGCCATAGCTCTGTTCTAAGAAGTTCTGGGATTTGTGGCTGTATGAGGTATTGGGAAATCATTAGTATATTTTCCTTGAACTATAGCATTCTAGCAGAGAATCGTAGAATCAAGATTTGGAAGAGACCCCAAGGGCCCTCCAGCGCAACCCCATTTTGCCATGCAGGAACACACATTCAAAGCCCTTTTGACAAATGACTGTCCGGTCTCTGCTTAAAACCTCCAAAGAAGGGGGGGGGGAGTCCACCACACTCTGAGGCTGCATATTCCACTTATAGCAAGGAAGCTCTTCCTAATATCCAGGTAGAATAACTTTTCCTGCAGTTTGAATGTATTGCTCACATGTCCTAGTCTCTAAAGCTGCATAAAAAACCCTATTCCATTCTCAATGCAGAGAATTGAAAGTACTTTTATAAAATGATAAATCCCATGATTTTGTAGGCTGGAACCATGACAATTTAAGTGGCATCAAAATCCTATACCTCTGGAAGGTGGATACACACCTGCCAACCTAAATGCCACCTACTAGCTGTAAATTACATACTTTATTTCCATATAGTCTCCATTTCCAATGTAAGGTAATGCTTATTAGTTCTAAATCACTTTATCGCTTGAGCCCCAAAGTTCTCCTGCATATTTTTTCCTGTCCTCTGAAGCCAACAAGGGAAGTGTGCTCTTGTAGGGATACTCCATTGTCTAATTCAGTGATTCCCAACCTTTTTTTAAAATCAAGGACCACTTGACCAGGGTCCACTTTGACCAGGGACCACTCTCCAACATTAGTACCAAAAGGGTTACAAATCAGTTTTTGATCAAACTTAGATTTTGTTTGGTAATTTGGGATGCTGATCCAGAAAATTGCATTGGATAGACCACACCCACTCTAATTTCTGATAGAGAAGATATGCCACCCAGTAGTTGCCATCTGCTCACCCAAAGAAAACCATATTTAATAAGCCTTGGTAGTATAAGAGGGTTTTACGAGAACAGTCTCTCTCCTTGCAACGATATAGGCTGCGGACCATATTTTAGTTATTGTGACCACTGGTGGTCTACAGACCACAGGTTGGGAACCACTGGTCTAACTAGAACTGTTTCAGGTAGAGATCTTTCTCAATCACCTGCTGCCTGCATTCGCTTTCACAAAATATGTCAGGGGCTCGACATTCTGCATGCTTCATATGTTTGGAACTTCCTGCCGTGTCTCTTTGTACATTGCATGATTTACAACCTGGCTTGAGGGTCCTTTCCTTGGTTTGGCAGCTAGCTTTTTTGATATTGAGGGAAGATGTAATTTCCTGTGCTGTTATTTGGGTCCTTGCTTTTCCCCCCCTTTCAGCTTTGATTGTGTTTTGTGCATGTTGAATTTGAAAGGTTGTTTAACCAGTTTTGATTATAGAGGGACTTTGTGAATGTCTGTTTTGCCTCCGTGCCAATAGCTATGCACTATGACTTTGTGGCTGACAAGTTTCTGTCAGTGCTTACAATCGGTCTTTAAGGTCACTTGCTTCTTAACAGCAGGATGCATTTATGCAGAAGATCAGCTACTTGGTTTGTTGATTACCGAAGCCTTTGACAGTGGTGGCTGTTGCTTTTGGTGAATCGTCTCTGAGGTTCAGTCTGAACCTTAAATGAGCTCTCGAAGGACTCAATCTATTTTGGGGACAAGTTCAAAACCTTGGATAGCTCTTTAAAAATTAGGTTGAAACTCCACTGCTCCAATGACACAGAAGTCATCAGCTGCCACTGGCTTTAGGATTAATATTTCCTCCTTTGCTGTAATATTCTTTCAGCATATAAAAGAGTATTGCGACAAACCTGTCCATTTATCTTTTTGCATGAAATTATACTCTGTAAGCCAGATTTAAGTCAGAACTTCAAACTGCTTAATGTAGTGTGTATGAAACAATTGGTGGGGATATTAAGTTCAGTTTTTCCTCTTAACACTGTGCTTTATTGACCAAGTCCTGGTTTCTGCTTCTCATTTGTGTTTTGCATCAAGTACTAATTCACCTGTGTCACCTCTAGGCCTCCTTCCACACAGTATTTAGAAAGGCAACAAGGTTTCCCTTGGCGTCAGTGAGTTTGGATGGCACTGACTTTAACTTTCAGGAGAAAACCCAGGAAAGACAGAAGGACCTTATACACCGAAGATATTTCTAATGAGTCAAGCTTTCCACGTTGAATAGTTGGGAGGTGGGAAGGAATGTCTGTGGAAACTGGAGTTGTTGAACAACGGAGAGTTGCCAAGTTAGAACAGAAGTTGCCTGTCTTGTCCACGACATGATTCGCTTCTAGATGTCTAGGTTCGTATATAGCTTTCCTCTTTCTGCCTTCCACCATGGTTGGGGTAGCCGCTGAGAAGTGGTTGAAAGCTATCCACTTTTCTTCTTCTTTTCTGTCCTGGATTGTCAGTTTTTGGGCTGAGTTTTGGCCCTCAGTGTTTGACTTCACAGTTAGACCAATACATTTAAGGTGTGTGACTATCCCGGCTACACAACTTTGCCACTTCTTTGCACAGATAGCAATATGAGAGAGGAATATATGTTCCTAGGTAATTGTATTGAAAGAAACCATGAATAGCTTGCTTTCTGTATTAGAAAATAAGTGGAGCTTATCCCAGAAAATTCAATAACTTGACCCCATTGCCTTTTAAACCTCGGTGTGTTATTTTACCCAGTGCCGTATTGATCCTTCAGAAAGGTTTTATTGTGCAAAGCCAATTTATTACCTGTGTGCGTCATTTGTCCAAAGGTTTTCGCAATCTGCAGTTTACGTATGTGTTTAGAAGGCAAGTGGATCTTTCACATTATATGCAAAATGTGTTGTTGAAGGCTTTCATGGCCAGAATCACTGGGTTGCTGTGAGTTTCCCAGACTGTATGGCCATGTTCCAGAAGCATTCTCTCCTGACGTTTTGCCCACATCTATGGAAGGAATCCTCAGAGGTTGTGAGATCTGTTGGAAATTAGGAAAATTGGGGTTATATATCTGTGGGATGCCCAGAGTGGGAGAAAGAACTCTTGTCTGTTGGAGGTAGGTGTGAATGTTGCAATTGACAACCTTGATTAGCATTGAATAGCCTTGCATCTTCAAAGCCTGGCTGCTTTGAATATATGTAAAATATTGCTCTGGGTTCCAAAACTGCTTACTAGGTGGTTTTGAGAAAGATGTTTATATTGAGAAAAGACAATGCTTTTTGTTAAAAGGGACTGAGAGGTAGGGCTCTGTCATCTCATTAAATTGTAAACTTCAAAGATGTTATAGCAAGGCTGAACTTGTTCATCAATTAAATCAGAATGCTTCTCAAGCTACCCAATAGTGGGCAAGCAGGTTTTCCCCTTAGCGTGCCAGGGAGCAGCACTATATTTCTGCCTATTGACTACACTTCCCTCCTCCCTCCCTCCCTCCTGGAGACTGGTATTGCAGACTGGTAAGTAAAGGTAAAGGTTTCCCCTGACATTAAGTCTAGTCATGTCTGACTCTAGGGGGTGGTGCTCATCTCAATTTCTAAGCCAAAGAGCTGGCATTGTCCGTAGACATCTCCAAGGCCATGTGGCCAGCATGACTGCATGGAGCGCAGTTACCTTCCCACAGAAGTGGTACCTATTGATCTACTCACATTTTCATGTTTTCGAACTGCTAGGTTGGCAGAAGCTGGACCTAACAGCGGGAGCTCACTCCGCACAGTGGTTTAACCTGTTGCACCACCAGGGGGCCCTTGAAGACTGGTAGCCATTGGCTTATGAACTGTCACTGCTCTATGAACTACTGCTTTGGTAGTACTGAATAAAATTATATGCTGTCCAACTGGCAAATGACTTTGGATTAATCTACAAGCATAAAACTATAATAACAGATTAATTAAATGCACAACCCAAATAAATGCACAACCCAAACAAATTCAGTGCTTTAAAATCTAAACTATTATTAGGATGCTAAAGTCGGTAACAAAGTTAATAGAAGCATGATGGCCGTTTCACGTAACTGCTTCCTCAGGGCGCTGATCACTTCTGACTGCTCCTCCCCAGTATTGTAGTAGACCAATTTAGACTCTGATTGCAGCCCAGGAGATAACTCACAAGAGCGATCTGTATTGAAACGCAGAAACGCGAAATCTCTCGTTTCGACTTTGAGTCTAAATTGGTCTACTACAATACTGGGGACGAGCGGTCAGAAGTGATCAGCGCCCTGAGGAAGTGGTTACGCGAAACGGCCATCTTGGCGTCGTCAGCTTACCTCCAGCCATTGGCGCCTGCCCACCATAGCAGCCACCAGCCCTGCCACCTACCAAGGTTCCCCTATTGACTCAGTCGCAGGTCCATGGGTCATCATACCCAGGACTTCACTAAGGGTTACTCAGTGCCAAGTGGAATACTCCTTCGCCCAACCATGTATATGGGCTTGTGATTTATGCTCATACTGTGTATTAATCACATGATTGATTATTTGCATTACATTGTACTGTCTGTAATATTGTTCTGCTATTGAGCATATACTGCCATACAATATAGTGGTTTTATCTATATATGCTATGTCTTGGTATTCCTTTGACACTGGCCCTTTAAACATTGTGGTTTAGCAGTGTGTATAGAAGTTGCAATAGTGATTACTTTGTCGTGTATTGAAATTTGTAAAAAAAAGCACCATGATGAAACGGGCTGACTGGAAAGATTTCATTGGCCGAACATACCAGGAACCAGAAATCTGATTGGCTACTATCTCTGGCTTGCTGCTGAGACAAATGGTTTTAACTGCCATTTTCACCTCGGAGAGTGAAGACAGCGCTGACTGAAAACAGCCAGGAAAAAATGGCTGCCAACTCTCTGAAGCCTGATCATTTCTAAGGCATGAAGCATATTTTAAAGACTGTTTAAAAGGACTGTTTATTTCCTCTGTTCTCTATGTGAATTCAGAGAGACTGCTGCATATACTGTATTGTTGCCCTGTTTGAATTTTTGAACGGAAGTAAAGATACTGTTACTTGTTACACAAGCCAGAGTGACACTTTATTATACTTCAGGGTATATTTTGGTTCAGAAACTGTGTTAAAGCTTCTGTTTATTTATATCTATAGCCCCCAATAAAGGCAGCATATTCAATTGCCATAAAAAGTAGTAAGTAGTAAGTAGTACATAACTGCAGAAATGAGTAGCTATGAGATGTAGGCTCAATAGCCATGCATGCTAAGCATTTTTAAAACCTGATCTTATCTCTGTTTACTCAACAATAAAAATGGGTAAGGATTAATGTGTACTAATGGATTTGCCTAACAATAACCTGATCAGAAGCTGTTTAGGAAAGGCTAAATGTGTGACGTGTGTTGCGCCCCATTCCTGTTCTTTCAGGTTGCACATAATCTGCACATTACGTGTAACCTGATGCATAAGCTAGAACTATTGATGACTTTAAAATATTGAGTTTTGCAATTAAATCTTGCACATTTCCAGGAGTAGACTTTTGGTACTTACAACGCGGCACTTGCTGTTTTGCTTTTTTCAGAGGTATGAGGTGACTAAGGGAGTTATGTCATTCTGGTATTAAGGGTTCCTGTTTCCTATTTGTTTTTCACTATGGTCTGGACTTGCCCATTTCCTATGCCTGTTCCCCGAATAGGCGGCATGGCACACAGTGTGGTTGAGTTAAGGGCCAAACGCCTTCCTAAAGAGCCAAGTCTTCAAGGCCTTGCGGAAGGGCAGAAGAGCGCGGATGGCGCGGATCTCCTCCGGGAGGCCGTTCCAGAGACTTGGGGCAGCTACAGAGAATGCCCTCCGCCGTGTAGTGGCCAGTCTGCAGGTTCCAAGGGAAGGCACCTCAAGGAGGTTAAGCTCCTCAGAGCGCAGTGATCTCGCGGGCACATAAGGGGTAAGTCGCCCCTCAGGTACACTGGCCCCAAACCATAGATGGCCTTAAAGGTGAGAACTAACACCTTGAAGAGGACCTGGAATTCAATCGAAGCCAGTGCAGCTCGCGCAGGAGTGGGGTCGCGCGGTCAGATCTTGCAGCACCCAGGAGGAGGCGGGCTGCGGCGTGCTGCACTAGCTTAAGCTCCGGATCATCGACAAGGGAAGGCCAATGTAGAGCGCATTACAGTAATCGAGCCTCGAGATGACCGTGGCTTGGATCACCGTAGCAAGGTCGCGTTGGGAGAGGTAGGGAGCCAGGCGCTTAGCCAACCGTAGGTGGTAGAATGCTGTCCTGCAGGTGCAGCCAATCTGCTCCTCCATGGACAGGTGGGCGTCCAGCCGGACCCCCAGACTTTTACCGATGGCTGAGGGCAGAGGGCCACACCATCGAAAGTTGGCAACTGGGTCACTACCCCCCCCCCCCGGGCGGCCCAGCCACAAGATCTCCGTCTTCGCCGGGTTCACCTTCAACTTACTGGCTCGCAGCCATCCAGTAACGGCTTCAAGGCAAAGATGGAAATTATCGGGTACAGAGACTGCCCCGGGTCCAACCTCAGAATGAGCTGGGTATCATCAGCGTACTGATGACACTCCAGCCCAAAACTCCGTACCAGTTGGGCGAGTGGTCGCATATAGATGTTAAATAACAGCAGGGAGAGGATAGCCCCTGAGGCACCCCGCAACTCAGCGGGGAGCCTCCGGAGACCGCCTCCCCACTTCACTCGCTGCTGGCGGCGTTGGAGGAAGGAGGACAGCCAGTTGAGGGCTGTCCCCTCACTCCCCCGCCACCGCCAGGCGGTGTATCAAAAGTTGGTAATCGACGGTATCAAACGCTGCCGTGAGGTCCAATAACACGAGCAGCGCCGATCCACCTCGGTCCAAGTGGCAGCGGAGTAGGTCTGTGATGGAGACCAGGACAGTCTCCGTCCCATGGCCTGAACGGAAGCCGGACTGGAAGGGGTCTAGCCAGGTTGCGCCATCCAAGAAGGTCTGCAGCTGGTCCATTGCTGCCCTCTCAATCACCTTGCCCAGGTACGGAAGGTTCGACACTGGGCGGTAATTGAGGGAGCCGCGGGTCTAATCCGGCTTCTTCAGCAATGGACTGACCACCGCCTCTTTAGCTCCTCTCTGAAAAGCCCCTTGCTCAAGGGAGCAGTTGACTATCCTCAACAGAGGGCTCGTAACCCCCTCCACGCAAGCTCGAATCAGCGTGAGGGGCACAGGTCGAGGGAGCAGGTGGTCGACTTAAGGGCTGCGACAATCTTGTCAACATCCTCTGCGTCCAGTGGTCGAAACCGGTCGAAGGTGGACCCGGCGGAGGGCCACGGAGTCTCCAGCTCCTGGACTGTATCAAGTGTGGAAGGAAGGTCCGGCGAGCAACGCAATCTTGTCTGCGAAGTGATTCTGAAAACCTCAGCAGAAAGGGCCGAATTGTCATTGTTTGGGATGGTAGGGACCATCGTCAGCTGCCGAATTATCCTGAACAATTGAGCTGGGCGTGAATCCGCAGACGCTATCAAGGAGGAATAATAACCTTTTTCGCCTCCTTGACAGCATGCTCATAAGCATCCATAAAAAGCTTATAAGCTGATGTCGATGGCCCGTCGCGGAGCTTCTTCCACCTGCGCTCTAGCCGTCTCTTCTCCCGCTTCATAGATCTTAGTGCATCTGTGTACCAAGGTGAACAGGATGTGCGGGGTTTGAGAGGGCGTTTAGGGGCGATCTCGTCGAGAGCGGAGGACAGCGCGTGGTTCCAGGTGGCATTAGGCTTCTGTCTACCTTTTTCTAAGAGTTTCTCTCTTACCCTTAAAAATCTGTTGTAAAAACACCTGTTTGAGCCATTTGTCAGGCTGGTCCAAGCTGTTCATCTGCTTATGAGCTAAATTTTATTCAGGGAGAACACTCTTTGTTGTGGATACTTTTATAAACTACTGTTTTTATAGTTTGAGCACAGTCCTCACGTTTTCTTCCAAGTTCTGCTTGTGCAGCAGTGCAGTCTCTTTCCAGACGGAAAAAGTGACAGAATGCAGGCAGCACGTCTGTATGAATCTTAACAAACCTATTAACTGTCATCTGGATGTTGATGGTGAGTTCTTTAAAACCCTCACAGTGTCAAGAAATGAGGTGATGGGTTCAAATAGTTCTTTAAAAAAGA